>CP144049.1:600000-922500 GCA_036427605.1 Cryptococcus sp. DSM 104549
GCTCCCGCGAGGCGGGGGCGGTGGGGGGCAGAGGACGGACAGACGCTGTGGGGCTGACAGCGGCGAGCGGCAAGCGCGTTGCCACAGGGATGATCTCTGCAACAGCAGCGAGCGGATCCACAAAGTCCACCTCCGCCCACTGCCCCACAGTGACCACACTCGTCCGCCTCCCACTTGCCCTCCGACTCCCCTCCCCAGACGCCCCATCGCTTCCGCTTCCCGTCACGCTCTCCCTCCTTGACGGGGCTGCGCTCGAGCTCGAATCATCACTCGGACGCAGCACGATATTCAGGCCCAAGCCAGTACACCGCGCAGGCGACGACTTGTATCGCGTGATCCGCGGGCGCACGGGCGCAGGTGAAGGGAGGGGAGTGAACGCGCCGGATGTGCCTCCCGGCGACTCCTTCGGCGAAGTGTGCGCCGACGTGGGGCCTTGAGGCTGTACGAAGGCGGGAGCAGGAGCGTAACTGCCCGAGATAGAACGTTGGGTCGGACGCGGGGTGATGTTGCTCATCGAGTGAGTCCCAGTCACCGGCGCGCTGGGGCGACGGGCGCCCACGCTCTGGCGTTGCCGCGATGAAGGAGATATACCTGATGAGCCAGGTGCGTCGGACATGCGGCGTTGCTCGCTGTAGGTTGGGGAGTAGTGGTAGTCGGACGAGGTGGCGACAGGGATGGCAGCGAGGGGGGCGTGGTGGCCAAACGTGTAGCCGGCAAAGGGGTCTTGGAAAGCGGTGAATGTGCGGGAGAGTGTGGGCTCGACGGGTGTGATGATGGTCGCAGACGGCGGGGCGCTGTCTGTTGCGTCGCTTTCTTCAACTCTGTGGAAATTTATGAGTGACGGTGATATGCAGAAACGATGTTGGAACTCACAGCTCCTCGCCATTCTCATCCACTGTGACTTCCCTAGACACCCAAGCCCAGTCCCCGCCTCTCTGGATCCCAAGCTCCCCATCCTTCTCCTTCAGCGCATCCAGCTCGCGAAGAGTCAACACAGGCAACGAATTTGACCTCGTCATTGCGACCGTCGCTGGCATCAGCCTCGGCCTCGCACTGTCCATCTCTGCCCCTGCTCCAGCAGGCATCGAGATCTGCCTCTGCCTCTCCCCCTCCCTCAGCATCTGTCCATCGTGCGCCGTCCCATCCCTCGACATGCCAACCTCCTGCCTCGACATGAACGTCTCGTTCCGCCCCTTTTCGCCAGACGAGTTCCCCTCCGAGCTCTCTGACTGGATCGTCGTCATCGGCGCCGACGCAAGAGGCGAGTGCGCCACGACAGCAGCCGCTGCTCCGAGGGATGACCTGGCCCTCGGAAACATCCTCGGCGCTGGGCCCGTCTCCCCCACCTGCCCGCCCATGGACGACGGCGCAGGTGCCATCCCTACCGCGCTGCTTCTGCTTGACCGGCTGCCCACACTCCGCCCGCTCTCTCGTCTAGGCCAAGACCGCTCCCCTGCGCCTGCACTCATTCGCATCTGCGCCGGCATCCCCACTCCCATACTGCTCGACCCCCGGCCCATCGCCATCCCCGTGCCGCTATCCATGCTCGAGCTCCCGCGGGACATGCCTGTCCCGCCCATCTCGACCCCACCCGCGATGGGGAGCGCACCGGCGGGGATAGGTCCGCCGAACGGCGTGAGAAGGAGCATCTGGTGGGAAGAGAGTCGGCGTGAAGGGGGTTGGATCTCGTGGAGAAGAGGGGAGGGGCGCCATGCCTGCCCGTGCAGAGGTAGCTGGTGCTGAGCCGAAGCAGAAGGTAGCGTAGCTACCCCTGCCCTGACCATGCCCGATCCCCCGGCTCCTACTGAAGACGCAGACGTCCTCGACCTCGCGGGCGATACGCCCGGACTGGTCCCCAGCGCGCCACTTGCACCCCCAGCTTGGTGAGACCGCGCGGCAGACACCGGGTTCTCGTCTATGGGGAGGAGGGACGACCCGCGCCGTGAGGGCCCGATTTGCTCCTCGTACGAAGAGTGCGAGTAGGACTCGCTACGCGAGGGGTGGGAGTTGAAGGGGGAAGTGCTAGAGGATTGAAGGGTGTACTCTGCGAGAGAGGCATAGAGCGGGGGGTGGCGTGAAGGGGGAGACGAGGAGCTTGGACTGGGAGACGGCAGGATGTCAGCTTGGAAGAGGTTTGAGTGGGGTGGTGAATAAGCGGCTTACAACTTGATAGCGTCCTGCGTCTCTGGGCTGAGCTCCCCGACAGGCTCCGCCATCTCCATGTCAATCTCCATCTCTATGGGAATCATAGCGGTCCGGTAACGCTGTGTTGAACAAGACACAGTTGATAAGGCGGCGTGTCGTGTTGCTGTAGGTCAACCGTGCCGTCGAGCAACAGGAAGAAGGGAGAAGGTGGTAAAGGCGGGCGGGGTGCCGACGCGTTGGTGGGTGTTTGTAAAATATGAAGATAGAACGTGTGTCAAGTTAAGGACAGGGCAATGAGCAGCTGAAAGACAACCGCGAGGTGCCAGTCATGTGCAAAGCTGCGGCGAGGCGAGAGAAGATGTTGAACCCGAAGACTGGGTGTTCGGATGAAGGGACACCGAATACCGAAAAAGAAGACGAAGAAAGAGAAGGTCTGATAATTGTGCGAGGGTGGAGCAACGATATAAGTACGTACAGAGGAGATAGGGGATACGGAGGCATGGGGTGGGCGAAGGGCGGCCTATACGTGATGCGAGCGGCTACCTGCCTATGCATAGGCTAGGCAAAGCTAGTCTTCAAAGCGACCGGATGAACGAGCAAGGCAAAGCGCGCATGCGGACGTGAGCCGGATGGTCTCTGGAACACCGGCGGCGAACAATGGCAGGATGCTCAGGGCACATGTCAATAGGTTCAGGATGGGAATAACCTTATAGTCTTCTCTCTTCCGATTTCAACACGGCACCCCAGAGCTTCTTTCAAAGGACTTCAGGTGGCGAATCGCGACGCGGCGACGCCCCGCCGCTGCGTTCTGTCAGGCAGCAGCATGCTGCCAGCCACAGAAGGAAAAGGGGAAACGCAGGGCCACGGGGACGCGAGGTGTAACCGGTTGAGGGAGCAAACCGCGATTAAATGTCCTAATCGTCCTTGTGCAGGTCGTGCTCGTCGAGGATCTCCCCCTTCTGGTGCCGCCGACAGCCATTTTAAGGTAACGGTTAACGCTGCTGGAATCGATCACAGTTTGGTCAGAGTTTCCGCGCACACATCATCATCATTATTGGAGCCGGCGGCGATTCCAGCGGCTCTCGGGGAGTCCGGGGGAGCCGGAGAGTGTACTGAGCTCAGAAGCCAAAAGAAGCGGAGGCTGAGGCTGCTGTCAAGAAGTCGGTTCGGCCGGTGCGTACCTGCTGTACGTATGGTAAGCATCCCTGATTGCCGAGCAGCCAGCATCTTCTTGTCCATGGGTGCCCAGATGTTTGTTTTGCCATTGCGGTGCTCGCTCGTCTTGTGCTCTCACACCACTCTTCCAGAACAACAACGTCGACCGCGGTTCCTCTCCAAACCAGAGCCGGCAGAGTCGGCAGAGACATGGCAAGGTGGCGTGCGGAGTGGCGTTCGAGGCGTGTCAGCCAGTCCTGCCCGGCACGTCGCGTATCTGCTGGTTCGATTGATCGTTGGTGACTTCCTTCTGTATTTTGTCTCCGACGACCATAGAACGCGTCCGAGATAACCCGGTTCGTCTGCGCGTAGCTGAGGCACATGCACGTTGAGACAGGTACAGAGGTGGTGGTGACTGGCCGCTGGACAAAATGGCCCAAAGAGGAGGTCGTGGCGGTCGTGCCAGCTTGCGAGGGGCAACAAGAGAAGTCTGTTTTTGGCTTCGTGTTCTCTCGCGAAGATGCGGACGCGTACCGATGCGAGGCAGCGACGACGCAAGGAGGAGCTCCTGGCAAACGAGGACTTTACCCGAATGGTGCGTCCTCGGACGATGTTGCATCTCCCAAAGCGACGGAAGGTGGCATTCAGCGACACCACCCGAATGGAAGCACTGTCCGACGCGACGTGGGCCGACTGACGACTGGCCACCAGCAGGCAGCAAAAGAACAGCCCACCCGCCGAAGCATCCACTCCTGTGGTCTCTGGTTCCAACTTCTGACACGTCAGCACCGTAAGAAGCACATCATCACTGTTGACTGGTGCAGATCTGCACGTCAGGCTCCCGACACTCTTCCGGACACACGACGCTCCACGAAAGGTGACTACCCTCGACTTACGTGTTCTCGGAGCTCTTTGGTTCGTTATCGACTTGGACGCGGTCGGGACTCGGGCGTGAATGATTTTGCGCAGAGTGATGG
The DNA here is from genome assembly GCA_036427605.1 of Cryptococcus sp. DSM 104549. Classification (NCBI taxonomy): domain Eukaryota; kingdom Fungi; phylum Basidiomycota; class Tremellomycetes; order Tremellales; family Cryptococcaceae; genus Cryptococcus; species Cryptococcus jaspeensis. The sequence goes on from CP144049.1 coordinate 604,278, forward strand.
ATTGCTGATGTTGGCATGCACTTGTTGCCCATATGGACGAGCACGTCTCACAGCACATCGAACTTTTATGCTTCGTTTCTGCGAGATCTGAGAGTACGTACTTTCTGCTCACGTCTTACGCGCGCATCTCCTCGCTCCTCCGAGCTCTCATCATCAACCATCATCAACTCTCATCAACTTCTCGTACTTTAGGGGTTCTTTACGAGAGACGCGATTCCAACAGTCGGGCAATATATGGGCAGGCCGAGGATCAAAGCTGATCAAAGTCCGCATACCGTACTTGTGGCATCACCCAGCGGCGCGATCTGGCCCGGCACACTTCCGAAGAACCAGGACCGGCGGATGAGTGGTTTGCTCCTTCATCACCATCACGTTACCGCCAAAGTACGCGCTTGTCTTTTGCCTCATCGCGGCGACCATCCTCGTCTCACCATGCCAGAGTGTGAAGGTAATTGGTTCGTTGAGGCACCACCATCAGTCCAGGCTGGCGCAGCAGAGCTCACGTCAGAGAGCCGCAGATCTGTAGATCTGCCTGCACGCGCGCAGGGGGTTCTTCCGAAGGGACCACCAAGGGCGCGTCTTGCCTCAATTTCGATCACAGCCTGCCTTTTCTTGATCGGGGGGTGGATAAATGCCGGAGTGTGCATGGGGGGTAAATGATACGATCTAGGGGCACAGGGGTATCTAAGCGCCGAAATAGTGGTACGTGCATACATGCATCAATAATGCCTCGGAGTTGGCGATGAAGATGGGTGAACTGAAGACACGCCGTTCGGTTGACCGATGAAAAAGGTTCTTCGGGTCTGTCCACGTGCAGACCGGATAAATGGTATCCACAATGCTCTGAGGATGTGATGTGTACAGGTGGATACTGCCCACATGTGTCGGTCGAGTCGATGATCGTCCATGACTGTCTCGCTGAAGGACGACGAGATCACAAGTGGCAGATCAGATCGTCGCACGCAGATCGATGATGACCTTCTTGCTTATCGTGGTAACCGTGAGTCACCCCCCACCCCACTCCCTGGGGCTTGTCTCGGCATCCATACCAGGTCGGTAACTTGCCATCACATGGTGATGGTGAGCCATGGTGCTCCAACACTCCGTGGTGGTTGCCCAGAGCCGACCGCAGCCGGCCAGCAGCTCAAAGTTCACTGGAATCTGCCCAGGCACTTGCCGAAATCGTCCGCAACAGCCAACAGATCGATCTTCGCCAAGTCGACGCTGTGGGGTGGTGGTTGGGAATGGCGGGCATGAAAGATGGCCCGATGGAATGGCAGGCGTTGGGACGACCGGATTTATCATCAGCCGACCTTTGCGTGCACAGTGCAGCAGTGCGCGGCCCGCAACGCAGAGGCTTCTTCCGTCCGATCGTGTTGCCCGCTCTCAAGTGTTGTTGGTGTCCGTGTTGTATCTGATCGTAGCCGCTCTTCAGCATCGATATGGACGAGGATATATGTAGAGCAGTACATACGTATAGACACAAGGAGATTGATGTACAACGCGGTGGTGAGTGGTGACGCGAGACCTGATGATGGGACGACTTATAAAAAAGATGCAAAAAGAAAAGAGCCCCTTGGGCTCTCCCCTTTCCGTGTCCCGGCTAAATTTACAACGATATCTTTCGACTCATCCGCAAATACACCAGCCAACCCAGCCGCTTGATGGGCATATTACAAGTCCAGGTGTGAGCTGAACATAATTACCGGCTGGGGATAAGGACCACGCGAGTAGCGTGTGCAATGTTCACCGATTACATATTATCTCTTAAAAGTGAGAGATGATAACCGCTGAGCCATCACAACGAGGTTAGATAATCATGCAGTCATGAGTCTGTATATTCAGTGCGGCCACATGCATTCACCAGCTAATATACCACGCTTGTGCCGAGCTGTTCATGCCTCTTTGTCCACCCGTCCATCCTCCCGGGCCATGAAATGCACGTTGCATGACTGGACACAAACTTCCACGTCACCACTTCCCCCGCTCCCGAAGAAAGTCCGGCTGACAATCCGGCGCGCTGTGATTGGCTCCCCCAGACGCGGCTTGCTCCGAGATAACTGAATCGACGCGTCGATCCCGAGCGGCTTGACGCGTATAAAAGCCGGCCATCTTACACTACTTGTCGTACTCATTCCCCACACAAAGATCCAATCACTCCAAGCTCCAAGCCAACCACCACTACTCCAAGTCACCCACACCCACCCATACCAACCACACATCACCAACAATGTCCTGCTCCGGTAACCCCTCCAACTGCTCTTTCTGCGGCGTGAGTCCCACCCCCTCTTCCCGTCTCGCCACCGTTATCTCTAGAACCTCCCGCTGACTCCGTACTCCTGCACCACAGAACGTCGACTCCGAGTGCGCCAAGTCGTCCGTCACTGGCTGCACCGCCAAGCCCACCGACTGCGAGGTCTGCCAGGGGAAGGGGTGTATCGCCGTGGAGTGCACTGGGTGAGTCTGCCTCTCGATCACCGTTCACCGTGAGCTCGAGGCTGACGATAGTCCTCTCTTAGCAACACCTCCACCTGCAACGCTTGCAAGGACGGTGCTTTCACCTCGTGCCGCAAGGCTCAGGTGTCCGCCACTGAGGGTATCGAGACCGCCCGCCCCATCGCTTCTTAAGCGTCCCCTCCCATCCATCTCCTCCTCTTCATCCCTTCATCCCTACTCCCTTCATTTCACTCAGCATAACAACAACACACAACACAGCATTGAACATTAGCATGGTCCGGCGAGACCACTTATACAACAGGACGGCAGTTTGGGGCACTGTGTATGAATAGACCTTGTTGACAGCCTTGCTCGGTGCACGCGTGCTGCTGCTTACTGATGACTCGCTAACACTTCTCGAGATATCTTCACCGGCAGTATAACTCTTATAATCACCGCCAACCTCACCACCATCATCGTCGCCTGCAAAATCGACACATTATAGAGCTAACGATTTGGGTGAACGCCGCCGCCCGTCGCCGCCGCCGCCGCTGTGGGGGCCCAGTAGCCCTTCTTCCCCTTCGCTACGAAAGCTCACCAAGTTCACCCGTAGAGCATCGAGCGTACTGCAAGCATGGAGCCCATAGTTTTGGTACAAAATGGTCAACATAATTTCATCACAGAAAAAGCAACCCTCTCTTCTCTGCGCTACTGTATCTTTTTTCTACTCGTATAAACTTACAACGTCCGCCCCCCCGCCCCCCTTCGCTGCAGGCCCGGCCGCGTACTCGCCGTTACAAACTTTTTGGTGTATGTATATACGTAAAGGGAGAGAAGAAGGATGGTGAGGGAGAGAGGGGGGTGAGGGGTAAGGATACGAAGGTAAAAGGTGTAAAAGGTGAATTGGTCTATATGTGGTTTTTCTGTTTTCGCTTCTGATCTGGGTCCCAACAATCGTCTTCTGCCGTCCCCCGCCCCGGGACTCTCGTGACTACCATACAATCAGGCGTTTTTTCTATCGTACAATGTCCACAGGTAAAGAATGTGGGGGTTTAAACAAAGGAAACGTGAAAGAGAGATAAGAAGGATGGAGAGCGGTGGAGGGTGATCATGCGGCGATGATGATGTCGGCAGGCGACTCGGTCCGGCGGTTCAGCATCCCGAGGTTGAGCACAGCCTGCTTCCTGGCACTAATCACCAGCACAACAAACGTCAGCAAAACCATCCTCCTCACCTTCAGCCACATGGACCCGCAAACACTCACCGAGCCTGAAAGTTCCTGTCCCCTAAATCCTTAACATCCCCAGGAGGCGGCCCCTGCGGCTGCCTCGACGGCAGCACCTTCCTCCCCGCACCCATCGGCTGGCTCGCAGACCTCCCATCATGCGGGGCGCCAAAGCGCGCACCCCCGAGGAAGGGGAAGCTCGCGGCCCTCGCAGAGGGCGCGGGCGTCGGGAGTGCGGGGGCGAGGGAGTGTGCAGCGTTGGCGCTGGCGAGGTTGAGCGGCGCTGGCGCGGGGCGGCCGATGCCCAGCCCGACCGGCTGCTGCTGCTGCTGCGGGGGCTGGATGAAGTGCTGGCGCGCAGGCATCTCGCCGGTAGGCGACGCCGGGGTCGTGCGCGAGGTCTCACCAGGAGGAGGCAGAACCTGCGCTGACGACGCGAACGGCTGATCGTCCGAGTTGGAGCGCTTGGTGAGCGCCGCTGTGAGGGTGCCGTACGACGCCGTGCCGGAGGCAGCCATCGCCTGGCGGGCTTGGGCGAAGCGTCCGCCGGGAGCAGCCTTGGCTGGCGCGGCGGTGGGGGCAGGGACATCGAGGCCCGAGGTGGACTTGGTAGGCGAGGACGAGTGAGACGAGCGCCACGACGGGGAGGTGGGGCTCCCGCTCGCGGTCGGCGAGGTCGACACGGGCTGCGACGTAAAGTACGGGTTCGGGCTCAGGTCGAACCGGGCGCGCTGCTCCTCGCGGAGGGGGCTTCGCGCGGGGGGCTGGCCTTGCCCGGCACCGGCAGCAGCGGCTTCGAAACGAGCCTTGAGCTCGGCGTCGTCGAGGGTCATGCCGTGGCCGCGGACCTGCAGGTTCGCGCGCTCGGCGGTGCGAGCGTGGAGGTTGGCCTGCATCTGCGCGCCGAGGGCGTTGCGCTGCCTTGCCTGGGCGTGCGCGTAAGCCTGCGCTTGGGCTTGAGCCTGAGCTTGGGCTTGCGCCACCGCCTGGAGCTGAGCGTGAGACTGCACGCCAAACGCATCACCGTACGCCTCCGGGTGAAGCGCCGCAAGCTGCTGCTGGAGCTGCGTCTGTTGAGCCCTCACCTCCCTCTCGCGCTGCTCCTGCTGCGCCATATACGCGTCCTCCTTCGCTTGGCGGATCGCCCTCTTCTTCGCCATCTCCAGCTGAATCGCCCGCTCCTCCATCTGCTCCTGCTCCATCTGCCTCTGCTTCATCTGCTGCTGCAGCTGCATCTGCTTTTCATAGTCCGCCTGGCGCTGGGCGGCAAGCCGAGCTTGCTGCTGCATGAGCACCTGGGTCTGGTACTCGCGCGTGGTGGCTTGCTGTTGGGCCTGCTGGAGCTCGAGCATGGCCATGGCCTCGCGCAGCTGGTTGGGGGCCGCGTTCTGCTGGGAGAGCATGTTGAGGATGGTCTGCTGCTGGGCCTGGTACTGCGAGTGGGTCTGCTGGCCCGCCTGCTGGGGCGTGCGAGAGCGAGACTTGTCACGAGATGGCATGCGTCCAGAGTTCGCCTGTGGAGGGGGGGGGGACAATCTTGACGTCAGCGATCCGTCGTCAAGCAGTGGAAAAAAGTTTCGACCCTCAGCGAGTCGCGCACCACCATGACGACGACGAAAAACTCACAGTAGCATAGCCTCCGTGGCTGTACGGGTTCCCATTCGGGTCGAGCCCCAGCGCCGCCATCTTGGCCGCGATGAACGCCGAGTCGTCCCCGTCCTCTTCCTCGCTGAACGTCGGGCCGAGGGTATGGTCCGCGCCGGCGTATTTGACCTGCCTCTCTGGGCCGGGGCCGTGCTGGTGGGACGAGCGGTAGAGCGGCGGGGGCGGGGGCGGCGCCAGAGGCGTGGTGAGCCGCGGGTTGTCGGCAAGATGGTGCAGCGGCGGGGAAGTGTCGTACGGGGAGGAGGGTTTGCCCCGGGCGAAGAGGGGGTTGGGCGTGTTGGACGCAGTGATGGGAGGGGACGGGTCAAACATGAAAGAGGGTGCAGCCATAGTGGAGGCCATTTTGTGATGGGGCGTGTGTAGGTGTGGGTGTGTGGAGTGGGTGAGGTGAAAGGTTTATTACAACGGCAAGTAGATGGTATAGATGCAAAGCGAAAAGCGATGGGAAGAGGGAAGAAGGAATGGAATGGGGTAGAGTACACTTATAGGGCAGACAGACAATAAGGCTATGGCAGCGTCTTTTGGGCGATAGGGGGTCCGAGCGTGGAAGCTGGGGGTAACCGATGGAAGTGGCTCTGGGGCGCAGGGGGGAATAGGGGCGGGGGAGAGTGCTGGGTATGTGGGTGGCGGCGGGGCTAGGGCTGCTGGGGGGGTGCTGCTGCTTGTGCTGCTGCTTTCTTTGTGGAAGAGCGGTCCTCATAGACACAAGGCTTCTCAAGGTAATCGCAGCAAGAAGATTGGGGCTGCCATAACCCCGAATTCTCCGCCTTACGTGGATTTCCGGGCGCGAGTTCCTGGTCTCCGGCTCGTCTTGCTGCTCTTGAGTCTTCTTTGGTTCGTTCGTTCTTCTTTCCGCTCTGTCTATATGACACTCTTCACTCTATCCAACCATGCAGCCATACTCCAGCAGCACCATCCGCTTCGCATCGTACTTTACCACCGTCATTCCAAGAATCGCACATCCCCCCCTCAAACTCACCACTCCGCTACCCTCCCACAAGCCGTACAACCATGGACGATCCCCTCCTCACCCCCTTCCTGTACGCCCGCCCCGACATCGAAAAGTTCGCCTGCAGATGGGAGGAAACCCCCATAAACCTCCTCGCTCGCGGAATAGACCCCTGGCCTAACGGGCCGCCAGATTACCAGCCCGCAACATCATTGGCGTTGGCAGTACAGGCCGTCAAGCGCAATGTACGGCCAAAGAAGAGGCTCGTTTCGCCATCAGGTACCAAGGAGTTGAGCCAGAAGCATGGGAGACTACAAAGTGTGAAGCGTATGGGAATCAATATGAGAGGGATGAGAGTGGGGCACAAGCGGATGGCGAGGCCAAGGAAGAGGCCCAGGCCAACAGCTCGTCCCGCTCGCGAAGCCTCCCCTCAATACGAGACCGGCACCCTCCCCTCCCTCGGCGAACCCTTCACCTGGAAAGCCCCTGATCCATCCTCCGACAAATCAAAATCCAATTCAAGAAGCGCGATTGCCAAGAAAATCAAGCGAGCAGCACTCAAGACATTCGCCGGGGGAGGCATCATCTGGTGGACCCTCACACTCCCTCCCATCCCCACCACTCCACCTCCCACCCACTCCCCCCTCAGCCTCGTCGTCACCCTCCCACCCCACCCCACTCACAGACTCGCCCGCAAGGCCTTTTTGATGCAGACCTACCTCCGGCGACAGATCATGTACGCCCTCGCTGCGGTCTACGCTGAGGCCTCCCGCCCGCCGCTGCGGGGTTGGCCCGCCACAGACCTTTACTCGGGGCTGGAAGTGGGGGTGGAGACGGTCTTGGAGTTGGTGGAGGAGGCGGTGGAGTCTGAGGAGTTTGTGTCGAAGAGATATACACGATGGGGGGAGGTGGTAGGAGGGAAAGGAGGAGAGGGCCGGAATCTTGATCACAGGTGGGGGCTGGATGAAGTAATGAAGGAAGAGGCGGAGAAGGATGTGGATGAGGTGGTGGGCAAGGGGAGGGGATGGAGTGGGGTGCTTTGGGAGATGTCTGAGGGGAAGCTGGGAGGTTTGAAAGATGCTGTGGTCACGAGCAAGGGGGGCGGAAGTGGTACGCCGGGGAAGAGAGACTGGAGGGCTGGAGGGGCGCTGGTCGGGGAGGAGTTGCATCTGATCTCTGAGGCTTGATCCATATGTATGCATACCGTGCTGTACTGTTCGTCACCATAACGGCTGGCCTACCATTCTCACGACCTGTCATATCACCCCACAGTGTCGCACACCATGGTCGGGTAACAAGTCTCGCATCTCCCGACGCGTCATCATCCACTTCGTTCCGCATCGCCGAGCAAAGTGTCGTCGAGTGACCAATGAGTCTGTCTACGTGCCTCTGCTCCTCAAACGCAGTGCTATGCCATCTCAAGCATTAGATGCAGTCCCTCCGGATGTATCATCCTCGCATAGACGAACAACCATTAGCCTCCATCGGTACAGAAGAACATGTATCCGACGTCGTGTCTCCATCCTTCGCCGTCGTTCCGCCCCGCGACGCCTTTCCGCGCGCATCTTCTTCTATCCACAGCGGATATGGGGTGGATAGAAGAGCGGCGAGATGTGTTAGGCATGCTATATAAGGAGGTCGATATTGTTCAGAGATGCTTCGTTCACTTCATTCACATCTTGTCCGCTCACCCTTGCAGAACAAAGTCTCTTGAGACTTCCGCAAAGACAACCACCACCAACCACAACAACTTTCATCCGGTATACATACTGGATACATCTTACGCCGCAGCACCACTATAAGGTAAGTAGCAAGTCCCTTCTGCACACTCCACTCACAGCTTACCCTTGGCTTCACAGCTACCCACTCACCACCACCCCACAGCCCCCACCACACAATCAAGATGTCTTCTCCCTCCGCCGACATTGAGAACGCCTTCATCAACACCATCATCACCCGCAACGCCAACACCAACCCCAACCGCGTCCTCCGTAACCCACTCGAGGACATCACCAACTACCGCACCAACACTCCCTCCCTCACCGAGAGCGCGACCATCGCGTCGGCTTCGTCGATCAGGTCGTCGGTGGCGAGGGGCAGGGACCCAAGGAACGCTGGCCGTGCGGGCCAGGCGGGTCAGCAGGGGGGTAGGGCGGTCAGGTTTACGGACCCGGTCGCTGGTTCGCAGGCGGACATGCCTGTGAGAGTTGAGGAGGGGCCTGTTCCGCAGGCTGACGCCGAGTCGACTGTGCACTCCGACCGCGCCGAATACGCCGAGAGCGTCGAGAGCGTCGCCCCATTCTCCGAGCGCGTCGGCATGTCCGACTACGACATCTTCCTCGCCGCCGCCCGTGCCCACGACCTGTCTCTCGCCTCCCACGCCCAGCCCGCGCCCGCCCCGAAGCGCCGCATTGAGGGCTGGATTTGGGTGTGCGTCCGCCGCCCCCTCGCTGTGCGCCTCGCCCACCCGTGGGGCAGGTGGACCATCCAGTGCATGGTGACTGTCAACAAGGCCGACACGTCGCTCACCTCGCGCTGCCGGGCTTTCTTCCTGCGCCATGCGGTCGGGAGGTTGATGGCGAGGAAGGTGGAGGAGGAGGTGGCGGCGGGGACGGCGAGGGGGGAGAGGGTGAAGGTAGGCGGGACGGTGTTGAGGAGGTGTCTCGACTTGGCGTTGGCGGAGCTCGCGGCGGATGAGAGGTTCAAGCGGTTCCTCCCCAAACGCGTGGCCCACTGGTCCGAAGCCACCCAAGGCCGGTTCCACGGGACGTTCACCCCCGACCTCACGCTGCACGACACGCTCATCACCTTCGGGCATCTGGACGCAGAGTACCCGCCGTTTGAGAACAGGCAGGAGAGGCGGGAGAGGGAGCGGGATGAGAGGGAGATGGAGAGGGAGCAGAGGGAGCAGAGAGAGTTGGCGAGGTGGGTGGAGGAGCTGTTGGAGAGGGCGAGGGCGAGGGAGAGGGGGGAGGTGGTGGCGGAGCCGGAGAGGAGGAGGCCGTTGTTGGCGAAGCTGTTGCCGATTCGCTTGATGAGGGTCGGAATTAGGACGTGATGCTGGGGTGTGATGTTGGGGGCTGCGAGTAGGAATTAGTGAATTGCAGAGATGTAAATGAATGAATGGAAATGGTTGAAAATGGTCAGCATTGCGGAGCAGCGCTTCGTCAACGGGCATCGGGGAAGAGACCTTCGGGGCCGAAGATGCCATGATGTGATGAGTTTCCTGTGAGCTCCCCCCAATGATGAAGCACCACTGCGGAGGAGAAACGCTCTTTCCCAAGGTGGATACCCTCGACATCGCCCCGGATGACGGGAACAGGAAGGTTCCTCTCCGCCCCGCCGACATCTCGCCCGCTCAGCTCTCTTCCCATCCCCTTCCTCCCAGTACGCCGCGCCAAGCCAGATCAGCGCGTATGCTGAGAGAGTCGGGAGGGGGTATCGCACAAAGGTTCATGCTGGTCGTTAGGGTATACCACATCGCCCGGGAGGCTGCGCCGCTCCCGTCTTCTGCCCCACTCCTTCACTAGACTCCTCCGCCGGCTTGTCGTCATCCAAGTATCATAAATCTTCGAGAGCCGAGATGTAGAGGACTGCGAGTTGGATGATTCATCAGCTCCGTGGTCGGCATGGCACGCCTAACACCTCGTGTGGCTCGGGGGGTGAAGAAGCGTCACGAGACTGAAAGTAGACCCACCGTTGTTGCCTCGCAGGAAGCAGTCCCCGTACGCCGCGGTCTTGACCCCATTCGACCACTCCTCAGTCTGCTCGAGCGCCACATTCATGTACCCGTCCAGGCATGTTAACAGGCCTGCCATGCACATTCCTCATTAGCTTTCCCAGTGCGCGACTGTGGAGGTTGAGGGAAGGGACGCACCGTGGTAGTCGACGCCGCTTCCTATTCTGACCTTGACACGCTTGCCGACGATGTTTTTGAGAAACTCGGAGGGGGAGCCGGCGGCGGGGCCTTCTGGTGCGGGAGAGGAGGCGTCCATGGTGTGTGGGGTGTGAGGTGGTGATAATGGCAGTCCGATGGTCGTTCGTCTTGACTCTTCTTGATGGTGGATGGAGGAAGTCGAAGACGGGATCAAACTCGGGTTAGGCATGCACCCCACTCTTTAGCCGAAGAATAGGCGTGTGCCAGGGAGCGAGTCGGTCTCCTGCTGGCGTGATAGGGCATCTCCTATCGCCCGTCCCCCATAACATTGCATAACCCCCTCTGTCATACGCAACATCACATACATACACCACCATGAAAGTCCCAGCAGACAAGCACGCCCACCCCGCCTACACCCCCTACCCAGTCACCTCCCCTCGCTCATTCCACCCCCCGCCCCTCCCACAGAGAGGCCACTCGGTATCCTCGGCATCCGGGCGGCAATCCCAGCCGCCTGCCACCCCCCTCCAATCGGCGGAGCCCGGCGGCGCTGCCCCTGCCCCTGCCTCCGCTGCGTCCGCTGCTGCCAGCGCAGGGAACTATAAAGTCGCACGCGCCATCTCGAGCTGCACGCGATGCAGGTCGAGAAAGCAAAAGTGCGATGGCAAGCTTCCGGCGTGCACGGCGTGCGAACGCGCAAAGGTCGAGTGCATCGGCTTTGACGCTATCAGCAAGACAAACATTTCACGGAAGTGAGTCTCTTTGCTCTTCGGCCTTTCGGATTATGAACCGGTCCAGCCTTACCTCATGTGGCCTGGGTGCACGTTCAATCAGCGTCGTGTCAGACGGCGAGGCACCAGGCTCGACCGAGCGGTTATGTGATGGGGCCCAGACGCTGATATCACCGCCCACGCATCCCCCCCCCCACCCAGCTATCTCTACTCGCTCGAACAAGAAATCGCGTCGCTCCGCGCGCAGGTCACAGCGCTCACCGCTGCCGACCCCATCGGCCGCGCCAAAAAGGACATTGCCGCGACGGCCCACCAGGCTGTCTCTGCGTACCGCTCCGACTTCCCCATCGACCCGTCGCTGCTCGACAGCAACGGGGAGAGCCGCCCTCGTTCGCCTTACGAGAGCCCCGCGTCGTCGGGCCATGGCCACGGCCACTCGCACCACCACCATCACGCGTCGGGTTCGGGCTCCTCCCATGGCCCGCAGCGCCGCCACTCCGACTTTCCCTTCCCCACCACCCCCCTCGGGAGCGACTCCCCCCGCTCCCCATTCTTCGCCGGCCCCGGCAGCGCCAGCAGCGCTTCCGGCGGTGGCCCCGGGCGCCCCCACCCCACCGGCCAAGCTGCAAGCTTGCACGCCACCTCCCTCACGCGTATGGTGCACGATGCCGCGCTGCGTACCGGCCACGCTGCCAACTCTGGCGGCTCGCTGAACGTCAGCGGAAGCACAGCGTCGGGGAGTGATCGCGGGAGCGTACATGGAGGGGTGGAGTCGCCGATAGCGACCGGGGAGGAGGGACATGCCACGACGCAGACTTCGCCAGAGGCCTCCGGCACGCCCCGCTCTGCAGGCGCCGGCGCCGGCACCGGTGGGAAGAGACATCCCAGCGCCTCGCCCCTTGGGGCTAGCGCCGCGCTGTCCGTCTCCAGCGGGGGCAAGCCCAAGAGGAAATTCACCGTCCCGCCTCTCCCGCCCCAGCCTGCCGTCGAGCGGCTCGTAGCCGCGTACGTCGATTTCGTCGGCGTGACCGGCCCTATCATCCATATACCCACCCTGGGGAGACAGCTGGTGAAGATCAGGGAGAGGGCGGATGTAGAGGAAGGGGATATCTTTGTGGTGATGATGGTTCTGGGTGAGTGCGCTGCGTCTCTGAGAAGGCCCGAGCTCGAATAGCTGACGTGATGCCGATGCAGCGCTGAGTACGATGGCGTCGTCGAGGTTTGTTGAGCCGCCCGATGAGCTGCGTGCGTGCTCCGAGGCGTTCCACGCCGAGGCTATGAAGCACCTCGATGCTGTCTTTGAGGAGCAAAGCTATGGTAAGTGCCCTGATCCCCTGCATTGCCGTGCAGTACTGACACGGCCCAACCCAGTCGGCCTCCAAGCCATCCTCCTCCTCGTCTGGTACTCCCTCCTCAACCCCGACAAAGGCTCCATCTGGTTCCTCGTCGGCCTCGCCACGCGCACCTGCGTCGACCTCGGCTACCACAACGAGCACAACGTCCAGGTCGACCAGCTCGACGCGCTCGAGCTGGATATGCGCCGCAGGCTGTTTTGGTGTACGTACAAGATGGACAGGCTGTTGAGTCAGAGTTTGGGGAGGCCGCCTAGTATCCCGGATGGGTTTATCAATGTGCCGGTGAGTTGCCGCGAATGGACCTGAAAGGTAGCGCAAGGTGACACTCGCGCCCCGCCACCGCAGCTCCCCTCCGAGCTCCACGACATCGACATCCTCCCAGGCCACTACGGCCCCCTCACCGGCGAAAAATGCTCCTACAAAGCCGTCTTCCTGCACACCACCAAACTCCGCCAGCTCCAGTCCGAGATCCTATTCAACACTTATGGCGTGCATGGCTCCACTGGCCGGGTGCCGAGCCAGGAGTGGCTGGATGATTGCTATGAGAGGCTGAACCAGTGGCATGTGGATGCACCGGAGCCGAGGGGGACGGTTTCGCGGGAGGGGTATGCGATCAGTTTTCACAGTGAGTCGTGGCTCTGTATATCAGACGGACTGCCCTGCTACCAAGGGGAGAGGCTGACCAGAGCCGGCGCCAGATTCGTGCTTGCTTCTCTTCAGGCCGTCGCCCGGGTGTCCCAGGCCAGGGAGGAAGGCACTCTCGATCGTGCTGAGGAGTTCGGGGTATATCATCCGGATCTACAGGCGGATGCAGCTCAACGACAGGATCAGCTGGTTGTGGATGACCGTCAGTCTTCTGCTCGACCGTACAAGCCGCCCGACGCTAGCGTAAGGAGCCGTTACTGACTCCAAGTGTAGAGCCACTTCTCATTCATGGCAGGTCTGTCGTTCTTGTACTCGTACTTCAACTTGTACAGTATGGGCGGGGGCGAGGATGTGCCCTCGATAGACGAGGCGATGATGAACATCGAGTCGTGCTTGGGGGTGCTCGAGTATCTCGCGCGTGAGTGCCTGTCGTTCCGCGGATTATTTGGGTGGAGAGACGAGGAGACGCTGACACCTACCCACTCACCCACCTCGACTTAGCCCGCGTGCCCTCCGCCTCAGCATGCCACGACACAATGCGCGCCCTCTCCCAAGCCATCTTCAAACAACTCTCCGACCTCGACCCCCCTCCCACCGCGGGCCACCCTTCCCCCCGCTCCTCCCTCCTCCGCGGCGCACCCATCTCGTCCTCCCGCGAGGACCCCTTGCCTAACGAAGCTTTCCCGGCACCCCTCCCTGCTGTTACGCTGCCTTACGAGCTGTCGTTGCTGGATAACTTGTTTAGGAATCCGATGGCATCGCATAGCAAGGCGTCGGATTATACGAGTAACAAGGGGTGCAAGGGGAAGTCGGCTGGGGCCGGGGCGGGGGTGAATGGAGGTACGGATGCGTCGGGGGTGAAAACTGGGGCGGGGGTGGAGGTGGGTGCAGGGGGCGCAGGGGGTGTGGAGGGGTACCAGCAATCAAGCGGCTTCCCTCCCGGAGCATTCCACGCCATCGGCGAATCACCCTACGGCCAATCCCAATCCCACTCTCACTCTCACTCTCACTCTCACTCGCACTCGCACGCGCACAACTCGCGCGGGCAGAGTACCCAACCAGCAAGCTCGGCTTATGGCGACCCAAACACCCTCATGGGCACGTTCGGGATGGCAGCGCATTTGGGGATGGGGATGGGGCCTGGCACTGGGGTCGGGCCGGGTGGGGCGGCGGCGCAGATGCTCAACTTGGGAGGCGGCGCTGGCAGCGCAGGGAACGGAGGTATCGGCGGCGAGAACGCCGCCGCGGCAGGCGGCCTCAACGGGCTGGGGATGTCCAACGGCACCAGCTACAATGGGCAGAACGGTTTCGCCGGCGTCGGCAACGGGCAAGACGGGGGCAACATGAGTGGCGGGCTGGGGCTAGGTGTCGGGGATGGAGGCGAGGGTGGGGGAGGGTTTGATATTTTCAGTTTCTTGATGGATGAGGAGGGCGGGCTGGGGGGGAACGGATATCCGTTGGATGTCCCGGCGGATTTCTCGCTCTGGAGTTAGGGGGTGTGTATGGGAGTGTGGAGAAGTGTAGGTCGAGCTGGATTGATTGTCGAGGGGTTGGGTGATCTACATACGAGCGGGGGAGTGAGACGACGGTTCATAGACGTCTGGTCGAGACATTTTGGGTATCTGGTCATCTTCTATCTGTTCATCTTCTATCATTTTGGTGTGGCATGTACAGTATAATGACGAGCGTCTTGTGTGGGCTCTTCTTCTTCTCATCAGCCTTCTTCGGTGTGTGCATCCTGTGCAAGGAGTTGCCACCACCCCGCCACGCACATGCACGCACGCACAACTGCCCCAGCAGGCCTTCTTCAGACCCCGGATCGCCCCCCTCCTCCCCCTGTTCCCCCCTCCGAAATCCCAGGGCTCGCCTTCTCTTCGTGCCCCGCCCTGTGCCCGCCCTTTCCCCGCCGTAGAAAGAGATCGACCGGTGCCAACTCTGAGTTCCCGGCCTGGTGCGCGAGCCGAGGACGACCGGGAGTCTGACTCAGGGACGCCACGTGGTTCCCGCCTGGAGTCGCAGGGTCTTCAGGGCTCAATTCAGGGTCGGCTAGATTGTACGTACTCAGAGATCAGTGCCGTTTTCACGCTCTTGGCTGAAGTGTACTGGAATTGCCTCGGTTCACAACCCATCTCTCTTTCTCATCCATACATCCTCCCAACTCTTCTACCCACGCTCCCTACCACCCGCCGCCTCTTACTCTCCTCTCCAGCAACCTTCTAACCCCCCACAACCTACACATCACACCGACAATGCGAGGCGAACACTGCGTGGCAGGCGCGACCGCCCTCTCCGCCATCTCCATCATCCTCCTCGTCTTTGCCCACATCGGCCAGATCAGCACAGGCGGCCTCGTCAACTCCATCTACATGGCTGAAGTCAACGTCGCTGCGTGAGTCATTCTTTGCCCCACCGACAGCCACCGCCAAGGCGTGGATGCGGCGCGACACAGCACACAACACACGGGTCAAGGGGCTGACGGAAGTTTTGGTTCTTGACGCGTGTGGCGGGCAGGTATGGGAACGGTCTCCAGGGGGGAACGAACAAGTCGGCGAGCGGGCTGTACGACAGCAAGAACGATGATATGGGGACGTTCAAGGGCTTGAGGCAGTACTACCGCTACGGCATGTACAGTGAGTACCCCTCCTCCCCCCTGCCCCTCACCCCACGCGCCGCGCCCCACCCACGCCCCCACCCCCCGCGTTCCACTAGACATCCGCTGACACCCCATGCCCATCGCGCAGACGCCTGCGGCTACCAGAAGGACGGCTCCGGTATCTGCAACTCGTCGACTTTCGCGTACCCTATGGAGCCCCTCGCCAACATGATTGGCGACACGCCCGAGAAGTTCAGGAAGCAGACGGTGGACATTATCCCGTCGTCTACGTTCAAGGAGAATGGGTACAACCACGCGATGACCAGGGCGGGGAGCGCGCTTATCTTTGTGAGTCACCAGAGCGTTCTAGTTGGAGACGAGGAGGGGTGGCAGCGACATGGGTGTCGGGCGGTAGGACGGAGGACGATGCGGGGCGGTGCAGAGAGCGCACAGAGCTGAGGGAGAGAGAGGAACACGCTAACTCCCCGCGATTCCCAGGTCGGTTCCGTCGGTGCTGCTCTTGCCCTCATCTTTGGCCTCATAAAGTTCCGCCTCTCCTTCTTTGTTGCTGCCGTCTGTGCAGGTGTCGGCGCTTTCCTGCTCATGATGTGAGCCTTTCCTCCATCTTTGGGTTGTAGCAAGGAACGCAGGCTGACGGTGCTAACCTTGCGCTTGATTGCAGAGGCGCGGCCCTCTGGACAGCTGTCATCGCCAAGGACGCATGGCTCAAGATCGTCAAGGTCCAGTACGGCTACAAGCTTGGTATCTACGTTACCGCCGGACCTTCCCTCTGTGAGTCAAGTTTCAGCCAACGGTTGCGCACCTCTTGCCACCGAAAGAGACGCTGACTCTGTCGTTCTTTTGTAGATCTCGTATGGGTCGCGTTCGCGCTCACCACGCTCTCATGCCTTCCTTACGTGATTGCGTGCTGCACTTACCGCAAGTAAGAAGCAGCCGTGTAGTGTTTGTCAACCCTTTACACCTCTCCCCTCCTCCGAAACCCTTCACTACCTTCGTCACCTCCGCTCTTTCATCTACCACGACCCCAGGCCCGGTTCACGTTCTTTCGTCCACCCCTTTTGACCCTCTTCGTTCTTCTCTCTCAACACCTTTCCGGAATCTTTGTGTACACTTTCATTTTCTCAAACCCCTTGCTCAAACACATACAAGCCCGCATCCATGTCACATCATACACACACCACCATACTTGCCCATCCTCGCCCTTCACCTCCCTCTTCCGCCAACCTTCTAATCAGAATTTGTATCCACCAGCGCTGTGCATACATAACGTCAATGAGAGGGGCAGCAGAGGAGTACCGCTTGGTACGCGGTGATGTAGACTTCGTTCTTCCTTTCCTTTCCTTACTTCGTTCTGCGTAGCGAGCCTTGCTAGGAACTAGGACAGTATGATGATGTATAGTATCGCCATGAGATGCTCCAGATCTGGGTCTCATGGAAGTGCCCCCTGCACACAGGCTCTGTTGGACAGGAGGGACGCTGCGCAATGGCAAGAGTTGTAAACAAATCGCTGCGGTGAGGGTGGATGGTGATGAGCGGAGCTCACCGCACGCACCCGGCGTCGCGCTTGCCGAAATCGCGATCGTCCTTCGCCCATCCTCGAGTCCATCGTTACTCACCTCCTCTTACCCCGCCTTCCAGAACAGCTGCCCCCTCCACCCACCGCCCACCAATCCACACCCTCCTAAAAAGCCTGATTTCCGTCTTTGAAAGAAGGGCAAGAAGCACGAAACGATGGCCACCCAAGTACCTCCTAACAAACTCCCTACACCGGTCGAAGACCGGCCAGCGCCTCCTACGAAGGACCTTCAGGTGCCGAAAGATTACAAGCAGGTATTCCGGGTGAGTCTCCTTTTCCTTTTTCCCCCTGATTGGCTGAGCTCTACTGTCAGGGGATTCCTGGGAGAACAGCTCAGTTGGGACGGGCCGAGAAAGAGGTGTTAGATGGGACGAGGAATGCTGACGTAGAGACTGGGGTGTTGTCGATCATAGGGACGGGAAGTGGTCAGCAAGGTAAGCCTCCCAATCCCCATGTCTAAGCATTGCCAGCTCTGTTATTGCGGCTCTTCGTTCGCCAACGCTGACCTGGCTTGATGCTCTGCACAAACAGTTCGTAGACCCCTGCGACGCAGCGCGCAAAGCGTCTTACGACTGCCTCGAGCGGACACATTATAATCGGGACGAGTGTATGGACTTCTTTAGGGCCTATCGGGAGTGCCATAGTACATGGGTGAGTCCTGACATGAGAACAGAGAGGGTCATCGGGCTTGGACATCGGGGTGGAAAGGAGGAAGTAAAGGAGAGGACGGAGGCGGCGGCGAGAGAGCCGTACTCGGGTAAAACTGGCCGGTGCTGACCACCATTGGCGTCGGAATGGTGCAGATGAACCAACGGAAAAAGGATATGCGTGGAGGGTAGGATGTTGTCTGAGTCTGGGTCTTGATTGGGAGGCTTGTGTGAGCGAGGGCCATGGGTGGCTTGGTTTTCGGTTGGAGGTTGGACAGGGCGTCGGGACGACGGGACGATGAGGCAGGGGCGAAGGAGGGTACCGGTTCATTTGTGGGCATACCGTATCACGGATGTACAGTATTTCAAGTTCTGACAAGCTCCTGCCCAACGTGGTTCAAGAATCAAGAACTGACGAGCCGTGTCACTCGGAGAGTCCATTGATGCATCCCATAGATAAAACCAAAACCCATTCTGCCAGCCTACTTTTCCACTTCTTTTTCGACAACAAGCCTAAGCCTCAAACCCCCTCAACCCATCAACGATCCTCCAAACACCCCAAGCCCCCG
Organism: Cryptococcus sp. DSM 104549; assembly: GCA_036427605.1. NCBI lineage: Eukaryota > Fungi > Basidiomycota > Tremellomycetes > Tremellales > Cryptococcaceae > Cryptococcus > Cryptococcus jaspeensis. The sequence continues at coordinate 622,567 of CP144049.1, forward strand.
GGTCGGGCACCTCCCGCTTCTTCAAATCCTCCTGGTTCACATACGCCCCTCGCCCAGCCTTGGCCACGAGCTCCTTGGTCTTCTCTGCCGCGGCGAGCGCGTGGTCCGCCGAGGCGGAGAGGCCCTTGGACGGGAGGGACTGGATGAATGATTCGAGGGGGTCGACGAGGGTGCGCGAGGGGGGACGGGCACGGGTGTCTTTTTGGAGGTGGTGAAGGTGTTAGCTTGGTACGTCAATGAGGGTAGAATCGAAGCTCTGGAAGGACGTACATTTGTAAAGAGTCTCGAGGGCGCTGGCGGCGGCTTTGCTCCAGACTTCGGGAGTGGTGGACTTTTGTCCGTCCACAGCTGCATCCCTCAAAGCCTTACCCAAACCCGAGAAGAAGATCCTGCAATCATGCCAGTCCAAATCAGCTCAACGGCATTGCTTTGAAGACTTGAGCTGCCCCCAGCACTCACGAGTAAAGCGCCCCCGACGTCCCGCCCATATCCTCCTCAACAACCTCCGCAATCACCCTGATGTCCTCCACAGTGTTCTCGCCCTTGAGCTTGCCCTGCTCGATGGCTTTGAGTATACCCTTCGCCCCCGCCTCGAGCGTGAGCCCAGCATCGCCGTCGCCGGCGATCTGGTCTTGCTCTGTGAGCTCGGGCTCGGCTGCGATGAGGGCTTTGCAGGAACGGGTGATGGCGGCGAGGAAGGCGGATTTGTCGGTAGCTGCAGATGATGCCTCGTTAGCGGTGGGCTCTGTGAGTGAGAGAGAGCTGGTGCAGCTAAGACACGGAGAGACCACTCACGAGGCAAGACCGCCCCGTCCTCCGCAACAGGCACATGCGCCTCCTCGACCTTCTCCCCAATCTTCCCCGGCTCTGCCGCCGCGTGCCACTTCCACCCAGGCGCGCTCGCAGGGGTATCGAGGTACTCGAGGATCTGCTCGCTCGAGTAAGGGGACGACTTGTCGCCCGCAGAGGGGAGGAGGAGGAGGGTGAGAGAGAAACCGGGCATGTTAAGGGAGGTCATGTAGGTGCCGGCGAGGACGCGGCGGACTTTGATGTTCTTGGCTTGGAGCCACTTGACAGCTGCGCGATGAGATGAGTTCGTGTCAGCGTTAGCTCGAAGGCAAGTGCATGTGTACTGGCGACACGCACCCTCGTTGGTGATACCCCCCATCTCAAGCTCGCTCACTGCCCCCAGGTCGTTCACAAGCAACACAACCTCGTCCGAGCCGTCGTTCTTGAAGGGCACAAACGAGCGGTCCTTGTCGGTTATGTCGGTGATCTTTTGGAGGATCTCGTCGACGAGGTTGCCGACGGTGGAGAGCTCGAGCTTGGACGTGCCAGGCTCGTTGTGGATGCCCATGCCCTGTGAAGGGTGTCAGATTTGGAAGAGCCATAGGGGCTCCTGTGCGGAGTGGAAACTTACGAGCTCAATCTCGTTAGCAGCAAGGTGAGACTCGCCGGCACGGGTCCCGGGAACCTAAAATCAACCAGCTCTGTTAGCTAGACTATCTACAAGCGTGGAGCTGCCCGTAAACCCACATGGCAGTGTTCAAGGCCGACACCAAGAGTCCCGAGCCTCGAAGCCACATACTTGGCAATGTCCTCCACGGCATCGAGGTTGGCACCCTTGTCAGAAAGCGCAGCCGCCACTTTGTACACCAGGATGGTCCCCGCCAGTCCTCTACGACTCATGTCAGCTCTAGAGCGCTAAACTGTCACTAGCACGTCGGCAGCTGCACTCCGTACTCACCGCCTGCCCACGATGGTCCCCTGCTCCCTCCCAACCGCCACATCATCTCCGACCAGCAATACCCTCACATCACCCTTCTTTCCCAAGCTTTTGTGCTGCTCCGCAGCCAAACCAAAGTGCAGTGCGTCACCGGTGTAGTTCATGACGACGACGAGGGCGCCCTCGTCGCGGGTGACGAGCTCGAGGCCGCGGCGGATCTGCGCGACGTTGGGTGAGGCAAAGACGTTGCCCGCAATAGCGGCCGAGAGAAGACCGGGGCCGACAAAGGCGGCGTGGGCGGGCTCGTGACCAGAGCCGCCGCCGGAGAGGAGAGCCACTCGCGGAGCGGTAGGAGGGGTGTAGATGACTGTAGGCGGTGAATCGCTACATCAGCGACCAGTCTGGGATGGGAAGAAGACAAACATGCTCACCTCGCTGGGCTTCGTCGAGCTTCACCGCCGGGTTGAGCGTGGCGAGCCCCTTGAGGGAGTCGACGACGAGGGTCTGCGGGGTGTTCAGAAGATGCTTGTCTGAACACGACGTCATCGCGCTGTCAGCTCTACATCCGTCGTGAAGATAGTATCAGCGCACGACTTACGAGCAGGGGCCATTGTGCTATGCTATGCTTGTCAAGTCGCAAAGGTAACAGGCCAAGGAGGAAAGCGGGGAAGAGCGGCGTATATGAGGGCGAGGCGTTGGGCGAAGTGGTGGGCGACCGAAGTTCCATGTCACGCGCGGTTCGGGCCGGTTAACGTGCCGCTAAATACCGAGCAAAAGTCCGGGGCGTATTGGCGGGCTGCTGTCGGGGCAATATGCCTGAACATACCGCCTGGCTGGAGACAAGTGCGGCAGATGCCATGTTATGCCGTGGGCTGAGCAGTCGGATCGGAGCAGCGAGCAACACAACGCCGACCACATTACATAGACGGGCTTCCGCTGCCACAAGCTGAGCACAACATCATCCGTCCTGCGCCGCATCGGTGGTGGGCGCTGGGCCGCTGAGCCGCGAGGTGAATGGGCGGATGCCACCGTGGGAAACCTGCTTCACCACAATGCCAGCTATGAATTTTGCCACGTCATGAACTCCGGCGCGTCGGTCGCGGCTTGGATGGGTTGGTTGATAGAACAGCAAACACATCTCCGTCCTCAACTGGGTTACCTTACCAATTACCTGAACTTGCATTCGCATCATACCTCACTATATCGCATATCGCAACTCTCACTCCTCCTACACATCAAGACGCCCCACCGCTCGCCTACTCCTCTTCTCCTCTCGTCTTGCTCGTCACCCGAGAACGACATCGCCATCGACCGAGATTCATCGCTACAGTACTCACCCTCTCCCTCACCCTTCCCTCGTCCGACATCATCATGTCGATCCCTACCAACCCCAACATCCTCACCAACGAGCATCCCGATGCGCCACTCTCCTCCTCCGGCACCAGCGATGGGCCTATCCAGAACACCACTGAACCTCGCCGTCGCACCTGGTTCACCCCGCGCCACCTGGTCGAGATGACCACCCGCGACAGGTCCGAGTCGATCCCCCTCCTGCTCGCGCACAGGACGGACTCTTTCGCCAACGAGTCCCGCTACCAAGAGTACTACGGCGATGCCAGCATCACCCCCGCCATTATCGAAGCCGGCGAGCGTGCGCTGCGCCAGGAATTTTCCAGAGATGACGATATGCGCATCGTGTGGGCTATCAAGAGGCTGTGGGAGGCATCTCCAATCTCGCGAGTGACTATTCACGCTCGAAACTGCCAAGAGAGTCGAACCCTGATGACAAAAGTAGAGTCATCAAGATTTCCGCTGCTGAACAGCAGCGATATCCCGAGCACTTTCTTCGTGCATGCGTGTTCATGATGACCAAAGGACCGCGATTGTTCTTTCGAACAGTGAGTACACAGACACCGTTCAACTCTGTCTTTCAGTGATGAATGTTGACGTACCACTGCAGCTTCGAGAGCATCTTCAACGTCAAGTGTCTCGAAGACATGGCGAACTGGGAGGCTGCGGCCACGCGTGCCATCTTCGACTATGAGGGGTGAGTTTAGGTGTCGCAGAGGCCAGGCGTAATCGCATGATACAGATCTGACGCCGTAGGCACAGCATCATCGAGCTGTTGATCGCCTTCCTCAACATGAACGGAGATCTAAACCCCCGTCACCCGGGCCCACTCCGTCCGAACCTGACAGATTTGGATTACGACGGAGTGGGAGATCAATGGCGGCCATCCGGTAGCGAGCAGGGCTCCAGTGAGTCTGATGGCGCACCACTTCTGATCAGCTCTCACATGCTGACGTCATATACAGCGGACCTCCTCCCTCACCTTACCATGAGGCTCAACTATGTCCTCCTCCACAACCCAACCTTCGGAGCCCTCTACGTGGCCGTCACCAACCTCTTTGCGCGACAGCTTCACGAAGACATGGCCTACCTCAACGCCTGGCCAAGTCTCTTGGACGAGACCTACGCCAGCAAAGAGGAGGAAGCGATGTCGGGCGTGGACCACTGCGGCTCCATCTCCGCACTGGCGTTATCCCTTGCCAGAGCGAACAGGGTCGACAAGGTTGCCCACATCATGTCGGCAGTCGCGTCGTGCTACTTTGAGAGCGAAGACTACGGACTGCTGAGAGGGCGCTTGCAGAAGACCGTTCTCGCACCTTTGAGAAGGGCAATCAGGCTGGATGCGAGTATCGTACGCAAGTGATGGCGGGTGCTCCGTCGGAGGAGGTGGGTGCGGGGTGGTGGGCAAGGAGGCAACATACGCGCTGTAATGTTGATCCCAACTCCCAAGTGGTAGCTTGTTTGTATGCATATTGATATTATGTCAGAGAGCCGCTTCAAACCTTGGAGCCGTCGTTACAGATGCGCTCTCCGTTTGCACGCAGTGCTTCCTCACACTCGACCGACTGACTGAGCAGATCACCACGACCGCCACGACCGGCATTGGCGGATCCACCGTGGGAAAGCCAGTTGACACCGTGGGAAAGCTGATTGACGCCGTTGACTGACTGTCGCCTGTCGTCGTCAACAAGCGACTACTTACCCGCGCAGACAGAAAGAGGCCAAGAGGGTCAGATTTGGCCCGGGTACTGGTTGTGAATGACAACTCTCCTCCAACATCCACCTCATACCCTCGCTCCCATTTTACATAGTAGCATCATCACTTCAACACCTTGATAGCCTTCAACCCTGCCTCATCGGCGTTCCCCCTCTCACCCAACTCTTTGCCCGCCAAGATCAATAACCCCGCCGACACACTCCATTTGCGCCCTCCTGTGTTCGCTGCCATGTCCGCTGCCATGTCCGCTCCCTCCGACATCGCCTTCGAGCTCTCGGACGACACGTACTCCGACATCATCATCAAACTTTCGGATGATTCATCTTCCGACACCTCCTCCTTGGATCATTCAGAGGAATCGTCCTCCTCGCTCTTCACCAGCGAGCATCCAAGGAGGATCATCGAACACCACCGACACAACTGGCTCGCCTCGCCCGGCCTGTACATCATCGCCAGTCGCGATCGATCCGAATCGATCCCTCTCTTCCTCTCCCGCAGGACCGACATGTTCGCGAACGACTCGCGCCACAACCTGTACTACGGCGACGTGAGCATCACCCCCGTCGTTATCCAGGACGCAGAGAGTCTGTTTCTACAGGAGTTTTCCCGAGAGTCTGGAGAGGACTACATGCGGTTCGTGTTGTTTCTCGATAGGCTATGGGAGGTCTCGCATATCTCGTAAGTGCCTTTCAATGTTCGGTACTGCCAAGAGAGACAGCACTGACGCAACGCATATAGTGTCGTGAAGATCGTGTCTGCGCATCAGAGGCAGTATCCGGAATACTTTCTGCGCGCCTGCGTGTTCATGATGACTAGGGGGCCTCTGCTTTTCTTCCAACAGTGAGTGAATTGTCCAGCTTTGTCCTTTAGTGAAACTTTTTGACACGCCACTGTACAGTTTTGATGACCTCTTCAACATCAACTGCCTCGAGGACGTCGGCAGCACGGAGCGCGCGTCGGCGCCTGTCATCATGGATCACGAGGGGTGAGCATCATGATGCCACTGTGGTTGGGCTGGCCGTGATCGTAAGAGACGGGTCTGACGCTGTCATCCCAGCATCATCAACTTGCTCATCGCTTTCCTCAACATGGATGGCAAACTCAACCCAATCCACCCGCCGCCACTCATCAGTCCAGACAACACAGATCTGGACTACAACCGAGTGCAGGACCACTGGCGTCTGTCCGCTGCTGAGGAGGTCTCCAGTGAGTTTGCATGCGCGTCGCTCTCGATCAGACCTCACATGCTGACACCAGAAACAGCAGACCTGTTTTCCAACCTCGCCATGAGGCTATCATTCGTACAGAGAGGCAGTCCCACCTTCGCAGCCCTCTACGCTTGCGTGATCAACATCTTTGCCGGTCAGCTTCACAAAGATATGGCCTATGTTCAAGCCTGGCCAAGCCTTCTCGACGAGACCTACACAGAGAAGGAGGAGATGTCGGGCGTGGATCATCGCGGGGTTATCTCTGCAGCGGCGCTGTTCATCCGCAAGGCGAACAGGGTCGACAAGATTGCGCACCTCATGTAGGCGGTTGCATCCTGTTACATATGCACGCGCCGAGTGTTAGCCGATGCATCGCATCATCACATCACAAAGTGGAGGTTTTGTCTCCGAGGAGGGTGACGCGGTGGACGGGTGGGCCCCGGGGAGACAGCTATGTATGGCGGGTTCATGTACTCATCACTGCAATGTTTATCGAAAGAAGGGCGTTACACATATGCAGCTTGTATGACATACATACGTGGCTAGAACATCATCCATCGACCATCACCTTACAGAGCCTCACACCTGCATGGGACTACATGGGGGGTCACATAAATTCGCCGCGTCAACAACTTGACAGTCAGGAACTGCACGATGAAGTGCCTGCAGGGTTTTGCTGGAAAGAAGACAAACACGCGCGCCGGTTGTGTGGTTCAATTGGCTGGAACGGCGGAAATGTCTGAAATCTGGAATCGGATCTGCAGCAGGCTCAGCAGCAGGCCAGCAGCTCATCTCAACTCAAGTCCTTCGTTGTTTATGCCCGACGTCTCGTTATTGCTTCGTACTCCTTCTTTAATTTCTCCGCCTACACATCACACCCTTTTCCGACCAAAGTCACTCATTGAAACCCCACACTCTTTATCATCATCTACCATGGTCTCCTCCTTCGCATACATCACCGCTCTCCTCCCCGTTTTCGCTACTCTTGTTAGCGCTTCCAACCCCATTCTCGAGGGCTGTATAAGCTCAGGCTCTGCCCCCATCGACTCTATCGCCGTCTCTGCCATCTCAGCAACACATTGCGCCGTACGTCTCTCGGCACTGCTCATCATGGGAATGACACTCAGCTAACAGCATCACTTTCCACCGCGTAGTCGCAATGCTGGAGCCGGGTTGAGGGATCTCGCTACGCCTTCTGGGACTGGCAAGGCGATGACCGGTGCATGTGCTCTTCTGCTCCGGCAGAGGGGAAGGACTTCACCATGGTCAACGACGAGGAGACCTACGGCACTTGCGCGGTTGGCGTCGCTGTGAGTTCCGATGTCTCACGGCTGCTTTGGGCAATGAGACGCGTTGCTGACCACGTGTCCCACGCCAGGTGTATGCCCGGGTGCCCCAAGTCCCGGAATTCCAGGTGGAGAAGAGGTCAAAGAGCATGGAGAAGCTGAGGCTCGTTCGGGAGACTGTGGAGTCGCTGTGCCCCAGCCCTTTGACGGCTTGTGCTGTGGCCGGGGACGCCACTTCTTACGAGGTAAGTCGTATACTGATCGCCTAATGGAAGTTCACGCTGATTCAGATGGTAACCGTGCAGTGCCTCGACACTACTGTTGAGCTTGACTCTTGCGGTGGGTGCGTGAACGGCGTCTTCGGTTCTGGCAGCACCGCCGTTTCGGGTACCGAGTAAGTGGCCGTTCAGACGATGTGAGATCAACGTTCAACGGCTAATACCAATGGTGATGTTTTCGTAGCTGCACGTCTCTCACTGGTGTTGCTTCCAACGCTGTTGCTTGCTGGCAATCCAAGTGCCGAGCGTTCAGGTGTGCCGACGGATACAAGCTCGCTGGCAACCACACCTGCGTCGCGAAGTAGAGTGCATGCCTGGAATCTCCCATTAGACATCGCATGACGGCTGGTCGGGTGTACAATACTTGGACATTATAAGTGGCGAGCGCACCATCTCATATCTATCTCTTCATATGTACAACATGTCATACTCATCTTCAATCCTGCAAGTCTGCTCTACTGGCCGTGGTTTTTTCGTCGTCTTCGACCACTTCTATCTCTCCTTCCCCTGCTCCCCTTCTCACCACGTCGTATCTCCACTTTCCCAGACCATAACCGCTCCACCACCATCCCCCGTGGAGCGAAGGACACGCTTTCGCCAAAGTGAGGCTTGCCTCTCGTCGCACAGAACGTTCGGTGGCGGCATATGCGGCACTTGCCTTAGCCCCGAGGTCCAGTCGTCTCAACTCCTTCGTACGCCCCAGAGACTCCCACAGCTTTTCCTGGACAGATATCAAGGGTCAGCAAGTAACTCTACCCCCGTGATCAAACGAGCACGTACCGGGTCAGTGAAGCGTGTGCCCTCCCTCGTCTCTACGCACACCTGCCAGCCTTGACGGCCCTTGCCCCCTAGATCGTGAAGTAGGGGTTGTATCGCTAGGCTTCCATACCTGTCGAATGACGTGATACTCAAGTCTATAAGTTTGGGACAGGTCTGAGAGAGCTTCTCAATGGTACTGAGCACGTCCCAGTCCTCTTGGAGCTTCAGTACGAGGTGACACAGATCGCGGTGGCAGAGGCTGTTGAGAGTCGTCTGCAGGATTTCGGCCCTCGGCCCTCGATGGCCCGGCCAAGGGAACGCGAGGAAAGGCTCAGTGGAGAGCTTGAGGCTTTGGAGAGAAGGGCAATTGCGAATCACCATAGACGACATTCGGTGAGTGCACCACGTGCACGGTACATCAATGACCAACGTCTTGACGGTCGAGAAGCACGTAAAAGACCGATGTGCTAGGACTTCGAGGCTGTCGGGAGGCTGGAACGCTCCGGTAGAGTGGGTGCAGAAGGGCAGCTTTCGCATGACGAGTGTTTGGAGGTTGGGGAGAGACGATACGAGGAGGATGATTTGACTGAACTTGAAGAACGGAGAGAGATGGTCGGAGGCTTCGTCTGCTTTGAAGTCGATTGTCAAAGCACTGGGCGCCCGTGTCAGCATCGAAGCTGGTCAGCAAAAGATGCCTATCACGCTCACCTCACTCGGGTTAGGACATCAGGAGGTAGCTCCACCGCCCAACGGCATAGCTGGCGGTAGCTCGTCACCTGCGCGTGTATCCTTGACACTCTCTCGGCAGTCAGCCCCCTCAGCCGGCGACACGTGCCACTGAAAGCTCGCGCCGCCTGTTGGCTTTGGTCGTTAGATTGAGGATGTGGCGTGGGGTCCCAGAATGGCCTCATGAACTGCGTGGGGTCAGTAGGGTCATCCTGTAGATGGCGCATGATCTCCAAGAGGACATCGTCGTCTAGGTCGTCGAGGAGTCGAAGCGGCATCTTGGCGGTGGTGGTACTACTGTGTATGGTGCTGCTCGGCGCCTGGCTTATCGCGCAAAAAAGCTCGCTGCATGAGCCGGCATGGCGATGGCAGCTGCCCTGCTATGTAGCTGGTAAGGTCACACCTGTGCATGAATGATGTTTCAGCTTTTGCTCTTCCTTTGTGCAGCTCAGTGGCTGGACGGCGTTTTGCCGGAAATAGGTGAGTGGCAAGCAAGGGCGCGCTTGTTTGGTCCCTTCGCGTCGCCTGTGCACCAACGACGTGCCTCCTACACGGACGGCATAAACAAGATCGATCCCTCATTCAATCGACACAACTCTTGACTTCAGTAAACACTTCACGGCTATCAACAACCCATTGCATACCCCACTCACAGCATACGCATACGCCATGGTAAGCTGGCGTTGGCCTTACTCCCCACAATCGCTGACTAGCCACGCGCGCGCAGTCCCTCAACCCCCAAGCTCTCCGCCTGCTCTCCCGTCAAGTTGCCGCGCTCAAGTCGGACCCCCCTGAGGGCGTGAGGATTGTCGTGGATGAGGAGGATCTGTCGGCGATGGAGGGATGGGTTCAAGGACCTCGTGAGTTTTCGTGGTCGGCAGTCTTTTGCTTTGGGCGGCAGGTAGGCGTAGTGTTGAGCCGTGCTCGGACGACCTGCGACCCGCTGCTGTTTGCAAGCGGTAGACGCTCAGCCTAGTGTTGGTGGCGAAGACAGAACGTCTGAAGGAGTACCGTGTGATGTCAGTGCTTAACTGACGTCCTGAGTAGCTGGTACGCCCTATGAGGGTGGCTACTTCCGCATTCGGTTCTCCTTTGGCCCAGACTTTCCCACACTTCCTCCGAAATGTAAGTCATTGGCCGCCCATGCCAGCCTTCCCAACATGTCATAATGTACTGATCATGCTTCTACAGGCACGATGCTTACTCGAATCTTTCACCCAAATGTCTCCAAGGCAGGCGAGATCTGTGTGGACACGTTGAAGAAGGGGTGGAAGAAGGAGTACGGCGTGAGCCATGTGCTGGTGGTACGTTCTTCTGAGATATCCTTCCAACGTACTTGCTAGCAATGACTGATGCTCCTGGGCATATCACAGACGATCAAATGTCTGTTGATCTACCCCAACCCAGAGAGTGCGCTGGATGAGGAAGCTGGCAAACAACTTCTGGCAGACTATGAGGGGTACTCAAAGGTACGCTATTGACACACAAGCAGTTCTATCCATGATCCAAAACCCGTGTGGGTGCTGACAGGCCATGCAGTATGCTAGATTGATGACCAGCATTCACGCGACCCCGAAAGTGAGCTGTGGTCAAGCTCGAGAAGTTTCCATGAAGCTGACGCTGACCTTACCATGCTTCCCAGATTTCCCCTCCCGAGTTCCGAGGTGCCACCTCTACACCCTCCTCCCCATCTAAACTCCCTCATGCCACATCTCTGAACACCACTCGCTCCACCGCCAGCGTCTCCTCCACCTCCTCTGTGACCGGCAAGCCCACCCCTCTCGGCACCAACGTCAGGCAGGAGCAGAGCCCCGTGGCGGGTCAGGCGCCCAGATTCGGGGACGATACCGGGAAGGTGTTGAAGCCTGCTGCTACGACCAAGGCACAGGTAGCAGCTGGGGCGGCGAAGACGGCAGCGGCTAGCAAGGCTAAGAGGGGCATGAAGAGGCTCTGAGTCGGGCAGGAGTTTGGCGGCAACACGGCGTGGGGAGGTTGGAACGCGGGATGTTCAGGGGCATGTTGCAAGCGCCAAGCGAGGGAGCGTGTACGCTAGGGGTGCGGACTACGGTAGAGGCAGGGTTGAGGGGGAGACGGCCAGACGGGGGGTTGTTGGGCGAGAGCGGGGGCCGGGGCAGGACGGAATTGCCTGGCGACTGGGCTCTGAGGACACTATTACCATATCACCACCCTGTCGAGCTTCCTTTTATAGTAGTAGGCGTACCATGGATGGTACATGCGGTATAACTTTGACGGACTTCTATGAGACTATGGCTTTTGAGACTCGTCGCCCCTTCAGCATGCCCCCCTCACTCTGCTCCCATTCTTCTGCTAGCTGTACAACACCAGCGGCATACGCCTCGATCCTACTCCGCCAGCGTGTTCATGTAATCACGATACGTATCGGATGGAGACGGTGCGCGGAAGAATAGGGAGGTAAGGCGCACAGGAAGGAGATGGGGTGGCGCACGAGTTGGGAGGGAGGGAGGACAGGGAAGATTGGGCGGCGTAGGTGTTGGGAGGGAGGGAGGAGAGAGGAGATTGGACGAGGTAGGGGTAGGTGTTGGGAAGGGGGAAAAAGAGGAGAGATGTGTGCGATGCGGGTGACTTGAGGAAGGAGAGGTCGAGCTTTAAGCAGCTGGGGCGGGACCGGGAGGAGCTGGCTCGTCCGCCTACAAGTATACAAGTCAGCATCTACGGTTTACTTGTATTCGGCAACGGCCTTGCCCAGCTCCCGAGTGGACTCACAGTAGTCCGAAGATTACTTAGACGCCTTGCGATTTTATCGAATCCCTCCGACATCTCCTTCTTAAGATTCTCCAACGCCTCCTTCTGCTCTTCGACCGCCTTCTTCTGCTCTTCGACCGCCTTCTTCTGCTCTTCGACCGCCTTCTGCTGATCGGCGGCCATCGTCTCCAGCTTGTCGTTCAAAGGTTGGAGAAGGTTGGAGGGCTGCGGTGATGGCAGCGGCGATGTCCGTACCGTTGGTGTATCCGGGTGCACCCCGCTCTCCCGGGTCTCCCTTCTGCCCCACTCCGGGCGGCCCCTGCGTCCCCATGTCACCCTTCTCACCCGGCGGGCCCCGCTCGCCTCGCTGCCCTTGCCCTATGAACAAGCCGACGGCGTCAGCTTGGGTTCGTCTGTCGCGACTGTACGAGCCAGAACTTACCGGCGTTCGCGGCGAGGACATCTTGCTGAAACTTGCGCAGCTTCGCGAGACGCTCGACACCAGCGTGAGAAAGGTCACTATCCGATAAACGGGTGCCAAGAAACTCATGGAAGCCGACAACGTTTGCAGCGGTGAGCGGGAACTCGACTCGCTTGGCCTCCACGACATCCTGTAGGAGAGGGTGGGTGGCGAAAGTGGGCATCTTCAAGATGCTCTTTGGGACCTGAATATCGGGATGGGGGTGGGCGATCTCTTTGGGGGGCATGGTGTCCAGACATCATACCAATAAGAAGGGGTGATAGTAGAGTCAGACGATAGAGCTAACCATGTAATGACGGCGCGCAAACAACCTGGCAACCGGACCGCGCGCGCTGACGCCGCTGAGAGAGGAGACAAGAAGGACCGTGGGAGAGCGACGCGGCGGCCAGCTCTCCGTCTCGTCCTGTCTCTCCAAGTCCAAGCACGACCTTCTTGTTTTGAAGTTCATTTCGCTCATGACTTGGCTCCCCTACATATCCAAACCATGCCTCCTCCCATCCTATCATCCCCCTTACTCAACCTCTCAACCATAAACTCCCTCATCTCATCTCCAGCACCACAGCCCCCCCACACGCGCATCCAGCTGCTATCCGCCAAAATCCACTTGCTCAGCGATCCTCCCGCCGCAGGGCCTTCCAGCGCTGGCGGCGTGGATGCCACTGCAGACAGCCAGGGGAAGGGCAAAGGCCGAGCCCGGATCAGCGACGCAGCCCAGCTGGAGGTTCTTCAATGCAGGCTTGACCTAGGGAGGGCGTACCTTGGGTTGGATGTACCGGAGTGGACGAGCGCGGAGGTGGAGCTGGGATTGGTGGAGAAGGATTGCAAGGGGATGATGAAGCGGTTAGGGCGGCGAAAAGCTGAAGAAACTGGTGAGGGGGATGGGGAAGACGGGGGAGGTAGTCTGGGAGAAGGGGCTCTTGAGAAGGCGGGGCGATTGAGGGTAGAGGCCTTGAAAGAGATGGTCAAAGTCGAAGAAGGGCTGGGGCGCGAAGGTCGGGCAGAGCGATGGCGCAAGGCGATAGCAAAGGCAGAAGTCTAAGAAGGATATGAAGCTGTACGTATGCACATGGAACAGCTGCATGGGGTTTCACATATAGATCATGACGACGGGCTCATTCTACCTCAAGCCCAGACATATTGCCCGAGAGACGGCGGGAAGGGGAAGCTGGGACGGTCACGCTACTGACTGAGTTTCTTGTAGACCATCCAGGCAGCTACATTCTTTGCCCCCTGCTGGTTCGTTCTGATCGCTTCCCCAGTCCTAACACACTCTCATCAGCGAACAGCAGTCGTCAATCCGGCGGCAGAAGACTCACCACTCTTTCCCCTCCCTGTCGACCACCGTACACACCACCTTCCACCTCCCCCCCGCCTCCTTGAACCTCTCAAACTCAGGCTTACTCCCCTTCACCCACGGGTGCTGGTGCAGCGCCTGCACCATCCCCACCGCCTTCCTGTCCTCCTCCGCCCAGTGCTGCGGCGTCTCGAGCTTGAGCACCTCGGGCGGGAGCTCGACGTCGAGGCGCGCCTGCTCGGCGGCGAGGTGGGTGTAGACGAAGTGCGCGTACGGCGTGAGCAGCGGGGTGAGCCACGAGAGGAGGTGGTCGTAGGCTTGGCCTTTGGTGGGGCCTGTTCTGGCGGGGAGGGGAGGGGCGGCCCATGGGACGGGGAGGGGAGGGACGGTAGTCGCGGGGGCAATGCCTGGCTTGCTGGTGGAAGGCGGCGGCGAGGCGACAAGCGGGGGTGCAACCTCTTGCTCCGGCGTGGCAGGCTTCGGCTCCGGCTCAGGCTTTGGCTTGGGCGCAGGCATGGGCTCCGTCATCATCTTGCAAACCATCGCCTCCAAATCCGCCAACGGCGAGTGCCCCAGTGCCGTCCCTTTACCGCTCCCCCGCAGCTTCCCACCGCCAACAGCCCGAGCCGGCTGCAGCGCCACCTGGAGACCCTTGGGTGGACTACCGAAGGCATCGTCCTCCTCGGCACCCTTGGACTGCTTGGAGCGGGTGCTCTGGCCTCCTCGGGGAGCAGTGTCGCCTAGGCCTTGCCCAAGGTAGACGAGCGTGGCTTCGCTGCTGGTGTCTTGAGGTCGATCGGCGGCAGCGAAGGCGAAGGCATCGGCCTCTTCGCGCTCGGCGGCTTCCATCTCCATCTCGCCGAGCATCTCGGCCATGAACCCGCCGCTCTCGAAGCCCTCGTAGTTGTGCTTCCGCCAGTCGCCATGCTCTTGCCCCACCTCTTGCTCATCGCTATCCCCGCTCTCCTCCCCCCTCTCCCTGCCACGCTCGCCGGCCCCCGCCTTGGGCGCCTCCTCCTTGCCCGGATTAGGCCCATTCTTCAGCCAGTCGTAGAACACGCCGGCGATGTACGCTTCCAGCACACTCGCCTGTGTCTTCTCCGAGGTACGGACGTCCCGAGTGGAGGAAGGGTCGCAGACGATCATGGAGGGGAGGGCGTACATGAGGGAGATCTGGGCGAGGGATTGGTTGGAGACGAGGTGGTCGCGGATGATCTGCGGGGTGGGGGGTCAGTGAGTATGACGGGAGAGGGGAAGGTGGCACTCACAGCAGCGGCGCCTTGTCGAAGCCACGGGTAGAGGTCCTGGATGATCCCACTCGCAATCGACTCTACTCTTCACCATCAGCCACCCCCCAACCCACTCAAACCACAAACCCCACTCACCAAGCAGCCCATCCCCCACATGCTCCAGCCTCTCATAATCCCAACTCCTCTCTTCCCCCTCTGTTGGCCGGCGGAGGCTCATCGCCCCGCGGCGGGTAAGCTGGTTGAGGGAGGTGTGGGTGATGACCATCCGGTAGAGCTCTTCGTCTTTGATTGGGGGTAGGGGTGGGAGGGGGAGGATGGGGAGGGGAGGGGGGCGGAAGTCGAAGAGGGGGTTGTTGCCGGTGGATGTGGGGTAGCGCATGTTGTTAGACGTGGGGTGGGTGATGTGTTGGTGAAGTATGTGAGTGTATGGGTGGGGAATCACTGGTCGAGATGAGGAGGAAGGCTCTAGGAGGAAAGACAAGAGGGATGAATCGAGTGGGAGGTTGCCTATGAAAGTTGAAGTTGTCACAGTCAAAAAACGATGTACAGCGAAGAATGAAGAGGACAGAAATGGAGCCACAGGCGATAGCTGCCTGAAGTCTTTATAAAGTTGGGATATGAGGAGAGTGAACGAAAAAGCGTTGATGATGGAAGCGATGGAGGTCTTCTGCCCTAATTCAGTCCTACGGCCGGCTCTTCTGATGATCTCCTCCAGTTTGCGCTGATGTCACCAGGTCTAGCGAGAACACTTGACGTACGGCCCGTCATGCGAGGCTCCAAGTATGCGGATCACGATAGATGAGGTGTCACAGTATAGAAAGACCAATCACCCCTCTCCTCCCTCAGCGCCTTCTCCCCCGCCTACTCATCTTCCCCCAGGATCCCCGTCTTGACACATACCTTCCAAGCCGCCGCATTTGATGCCAGGTGCTTGGTGGCTCGGGTAGCGTCAGCTTGCCTGTTGTGACGAGTCCGGTCAGTTCAACGATCTGCAGGTATGTGACGAAACGAGGCTCACCACTCCTTCCCTTCCCAGTCCACCACCGTGCACGTCACTTTCCACAGTCCCGATGGGTAGTTGGCCTGGACAGACTCTTCCGCGTAGACCGGCTTCTCCCCGCCCTTCCTCGTCATCACCTGGAACAGCGTCCCCTTCCCGCCCACTGATCGCCTATCCTCCTCAAGCCACTCGACAGGCATCTCCCACTTGGGCGGGCGGGCCGGACGGAGCGCCCCAAGCCGGTCTTCCTCGGCGACGAGGATTTCGACGATAAAGTGGCAGATGGGAGTGAGGACTTGGGATAGCCAGTCGAATACGAGCTCGAAAGCCTCGCCGCGGCGCATCTTGCGTTTGATGAGAGGCGCGGGGCCGACTGGGCGCTGTGAGGGGGGGTCGGAGTTGCTCGAGCTTGTGAAGAGGGAGTGGGTGTCGATGGGGTCGATGGGGGAAGGGGTGGAGGTGGGGGATGGGTCGGTGGGGGTGAGGGAGAGGGTGGTGGGTCGGTGCAGGGTGCAGGGGCCCGAGATGACTGGGGCGGGGGCTGGAGCCGGTGGCGGTGAGGGAGCGCTGCTCTGGTCGAGAGGGTTGATATCGTCGGCGGTTGCTGCTTGGTCAGGGGGAATGGGATCAGCCGTGTGTGATGGGACATCACTATCATCGCCGCCACCATCACCCTTCTTGCCTTCCATCACCACCGTCTCGTCCTCCTTGTTGTCACCACCGTCGGACCTCTTTGCCTCCGCATCTTCCCCGTCCTCGTCATCCTCATCAGATCCGCCACCTTCCTCCGTCTCCCCTTCCTCCTGCAGCTCTTCCGGCTCAGGCTCGTCGATCACGTCGGTGCCGAGGTAGGAGTAATACAGGCCGGCGACGTAGGCTTCAAAGATGGACGCCTGGACCTTCTGGTTGCTCTTGAGGTTGTACCGCATGGATGGGTCCGAGATGATGTTGACTTGTAGGCCGTACTGGACGGCGATCTGGGCGAGGGTGACGTTGGCGACGAGGCGGTCGCGGATGATCTGCGGGGGGTCAGCATGTGATCAAGAAGAAGAGGGAACCGCTTACCGAAGCGCCGCCTTGGCGGGTGTTGGGGTAGAGCTCGTGTGCCATGGTCACTGCACATGCCTCTGTTGATCAATGTCAGATGGCATACAAAGCGTCTTGAACGTCATCTGTGATTCACCAAGAATAGCGTCGCCGACATGCTCCAGCTTCTCGTAGTCTACACCCGCCTGCCCGGTAAGGAGCTGCACCGAGGTGTGCGCCAACCTCGACAAGTTGTTGACGCTGGTGTGAGTGAAGACCATCTTGCTGAGTCTGGGATTGGTGATTGGAGGAAGGGGTGGAAGAGGAGGAAGCTTGTCCCAAGGAAGTGCCGGCATGTGTGCGCGGCACAGCTGGTTTTCCCATTCGGTTCGGTCGTTTCGGGGCATTCTAAGTGGTAGACGAGTTGTTGATGGTGGTAGGTATGAAGGTCAAGACTATAGGGTGCGCTGCTTAGAAGACTCAAGAATGGAGGAAAGAGGTGGAAAGCAGATGCCATCCACCCATTTGAATGGGTGGACGAGGTGAGTGGAGGCGAGGCTGACGTGTTATTTCCCCGGCGCACTCGGCGGTGGCGGCGCGTTGTCCCTGGCGGCTAAGATTTCTCTGACCACACACATCGCAATCTTCACCGTGATTTCAGTCAAGAAGGCAGCTCACACGACAAAGAGGGCAGGTCGCAAAGCAGCTCAAACATCCCCCGGCACAGCACAGGCATGCCCTCCTCCGCCTTCTCCTTCGCCTCCTCCCTGCACATGACAAAGCCCCCCCGCCAGCAGCCCGCCTCTACCACCCCGCCCGCGAAACTCAGAACCAAACCCGCCATGGCTGTCGGCGCCGCCACCATGTTCTCCAACGACCCCGCCAACGCATCCTCCTCCAGGTCTTCATCACTGGCAGGCAAGAAGCGCCCACGCGAGTCGGACCCGGACGCGAAGAACCGCCAGTCCCGGCGGACCAAGAGCACGGGCGACGCGAAGGATGGCAATGGGCGGAGCGGTAGCTCGAGCGCCAAGGATCGCGAAGCGTTCCAGCGCGGGCTGATAGCTGTCTTTGTGCCCAAGGCTCTGCAAGAGTCCAAGTCGGGCAACATGTCGCACTACAACGAGCTCCTGGCGCATTTTCTCCCCACCCCTACCATGCCTGTCCCCGCGCTCCCTCCGCTCCTCCCGCTCCTTCGCGCCGTCTCGGCGCACGTCTCCCTCCTCTCACCAGACATCCACTCCCCGCTTGTCACCGCCATACTCAACCTCCCGTGGGCAACAGGCGAGGAAAAGTTTGTCAAGACGTACGTCGGGTGGGCGGCTGTCCTTGTCAGTGCCCAGCCTGGGTGGGCGAAGGAGGTCGTGGGAATGGCAGTCAAGGGTCTCACTTGGCGTGAGTGGCCTGCCACTGGTCTCGCTCCACTGGGTCCCAGTGCTGACAACACTGTGTCTATCTCAACCCACAGAGCCCACTTTCACATCATCCAACACCAAAATCTCGCGGCGCGTCTTTCACGCGAGACACCATCTCCTGCTCTCTCACCTCATCTCGCTCGTCCCGACACTGCCGAGCGTCCTCCAGCCGCTGCTTATCCGGAATTTCCCGAACAAGCGAGAGGCAGAGGTGTCGCAGACGACGTGGATTAGGAACTGCTGCGAGCTGATAGGCTACTGCCCCGAGCTGGGGGGGAGGATGTGGGGGGAGATTGTGGATCGCATGTTGCGGATCGATGTGAGTCGCGTGACGGGTGCGGTTTCCTAGCGGTCGCTGACAGCCCATGCGATCGTCAGGTCGAGATCACCAACAGTCTGGAGGACGACGAGGATGAGGAATCCGAAGACGAGGACGACGATCTACCCACCGCCGACCCCCGCTTCTCGGCCACCCCTCTCCCCGACCCCCTCGACCTCCTCATCTCGCAAGAGATGCCCCGCCCCCGCTCCCTCTCACCAGACATTGGCGTCGACGCGGACGACTCGGAGGGCGACCCCGATCCTGACGACCTCTCGTCTGTGGACGGTGACTCGGACGAGGAGGAGGCCATGAACGAGGCCAAGATGGAGGAGGAGCGGGCAAAGAAGGTAGCGAACGTCAAGGCGATGCGGGAAAAGCTGGACGGGATGCTCGTGCACTTCTTCGAGCACCTCGAAGAGTACATGGGTGGTAAACAGGCGCATATGCCGGCGGTGGAGATGGCAGCGCAGAACATGGCGGCCAACTCGGCGTCTAGCTCGGGCACGTCGACCCCGACGTCAGAGTTTGCCAACCCCATCACCACCTCCCTCCTCGCACGCCGCCCTACCCCTTCACCCGCGCAGTGCCTGTCATATTTCCAGACACTGCTCAACCTCTTTTCCCGGCAGATCCTCCCTACATCCGCCACCCAGCACATCCCCTTCCTCCTCTTCCTCACCGCCTCCTTCTCCCCAGCGCACACCGACCTCTTCCTCGGGCTCCTAGTATCCCAGGCCCTATACGCCACCGCCTCGGCCACCCCCACCGCGGGCGCTCAGCCCGTCTCCATCAACCAGCGCATCGCAGCGACCGTCTACATCGGTTCCGTCGTCTGCCGCGCGCGATTCGTATCGGACGAGCAGGCCCGCACGGTGCTCACCTACCTGCTCGCGTTCATCGACGGCAAGCTCCGCCAGTCCCGCGCGAGCAAGAAGGAGGGCGTGGACGAGCTGCCGCTGTTCTATGCGGTGTGCCAGGCGGTCATGCTGATCTTTTGTTTCCGCTGGCGGGCTTTCTTGGCGAATGCGGAGAAGGAGGGGGACAGTGTGGTGGGGGAGATGGATATGGATAGCGAGTCTGTGGAAGGCGAGGAGGGGAGAGAGCAGGGGAAGTGGATGGCGGATTTGGATATCCTTCAGAGGGCGTTGACTAGTGATCTCAACCCGTTGCTGGTGAGTTTGACAGTTCGTGGACAATCGCTCCAAGCTGACTCAACGCGCAGGGCTGCAACCCCACCATCGTATCCACATTTGCCAAAGTCGCCCACCACACAAACTTTGCATACTGCTTCTCCATCATCGAAGCCAACCAGCAATCCACGCACCACACCCGCTCCACCTCATCCCACTCCCTCACTACCCTCGCAAAACCTCTCCCTCACCCGCACCCCCACTCTGCCCGCCCAGGGCAACCCCCCTCTCGCACCCCCTCCACCGCCTCCGTCTCGGTCTCCACCATGTCCGCTGGCGCGCAGACCCTCCCCCGCCAAGCCCGCCAGCTCAACGTCGACGCAGGCCTCGACAGCTACTTCCCCTTTGACCCTTATGACCTCCCCAGGTCCAAGCGCTATATCGAGCGTCTCTACCGCACCTGGGGGGAAGTCTCCATCGACCAAGGCGACTCGGACTCTGACTCGGACTCGGGCGACTCGGGGTCGGAAGATGAGAACGCAGAGGAGGATGAAGATGAGGACTCGGAGCTGTCGGATCATATGGCGCGGAGGGGCCTGCCGCTGCCGAAGATGAAGGCGGGAAGCTATGGGGAGCATAGGCGGCATGTGCTGGGGAGAGGGGAGAAGCAGGATACGGGGGCGGGGCTGTCGACGAGTATGGAGGGGATGAGTATCTCGCCGGGGCATTGGGGGATGGGGCTCGGGGCGAGGTCGTGAGGGAGGGAGCGAGTATGTCTTGGGGGGGTAGCATAGTGGGGCAGAAGGGGGGAGGGGAACGAGATCGAGTACCTTGCATGTGTGTAGTACAGTTGATACGCAGTAGTAATGACGGCCGGTTGTTGTATATGAACTTGTCATCTAGAGCTTACTATTGTGGACGTGTCTTTGCGCAAAAATGAGATGGTTGCCATGCTATGGTTGAATCATGTTCTGTCTACTTTACATACTCTACTCAGTCAGCCCAATTGTTGCGCTCTTGCACGTCCGCTCAGATCGACATGCGTCTACAAAGCCCCCCATGTCAGCACTGTACACACGAGCATCCACACGCCCAGCAAGACCAAACCCACCTGAGCCTGTTCCCCCTCTGGATAGCCTTCGCGCCCTTTATATCATCCACCAATCCCGTCGGCAACTTGCCCTCCTCTTTCCACTTTCTCAAAGCCTCTCTGCCGGCTTTGAGGCCGATGGCCATGACCTCGGAGAAACGCTTGAAGCCGCCGAGGGTGTCGAACTGCTGCACGGGCATGGCGAGGTAGAGGCAACCGGGGGAAGTTTTGACGTCTTCGAGGGTCTTGACACTCGACACGCTGTAAGGACCGGGGCGGTCCGGTCAGCTGTTGTCCACTCACAGTCGCCACTGACCGGACGTACTAGGTCAGGCGAGATGAAACCTCAGTCATGGAGAGCACTTTCATGTCGAAGAACGGGTTGAAGCTGACCAGCCCGAAAGTGTCAGCCAATTCTTTTGTGCTTTGACCTTGTGGACATCCGAGACTCACCGGTTGAGGAAGATCCACCATCCAGATACCGAATCACCATAGTTCCTCGGCGAGGTATCATCAATGGACCCAACATCCACCACGATGACATCGCGGATCCCGTTGGCGCGCAATGGGGCGATCGGGGTGTTGTCCATGTATCCTCCGTCGACGAGCACTGGTGGAATCAAGTGGTCAATCTAAGCCGCTCACTCTCGCTCTATCTCCACCAGGAAGGCCTACTCACGGTTTCCGTTATCGGACAAGGGAGGGAGAAGACCAGCGAGCGTCATCGACGCACGAACATATCGCCTTAAATGAGTCAGTCAACTGCCTCACCAAAAGAAGCGCCTTCTAACTCACCAGGCGTATCCTGTCCGATGCACCTCCATCCGAGAATGAGTGATGTTGGTCGAGTTGGCAAAGAACGGAATCCAGAAGTCTAAGTGCGCCGCACATTAGCCACGCCACATCAATCGCTAGCAGCCAAAGGCTTACCTTCGATGTGGGTATTATAGAACGCCTTGTCTGTAGAGTGTCAGTTGTCTATTCGAGAACATTTCCCACTTCCTCCCAACTTACAGATACCTCTATCTATGGTCACAAATCGTCAGCTTGCACGTCCATGCTGGTATACAGAAAGATGACTTACTGAACTCGTGGCCCGTGGTGTAAGCCACGAACGGATACGTCACGTCGCTCAAAATCCTCCACATCGATCCCATTCTCCCCGAGAACTGCTTCGTCCTCCCAGCCGTCTCCAGCAGATCCGTCTCCCTTGCATACAGCCCTCCCACAAAGCTCCCAATCGAACACCCGCCGATGGCATCAATGGGGATCCCAAACTCCTCCAGCGCCTGCAGCATCCCAATATGCGAGATACCTCTTGCTCCACCACCACCGAGCACCAGGCCTATCTGCTTCCCGCACAAACGACGTGCGATGCGCGCAAAGTCGTTCATGTGTGGAGGTCGACGGGGGCGCGCGAAGGGTCGGAGACCGCGGTACTTGCGGATGCGGGTCTCGACGCGCTCCCGCAGATGCTTGAAGGCGGCGACAGCGGCGGGGTCGTGTACAGTCGGTACGGGGCGGGATGGGGTGACGACGCCAGGGAGCTCCACGTGGTAGTGGGCGTGGACCCACGGACGGTTCTGTGGAAGAGCATGATGAGTATGGGCTTGCCAACTGAGAACGCGCTACACTCACGCTCAGCCACGGTCGAGTGGACCCAGGAGCGACAGTCCTATCGTCGTGCAGCAAGATCAACTCTTTCCTCGCAGTAGTCTTCGTAGCGAGCAAAAGTTTCTCTGCGATCAGACTGGTTAGCTTACTGGGTCATCGTCATGGATACGCTGACGCTAGCTAGGGCTTTGACTCACCGTATTCGCCCAGAGACGGGTCGTCTCCCATGGCCACCACAAGAACAAGATCGGCCTACGGCATGTCAGCATACAACCCACTGGCAGCTACGCCGCTACGGCACTCACTTGACGAATGCAGGTCAAGGTCCATTGGCTCGCCGGCGGACTGTCCGCGACGTACAACACCGTCCGATAATGTTGCTGAGTTCCAGACCTATCAGCTCATGCTCTTCCTGGTTTATGGAAGCGGCATCAGGCGTGTAGGCCCACAGTCGACGTACCTCCTGATCAGCAAGCCATCCGGCCACCTTGAGTTTCCTGTCATCATGTCAGCTGCAGTCTGCGTGAGAGGATCACACGTAGCTCACCCGATTCGTGCAAACGCATGCCTCCCCAGGTGCCTCATGACTGTCCCCTGGTCAAGGTACGACGTCGATGCACCCAGGTCTTCCAAAGAAGTCTTGAGCTTGCCGGCAAACTGGGCGACGGGGACATTTCGATTAGATCCAATAACACAAACCGTCTCTGCAATCGTCTTGTCAGCTTTGCCGTAGCAAGTTCCAGTAGAAGATCTCACTAAGGTTGACATCTGTCGTCGGCTCCCCCGGATTCCTCCCGATCCCCTGCATCTCCTCGCCCATCGCCCTCCTCACTCTCCCCGCAATCAAGCGCATGAACTGCACCGTCGTTGCCGGGTGCTTCACGCTGATCGCGTCAAACAGCGCAGCGGGGATACGCACCAGCTCCGAGTCACGGATGGCGTGCACAGAGTCGGAGCGGTTGACAGCGGTGATGACGTCGAGCTCGCCGATCGAGTCGTTCTGGCCGTACTCGCGGATGACTTGCATTTGATTGTCCTTTTCGGTGAATGCTCGGAGACGGCCGTCTGTTGATAGGATGTCAGCTGCTCAGATCGCTCGAGGATGGCTCAGGCTGCAGCTCACTGATGACGATGTAAAAGTCGGAGGACTTGTCGCCCTTTTCGTACTGCCCCTCGATATCAGCAAGAGCGCAGGCGGCAGATCACCCACTAGAAGCTCACCAAGACCTGGCCTGCATCCAACTGTTGCCAATCCAGAGCAGCATCTATATGCAGCACTGTGTGGTTGTCAGCTGACGTTGAGGTTGGCGCTCTATACGTGGCAGCTCACCGAGTGGCGATAGAAGCGAGAGCAACCTCTTTGCCAAAGTAAGCAACACGATCGGCCTGCGCTCAATGATCTTCTCCAAGGTATCACGGGGCAAGAACCCCACAAAGCAGTCCGTCTTGGCACTGTGGTGTACATTTGATCAGCTTTGGAACATATCACCGTTGTTTTCGACAGCTGCACGCACGTGAGGTTCACGTAAGAGTCGGTGCCGCAAAGTGAAGCCAGATATCCGGCGATACCTCCCGGCTACAATAACCCCGTGTGTCAGCTCCAGCAGCCTTCCATCGGACTACAGCACACACCTTAATGGTGAACAACGACTCTTCCGACCGCGAGTTCCCCCCAGCCGGAGTGTTTTGCGACTCGTCAAGACCCAGGGCTGCGCCAAACGGCCGACCGTTCATGTTGGAGAATGCAGCAGGCTTGTTGGTTGTCGATGACCTGGGAGTTTCCAGCCCCGCCTGTCGAACTGGGATTGAAGTCTATTGACCATCGTCAGCTCTTCGCTCATATCGGCAGTGCTTGCAAGCTCACCTCGAGGAACCCGTCAATGACAAAGTACATCCCGGGAGACTTCTCCCCCTCTTTGACCAGCGTGCTCCCCTCCTTGAAGAACAAGATATCAACATGCTCCTCCAAATCCTTCAGCACCTTCAAATCCCCACCGCCCGCTCCGCCGAACTGCGAGTCCTGCATGCTAGCCGATACGCTGCTCGTCTCGTCATCCACCCGGGCTTTGAGCGCGGCTTCGCGGAGCATACCGCCGATTATCCCTTGGTCCTGGGTGGACGAGTTGATGAGGTCGAGGACGTTGCCGAATGGCACGGCGCCGCGAGAGGCGCGGCCTGACGTGTTGGTGTTGGGCGGGAACATGGGGGAGTTGGGGGTGGAGAGCGCCGAGACAGAGGGCGCGAAGGAGCCGCGGCCGATGGAGTCGACATTCCCTTCGGAAGACTGGGCGAGCCCAATAGATTTTGCGATGCTCATGAGCACAGCCTCCTTGATGTTGAACACCTCCCCCTCGACATCCCTCTCCCCGCTCGCAGGCGACTCCACCGTCATACCCTGCCCATGCGGCAAGTCCGTCGACGAGCCCGAGCCTGAGAACCGCCCACCGCGCCACGTGTCCATGCGCGGGAACCCCGGAGTCTGCACGCCAGGGCGGTAGTACGCCCTGCCAGACTCGTCGGGCACGTTGCGCGGGGACATGGCCAGGTCGCCGGCGGCAACTTGCTTGCGCATGGCAGAGGTCCGGCGGACGAACGGGCTAGCATGGCGCGCAGCCATCTCGGGGCTGAACGCCGAGGCGGTTGACGGGCCTATAGCGGGGAGCTTGTCCTTGAAGTTCTTGGGCGAGCTGGGATCTCCGTCCGAGCCGATCTTGCTGAACGGCTGGATCCCTCCGCCGCCCAAAGATTCCTTGCGCGAGGACGCGGGTGATCCTGGGACTCGGGGGGTGGTAGATGGGAGGGAAGGCGCCTTGACTGTGGGGCTGGGAGGGACGTAGTTGAAGTAGTCCCTGCTGTTCACCCGCGGGTCTGGGGACGAGCCGCCAGAGGGGAACTTCTTGTGGCCCTTGGCTTGCACTTCCGGCTGAAAGCGGTCGCGCAGGGCCTGCATCCCGCCGCCGGTGTAGAATGAGTGAGGGAGAGGGTGGGAGACCATAGAGTTCAGGGAGGACTCGGAGCGGAGAATCTCTTTAGTCAAGCCGAGGTACTTGTGGGCTTCGATGATTGTCAGCTACGCTCATACAACCTATTAAGCAAGGAAGCTCACCTGTCATAAAAGTGACCCTGCTAAATCTCTCCAGCACAACCTGCACCACCGTCCCACTAGCTTTTGGAAACTTTCTCGTCAACTTTTTGAACGCCGCCGCCGGGATCACCGCCAGCGTAGTATCCACCGTCGCCCTCGCTATCGTCCCCTTCAGCGCTGCCGCCCCAGAGTTGAGACCTTCCGTCGGCTGCCTCTGCGGCTTAGGCGAGTCGCGAAGTGGTTCGTTCTTGGGCTGGAAAGCGGGCGCCGTGGGGTAGACTTTGGGGGAAGAACGAAGGGACTGCGAGCGGCGCGGGGAAGGGGCAGAGCTGAGAGCAGGGGAGGAGTGCTTGGTGTTTGGTTCAGAGGAAGGCAGGTTGTCAGGCATCCCACTGTCCGAGCTGCCTCGAACAGTATCGCTGGCAGTTCCCATGGATGACGACCGACCTCTCTGGATGATAGGGACAGCCGTATCGGGGCTCGCGGTGCGCTGCACCAGCGCAGGGTCATCCAGCTGGCTGGCGTCCGAGTTGGCCCTCCCTTTCCTCCTCGCAGTGCCGGGGGGCACGAGAAGGTCCACTTCCTCGAGGACCTCTTCTTCTTCCTCTGGCTGAGGCGTGTAGGAGAGCTTGACATCCTCGGTGAAGAGGGACAAGATGGAGAAGAGGGAGGAGAGCGTGCCGCCGGTGGACACCTCGTTTAGGAGGTGGTAGCCGTTAAATGAGCCGGGTGTGTGGACGGGGTCAGGGGTTGAAGGGGCTGATGAACTGTTTGGAGAGTCGGGTGCAAACTATGAAGAGTATCGTTGTCAGTTGAGCACCGTGTATGGAGTCTTGTATACACTCACCACTTGCACGTGCCCTTCGACAACACACCAGAACTCCCCGCCTCCAATTTCCAACGTATCCCCTGCCGCCAACCGCCTCGTCTGAAGGTGCCTGCTCAGCTCATGGAACACCGGCTTCTCCAAATACCCAAAGATTCTGATGGCCGACAGGAAATCATCCAGATAGTTGTGGAACGAGGTCGAGCGCGAGCGCTCAGTGAGGAACCCCGTGTCGTCTGGCGGCAAAAGACGCGTCGCGAGCGAAGGAGGGGACGGAGGGGGCAGGGCTGGCTCTTTGAGCTGGGTGTAGCGCGTGAGGTAGCGATAGCGGATGAGAAAGAACAGGGCGATGAGAAGGCCCGCGAACAGAGCTAGGAAGTGGGGGAAGCCGAGGGAGATAGTGAAACTGTATTGGAGCATCCGGACAATCAGGCTAGATGAGGTGTTTGACGCGTCAGCTTGGCTCTGGATCTTGGGATTAGATGATCTCACCTAGGTATCCCGATAGTCACGACCCCTACACAGTACTTGATGCCTTGGAGAACGTAGAGAATTGCCCGGACGGCGGCTACCGCGAGCGAGACAAGCGGGTTGCCATTGCCGTCCGGGGGAGCTGGGACGGTAGACATGGCGATGTCTAAGTGGAGGGGGTCTGGCGGGAGCCGAAGAGAGCCACCAGACTCTTGGTGCGTTCTAGGGAAGTCAAACGAGAATCAGGGAGACGAGCTGTTGAAGAGGAAGAATGAAGAAAGCAGAACCGACTGTTGTTGGTGCAAGAAGAGCCGGTGACGAAGGGGGCGTTCGCGGTTGGCGCGGTTAAGCGGGTCTCAGCCAGGCACCACGCACCGATTCCAGCAATCCTCTTTGGCCAGAAATTTCCAGCGGGCTCTCCTTGCCATGCATAGGACGCCAGAGCATTCCCGGGTAGACGGACGATATGGCCGACAGCAAAGGTAGCGAGGCATTGGAGCAGGTGCTGGATCAGCTGCTGGACGACTACAGAGGTGCGCTGTCTCTTCGTAGCCGGACGAACGAACGCGAAGCCTGACGATAGATGATGTTGCTCATCCTGTAGATCTTCAGATCCATGATGTGACTACCTACCAAGACCCGCCTTCTCCTCTAGAGACTCTACGGATGATCCAAAGAGCATACCCGGCGGTTATTGAAGGCAAGTTTCACATACCAGACCACGAACGCCAGCACTGACTACTGTGGGCAGCACAGGTTTCTCCCCCTTGACCTCCGCGGCCTCTGCGCATGATTGGAGGAAGCCGGAGGTGTATGCTGAGGTTGCAGGGGATAAACCTATGACCGTGGCTATCACGGACGATGGGTGAGTATTAGAATGGACCCCCTTTGCCTGAGACTGCTCGAAGCTGACCTAGCGATGCCCCAGTCTCGCCGACTCAGTTCGCACCCTCGACGACGGATCAGCAACGTTCGTGAAACCGCACGATACTCAGATGTCTATCCCAGATCTTCTGGGAAAGCTTAACAATGGTGAGCTACTTCCTCCAGGTCAATTGTCCGGCACATAGAGTAATGTAGCTCACTACAGCACATCAGGAGAGGCGTCTTCATCTGAGGCATACTACCTCCAATCGCAGGATGGCAACATCTACCGCGCTACCCCTCGACCGTCTGGTCCCCCAGACTTGGAGATGTTCCAAGAGTACATCAAGCGGGACGTGGAATGGATGAAGGAAGCCACAGGTGAGCTACGCACGCATTCCCGTGTTTGGTCAGCACTACTTCGAGCAACCCTAACACGGCGTCTTGCGTAGGTGCGGAAGCCGATGCTGTGAACCTTTGGATCGGGGACAAGAAGAGCACAACCTCCCTGCACCATGACCCGTGAGTAGTTAGACTGCCGTGTTGTACGCGCATACCCGACAGCTTCTTGACCAATTGGCCGTAGATATGAGAACATCTACCACGTTCTCGCAGGGTCCAAGACCTTCACCCTCCTCTCCCCTATCGAAGGACTGTGGCTTGACCGTGAGTTACGTGTCTTGCCTTCAACTTTGACAAGCATCTCACACCCCACCATCACCATAGAACAATTCCAGCCCCCCTCGACACTCCAGCGCACTTCAACCGGCACCCTCGCCCCCGTCCTTGACCCAGCACCCGCACATCCCATCCCATGGGTCTCCTCCACCGACTTCCCTCCCCGCGTTGAACCGGTTGTGGTCACCCTCAAGGAGGGACAAACCTTGTACCTCCCCGCGAACTGGTGGCATCGCGTTGAGCAAGAGGAGGGCGATGCCGGGATCGTGGTGGCGGTCAATTAGTAAGCAGGCGCGGCGTAGCACTTCGTATCTCTCTCAAGCTAACGGGAGATTCCAGCTGGTACACCTCCGAAATCAACCCCCAAACATACGCCTACGAGCGACTCGCTCAGAGAATAGCGCGGTTAGCAGGGCGAGACGGTGTCTTACCGGTCGTGGGGGATGAGGTTCCAGAGGATGTCTGGGGGAGTGAGGGGGATGTGGATTCTGCGGAGGAATGGGATCCGCGGGAATGGGGGAGGTAGATCGGTCATCAGGTCGGCAGTATGGCCTGCTGGGGCATACCGGCGAGGCTCTCTGTGTACCACACTGCTCAGCATCCCAGCACACTGATACACCAGGCGCACGTATGTAGAGCAGCTACGCGTCGTCGCGCCGGAGCACGACGCGTCCATCCAACAACAGGGGACGATGATGGTCGGGCGTCAGTGGCAGGGGCAATACATATGCATCTTATCTTTAAATCCACGGGACAATGAGGTAGCTGACAGGCTCTCCGCCAAGTGAGTATCGGTGTGCCCCACGGTGTCGCCGCCCGTAAGCTGCTCAACTTGCTCCCTATGCTGCAGGCCAGGCTAGAGGACTGCAAGAAGGCGGCGCATCGATACGAGGCTCACCACCATTCTGAACATCCTCCGTCGCCTTTTTACACTCGTCTAGCCACGCCTGCAGCATAGAGAGCAAGTTGAGCAGCTTACGAGCGGCGATACCGTGGGGCACACCGATGACCCGCTCATCGAAGACGGCGAAGTCATCTTCGCAGTCGGAGATGAAGTGCTGGTTCTGGGTTTTGGGTGAAGGACATCCGCTGAGCTGCTGGGTGCGGGCTTTTGAGTGTTGGGGACGTCTCTCGGCCTCATCACAGGCCGTTCTTATATACCTTGTGCAGACGGGCTCGGTGGTCGGCGAGTCGGTGGCGACATTGTTCGTTAGTAAGCACGACATGGTGGCGGCCTCACGGTGTAGGGCACGTTAGGTGAGAGGGGTCCTTCATTAGCTCGTGAGCGGGGGAGCCTGCTAGATGGGGGTCCTGTCGATCGATGGATCTCAACGGCGACTGTGGCGTCCGAGGTATGTCTCCTGGGCACAGGTTACATGAGATGCGAGAGGTATCGGGGGAGGCTGTGGGCTCCCCCTTATGGTCGCATGGTGTGGGATTGAGTGGGGGAGTCCCTTGAGTGGTGACTCCGCCCGGTGGCGTTGTTATGATGGGAGCCATTCGAGGTGAGGTTTCCTGCTCTTATGGCGAGATGGATTGATGAGGGAGGCTGTGCTAGCCCTCGTGGTGTCGTGATATGTTGTGGTCGTGCTGCGGTTGTGCTTGTAGTAGGTGGGTACTTCGTGAGATGTGATGGTTGTGTCGTGTCGACATGAACGGAACGGGGTTTATACTCAGCAGGTGGCTCTGATTAGATGTACTCTCTGAGGTACACGGGCTTGTTCCGAGTACGCGGCGAGGTACTTGGCGGTCGGAAGGCCATGTTGCCTGGCGCGTGATGCTGCATGATCTCTGGAACTGAGACACTACTTGCCTTAGATCGTCGGAGGGTGGGGGGTGGTGCCATAAAACTCCCAAATGATGGTAACTGGACGGTTGATGGTACTCGTTGCTGAAGCGCGCCCGCGTGGTTCGTCCTGTCGCCTTCTGTGGTGTGATGAGAGCGCCAATGTCGCTTGATGGTGTTCATGAAGATGTCGTCTTCCGCCTCCCAAGTATCATCGTGATCCGGATAGCCCTTCCAGTGGATGAGATATGTACTCAGTCTTGTCGCCGCGTTTCCGGTGGTCTTTGATGGACTCGACTTCGAACACGTTGTTGTCCGACGTCGGCGTTGACGGGTGGGGGAGGTGGCTGGTGGCGTTGGGTGTCGGTGTCCTCATGGAAGTGCTTGAGGTACTGTACTGTGTTAACCACACTGTGTGCCCGGATGTGGGCCGTGAAGTCGAGCCTCATGGCTGTGGAATGGCGCGATTCATCTGTGTTCACGTACTTCCTGGTATCCTTGTACATCTCAGGCCAGAAGTGAATAATAGAGATCCCCATCATACCTTGCGTCTTGGATAATGTTCCGAAGTGGCCGGAGATGGGAAAGTCGTGCATGTCGTAGAGTACATCATGTCGAGCCGGAGACTGTTGTCTCGGGGTGTCACAATGCGTGGGTCAAATACGGAGTCCCAATAGTAGAGGAGACCGTCTTCAACCAAGTAGTAATTCTTGAGGTGAGGAACTTATTGGCTTATCAGGTGAGTTGTTCCCAAAACTTGAAAAGTGAAGGGTATCAGCTTTTGTCAGGGTCATGACAGTCGTTCACTCGGCGAAAGAAGATGGGCGTCGCGTCGTGTCGTCTTGACCAAAAGGCGAGGAGAGATGACATTGCTTATAGCACCCCAATATCCATAGCCTATAATTCAAACGGTTCCGTGTTTTAAAGTGGCATCGTTGTGTATATATCGTTTTTGCAATTGTAAGAAGCAGCAGTCTACAAGTAAGGTTGATTTACGTAAAACACTCGAAAAGAAAAGACCCACGTTAATTACCCAATAACGGTAGGCGGAGTATGGTGATGGAAATCACTAAAGCGGCAGCCCGACTGGCAGCCTACCGGAAGGTACTGGCACAAACAACTTCAGATATTTCCAAAGGTATAGCGGGAGTTGGGAGAGCACAATACCTTTTTGCTGCCGGATGCAATGGCACATACGTGTGAGGCTCATAAAGTCTATGAGTGGTCGCAGCGCCCCCGTCGTGTAAGTGCCCGGACATGTCCTCGACATCCTCCCGCCGTTCAAGCGGCGGCATGTAGTCTCTGCGTCCTCTTTTTACCGTCTTCACAATGCCACTATGACTCTATCGTCCGATGCTGGTCAATGAATGCTACATACGCGCGGTAGAATGTGATGATGATGAGGAGCGCGGTTTGGTTCCGAGGATGAAACAAGCTCGGGCCTGTTTCGAATTCGCAAACAGTGCCTGGGCCATCGGTGACAACAAAACCGTGGTCGGGGTCGCTCTCCACGATTCTCCTCTTCACTCTCGTCGTGTACCAAACTTTTAATCATCACACAGAGTGGCTGTGATGTCGAAACACTCGTCCGAGAGCTCTTCGCCCAAGGGTAAGACGAAGAAAGAAGCGTCAGGAGGGTTCAGCACGATCGTGAGTCCAGCCAGTCTACCCGTCGTGGCGTGCTTGAGCCGGGTGGTTGGCCCTTTGTCTCTGGGGCAGCTGCCCACGCAGGAGAGAATCCGCCTCAGCTCATGAGAAGAGCGACCCGGGAGAGATCGGGATGCTGATTATGAGCTTTGTGGTGCTGCGTAGGGCACAACTATGAGCTTGCCGCTCCACACGCTGTCGTCGTTGCTGGCGATGCAAGATGTAGAGGATCACAAGCCCCGGGTACGTGCCCCCAATTTCTCTCATCGTTGTGGCATACCCGTGATGTATGGCTGATAGTAGCTTCTGCTGCACTTGCTGGCTACTCCCCACAACAGCTATCCAAGATCTCCTGGCTCCCCGACATCTTCGTCTTTCGTTCCTCCATCCTCCCCATCGTCCTTGGCCCGGTCTTGACGGTTACCCTCTTCTCAGCGGGCGTTGCTGCTGCCAGTTTGTGGTGGGGCAAAGAGGTCGGGTTGACCAACAATGTCGGTGAGTGCAGCAGGACAGCTGAGTCAGCCGAACATATGGGAGACAGCTGATGTGATGCATGGTGATACATAGTACCGCTGTTGTCTGTCGTTGTTGGCCTTCTGATGGTCTTTCGGTGCGTCAAATGAAGACACCCAGTGCGATAGCGCTAAGCGCTAACTGAGACTGATCTCACAGAAACTCCTCCGCATATGAGCGCTATGCCGAGTATGTACCTCACTCCGTTCACCTTCAGCACGCACTCTCATACTGACCCCCGATTCTGCCAGAGGCCGCAAAGACTTCACAGCCCTCATCTCCATCGCGCGTAACCTCTCCCGCAACATCTGGGTCGTCGTGACCCTCCCACCACCTCCTACTGAGCCTGGCGCCAAGCCTGCTATCACACGCGAGCAACTCACGCTCGAGAAGAAGAAGCTGATCAGGCTGGTGGTCGCGTTCGTGGTGGCCACGAAACACCACCTGAGGGCTGAGGGCGGGGTTCATCATGACGATCTTAAAGGCTAGTTTGCGACCTACCACCCGAAGGACGTGCCTCCGAGCCAGCATAATACTTATCAGCTGACGTCCCCCCTCCAGGCCTGCTCCCAGCCCGACTCGCCGGCTCAGACCTCAAGCGCCTCCGCTCCGCCGCCCCGGTCCCCTTCCCAACCTCCACCTTCTCCACCGACCTCACCGGCTCCCCCGTTCCTCTATCACCCACCATCCCCCAAGGCGAGGACGAAGAGTCCCTCCTCGGCTTACACCGACCCCTCCCCTCCCCCGGTGCACTCGTATCCCCCTCGCCCTCTCTTGGCGGGCTCGTCGCTTCCCCCGCTTCTCGCGATACCCCCGCCCCTCGGTCCGAACGCACCACATCGTTCTCCGGCTCCACGGGTGCGCGGGCACGCAAGCCCTCCGGCCCCGCAGGGCTGAAACGCCGGCCTACGGCTGTCCGGATTATCCTTCCAGACGAGTACACCGAGGTCAACCCGTCTTTGACAGACGGTCGAGGGCTGAGTGTGCTCCAAGAGAGGGCTGGCTCCGGAGGCAGGGAGAGGGTGGACGAGAGGACGCCGCTGATCAAGGCTGGGGTGAAGCCTGATCCGCTTACTTCGATGGGGCTCGTGCAGCGCGCGGAGGTGGGGTTGGGGAGGATGGTTGAGCTGGGGCTGCCTTTGATCATGTGGGTCTGAGAAGGAGCTGGAAGGCTGAGATAAGACGACTGATGGGACAGGGCAGAGCGCATGATATCAGCAGGACGATCTTTAGGTTCAGGAGGATGGGCTGCTTGGAGGCTGTTGGGCCGGCGGTGGGTATTCTGACGAGATGTATGAGGGGACGAAGCTGAGTGCGAGTGATTAGGGTATGAACGCCCTCCAGGCCGCCGTGACCGGCATGACAGACCAACTCGGCTCCATGGAGCGCATGTGAGTTGCCGCGACATCTGCGACCCCCCCTGCCCCGCTAACTCACCGTGCTCGTCTAGCGTGCAAACCCCACTCCCCTACATATTCTGCGTCCACCTCAAACAAGTCGTCTCGCTCTACCTTTTCATCCTCCCGTTCACGCTCGTCGACGCGATGGGCTGGAAGATGGTGTTCATCATGTTTGGCATCAGCATGACGTTCATGGGGGTGGAGGGGATTGCTGCGATGATTGAGCAGCCTTTCGGGACGTGAGTATCCCCTATTCATTCTCTTGGATTTCGCAGGAATAATAGGAGAGCCGCTGACATGTGAGGCAACACGTAGGGACCCGGCTGATCTTAACCTGGACCTCTACTGCACCGAACTGCTGTGCGAGTGCGAGTGAGTCTACTGGGTTGTCGCCGTCTCACGTTTGCCCCGAGTAGACCGCTGATTAAACCGACAGGGCACTCTTCGAACGCCTCCCCGAAGGAGACGACGACGATGCCCTGGTGTACGAGCGCTCCGCGGCTGAGCAGGCTGCGGTCGACTACGGCGCAGATGATGGGGGTGATGAGTAGTTGATGATGCGTGGTGCCGCCTGTGGCAGTGCCTACCAGTCACGAATCACCACGAAACACGAGTTACAAGCAGCGTGACTCAACGCCACCTGTACCATATCATGCTGACGAGAAACAAGAAACGAATTGCACGATGATGTCGATGAGGGGAGGGGGTGCATGATCTTGCGCGAGATTGACGAGTTGACGGAATTTGATGCACTTTGATCACGATGTCTGGGATTGTGGTTTCGAGGATAATGTGGGGTGTCGATTGTCGGCGTCGAAAATGACGCTGAGGTGAATAACGTTGATGACACTGAAGCCGACAACCGGTACGTCGTCTTCCCTCATCGCTCACGCCATATTGCAGCCCAGAATCTCCCACACAACAAGCACCCACGCTTCCCAAGCCGACGTCGCCATAGCGGTCTTTCCACTTCTGATGTGTAGATCCGATGCATCACCCCCTCCCCCCAACGCTCTATGGAACACTCGCCGCTTAACGGGAGTAGGACCAGACGTTCTTCAACACTGTAGGACGCCAGTCGTCAGCAGGCGCTCATTTCGTCTTCCATCCAGACATCCAGCAGCTCCCATCCCGACGACTCGCACCGCCACTCCACATCCTTCTGCTCTCCAATGCACCTCCTTCCTTTCTTCCCCGCCCGGACCTCATCACACTCCCGTCCGCACCCTCCATACACACAGTAGAATGAGACAGATACTCACAACCAGCCTTGGTCGCGATACGGTTGATCGAGTCGTCCGAGTCCCCCTGAGCCCTGATCTTGCCGGCGATGGCGATGGTGGTGGCAGAGCCCTTGATGGCCTTGCCCTCGGCGTCGACATCGGCGATCTGGAGCTGGATGGAGGCGTGGTCCTGGGCGGTGATGAGACGGTCTGTGTGGCGGAGGGTGGAGGATACCGAGTGGGGAGGGCGGGAGGGGTTGTAATGGGCAGGGCGAGAGTGGGCGACAAAGAAGTGATTGAGGGGCGAGGAGAGAGAGTAACGAGGTCAGCAAACGAACAAACGCCAATTTGACGAAATGACAAGAACGCACTGGTAGCCGAGCAGTGTCGGGGGATGTAAAGGTCAACGAGGACACCCTTGTCGTTCTCTACAAGCGGCATAACGCCATAGTC
Organism: Cryptococcus sp. DSM 104549; assembly: GCA_036427605.1. Lineage (NCBI taxonomy): Eukaryota > Fungi > Basidiomycota > Tremellomycetes > Tremellales > Cryptococcaceae > Cryptococcus > Cryptococcus jaspeensis. The sequence continues at coordinate 657,909 of CP144049.1, forward strand.
AGCATTTCGCCCACACCAGATAACCCCTTCTCCACTGCCTCCCGCCATTCTCCACATTCCACACCCGTCAACGCCCTCCCGTGCAGCCCTTCGCGTTCCTTCAATCCCTCCCTTCCTGCTCCCCTTCCCTCCCTGCATTGTCCTCCAGCATCCAAGCAGCAGAACCTAACGCACCCATGATGGCGATGTGTTTTTGAGGTTGGTGGGGGTAGGTAGAGCGAGTAGAGCGGTGTCGTTGACGGGGTGGATATGCAGAAAAGTGCGAAGTGCCAGACAACGAGGGCGAAATTGGTCGAAACGCCGCTAACGCCGGGAGCTGGGCAATGTGGCAGCGGAAGCAAACTGACCACGTGGGGTGTAAACAGGGCTAAGGCACCAGAGTGTCATCATCATCGAGCCGAGCTGGTGATCATCGCCTTTTCATTGCCTTCACCGCGCCGCTGGCTATATTTAGGTGGGGAGCACAACGGAGCGATGTTACAGTTGGCCTTGACCTAGACTCGCTTTCAAGTCTGCTTGTGTGTCTTGATATCCGTTCATCACAATGTCCTCTGCCGCCTCGCAACACCCTCCCAACTCGCAAGAACTCCAGCCCCCCTCCCAACCCTACTCCACCACCCAGCCCCACCCGCCCCACCATGCCGCCGGCCCAGCAACCCATCCAGCGACGCGAACCCAAACACACCACTCAATCATGCAGGAGACTGAGGAAGAGCTGACAGAAGATGAGCTCATCGAGTACGAGAAGGGTGTGATTACGTGGGAGAAGGCCAAGTCATGGCGGTTCTGGATACGGAAGGAGTGGCTGTGGTGGTATTTGGCGTTTGTAGTGATCGTCGTTGTGGTGGCTCTCATGGCGTTCTTCCACCACTCTGTGAGTTTCAACTTCCCAAAACCGGGACTCCAGAAACTGACAAGAAAGGTGGTAGATCATCAACTGGCTGTCGCCTGTGGTCAAGCGGTTAAGAGAGCTGAACGGCGGGTTTGCCATTCCGGCGGCTATCCTCTTTGTCCTCTCCTTCCCCCCTCTCTTTGGAAATGGTGAGATCACATCTGCCTACTCATCGGTGTTGTGATGCCTGCTCATTTACTGCGCGCAGAAATCGTCATTGTGCTCGTTGGTCTGGTCTGGGGCTTGGGCAAGGGCTTTGCCATCGTAGTAGTCGGGCTCGGCCTAGGCGAAATTGCCAACTTCTTGTCAGTGTCAGATCAAGGAGGTAATAACTGCGACTATCGAGCTAACCTCGATCCATCCGTTCCTTTAGCGTCTTCAAGTACTGGTGCCGGACTCGAGCTGAACGAATGACCCGCAAGTCGCTCAATTACGCTTGCTTGGCGCAGGCTATCCAGGACGGGGGGCTGTTCATGGCGTGGGTGGTCCGGCTCAGTGTCATTCCAACGTGAGTCAGCTACATCCTCCGAGTTATCGTGCCCGTCAGGTCGCTGACTGAAAAACCTCTGCCTCCTTTCAGTCATTTCACGACCGTTAGTTCACTGCCTCTCAGCTGTTGCCAGCATCGAACCATGACTAACTTCTGATTTGCCAGGCTGTTCTTGCCGTCTGCGGTCTCCGGACATGGCAGTTCATCGTCGCCCTCATCCTCTCTCTTCCCAAGCAACTGATCAGTGTATACGTGGGAGGTGAGTTCTGCACCCGCCCCTCCCTTCCTTCGAAGCGCCGCCGAACAAGCACTGACCTGCATCACCTCCCCCCAGTCGTTCTCGGCAAAACCAACGCCTCCACCAACTCCCACGTCGTCTCCGACTGCGTCTTCGCAGCATGCGCCATCATCACTATCGGCGCACTGTGGTTCATCTACACGCGGATGCTCCGGGTCAGGAAGAGGGTGCTGCTGAGCATGAGGGACGATCTCAAGCGGCGGAATGTGGAAGTAGGGCCGATGCCTGAGGATTTGGACGATGACGAGCGGAATAGTGGGGAGGTGGAGGCTGGGAAGTTGATAGGTGCCGGTCGAAAGTGACCATGTATCAGCAGTTGAGCATTGTCGTTTCAATATGACGGATCGTGACATGGTACTATTGCATTCATACAGTACAACTAAAGCCGGTCGTATCGAACGTAGTACAGGTAACTTGCTCTTTCCACTCGCCAATCACTTCTTCCTTCCCTTCCTACCCTTGTCGTTCGACAAGCCGTAGTTGCGCACACAGTCGGGGCAGTACCACGTGTCCGGAAGAGGTCCACTGATGTCGACGCACTTGACGTGGAACTGTGGAGTCGTCGTCAGATTTGCCTTGCGTGAGACAATGTAAAGGAGTGGACTCACCCATTCGTACGGGCATCTCCCGCTGTCGCACCCAACCATCTCACCGTAGCTCTTCTGCTGGCAAGTGCAGTACAGCGTCTCATCCGCCTCGCCCTCTGCCTCCCCTCCCTCAGGCCCCTCCACCTCAATCTCATCCTCCGGCTCGCCATCTGCATCCACGTCGTCCGACATTATGCTCTGCTTCCTCGAACGGTGACTGCTGCCGCCATGCCTGTCGCCGTGGTGGCCCGAGTGAGAGGTAGAGGGCGGGTGGGTGAGTGGAGTGAGAGATTGGGAGTGGGAGGAGCGAGCGGAGAGCGATGGGCGGGGAGGAGGTGGGGGCGGGGGCATGGCTATAGAAGGGTGGACGATGGGTTTCGGGTGAGTTATTGTCGGCGGGAGGGGGAGCGCGTTGGGTTTGCGTTCTGTGGGTGAGATGTCAGTCGAGCGCTTGCTTCCTTCAATGTACCCAAAAATAGCGACTTACTCTTGAGCGGTCGCCCATCCACCCCGCTTCCCAAGCCAGTAGGAGGCAACACCACATCCCCACCACCCATCTCCCCCATCTGCGTCTTCTCCACCTCCTCCACCTCCATCCCTCCAACCTTCGTCCACTGGTACTTTGCCCTCTCCTTCGCGCGGCTCACAATCCGCTCCAGCCGTTCGGCGAGCTTGACCTTCTCTTCCTGGAGAGACTCTACCAGGTCCCACTCGGTTTGGATTTTGGCGAGGGACTGCGAGTCTTTTTGGGAGAGGTGGGTGGTGGGGATAGGGGATCCAGGCGGGAGGGGGAGGGGGAAAGTGGCTGTTGTAGGGGGCTGGGAGGCGAGGGCTCGGGCACCTTTGGTGAGAGACATGTGTCGGGAGTTGATCCTTTGCATAAGCTCTACATGAGAGAGTTAGTGTATGTCGAAGGGGGCGTGATAGTCTGACTACCTATGCGATGGGGTTGGATGAGACATACGGTTGATTCTCACATCCTTCTCTCGGATCTCCTCCAGCAGAAATGTCACTTCTCCCGGCAAGTTGTCCAGGCCTGGAAAGCACCCGAATCTTGTCAGCATCCACCACATCGCAGAAACGACCCCTATGACGTCTCGATGCATATCAAAACCCCTCCCAAACGCGCTGACTCACTGGCGACGACACCCGTCACAACATGCGCAGCTTCCTCCGCATTGAAGTGTGGGTGCACGTGCAAATGCTGCGGGAGGGCGGCCATGTCGATCTTCGCTATCGGTTGGTGCGCTCGGAATGGGCGGTTGATGCAAAGAGAAGGGTGAGGGGGGGCGATGAAGATGTGTTGAAAAGGTGTTTTTGAGTGGCGTGAAGAAAGACCAAGTGCTCGCTGGCTGGTTCATCTTCGTTGGAAGCGGAGCTGGCCGCCCGTCGCGTTTGGCTGTCACCGGCCGAGCCCGAGAGAGCGCGGAGGTTGCGAGTTGCGACGACGAGCGACAACGGATGGGGTGCATTCCTCGTCCCAACAACGACAGCAGCTTTTCATCACAAGCACTCATATATCCACGATGAACGCCGCCACCGTCTTCCGCTCCGGTGCTCTCCTCAGTAAGCTGTCAGGTCCTTCTTGTTCGGGCCGTCTCACAGCTGACCGTCCCACTCCCCATCAGCTGCCATCGGCATCACCTCGGGCGCCTTCGGCTCTCACGGCCTCCGCAACCTCACGCCCCCCCTCACTGAACGTCAGCTCTCCTCCTTCTCCACCGCCTCCTCCTACCTCATCTACAACGGTATCGCCCTCCTCGCAGTCTCGTTCCACCCTGGTTTCACTGCTGGCACCGCTACCAGGAGGTACCGCGTCGCGGCGGGGTTGATTGCGGGCGGGGCGGTGGTCTTCTCGGGGAGTATCTTTGCTTTGGTGCTGGGGAGGGATAGGTTTAGGGCTCTGGGGCCTGTCACACCGCTTGGAGGGCTAGCTATGATTGCTGGGTGAGTCGGTCGTGGGCTTGGGAGGGGGGAGGGCTGTGACGACATTCCCATGGACGAATATGATCGCTGACATGGGGGTGGACGTAGATACCTTGCGCTCGTATTCTGATCAGATTGGAACCATTGAACTGCAGCAGTTCTTATACAGTATGCATACCCCGCTCACACGTTGCCACCGGTCTTTCTCATTCTGTGCTCGATTTGACTGCTCTCGGCGGGTAGCCTGACACGCACTCTCGCACTGCAGCAACCCCTTGTACCCCCACACGAGCCTTTCCTAATCGAATTTGAAGCATGAACTACAAGCGACCTCTGCATGCTAAATCCTGTCTTTTCGAAACACAACATATATACAAAAAGTATCTAGGCCCGCACGATCTCTGGGTTACAGTGGATCGCCCTCCTCAACGGGGCGATGATATCATCCTGCAGACGGCCCCTGAGGATACCCCCATCCAGCTCCCGCCACAACGCCGTCGCCACCGCCGACATCATGCGTAGCTCCTTATCCACCCTGTTTCGTTTGCGCAGGCTGAGTGCGGCATTGGAGATCGCCCGGTGGTGCTGCATCCCCGCCATGTCCTCCTCCTGCAAAGGCCTCATAAGGATGGGGTGCGCGCGGATGTACGCGATGTCGTGGTGCAGTTCAAGGGCAAAGATGCTCGCGACTGACAGGTAGAGGGCGCCGAGGACCGGGTAGGAGGACAAAGTCTCATCCAGACGCATGTGCGCAGCGGCGAGAGCGTTGTCTTAATGAGTGTCAGTAGTATACGTAGCGCCAGTTGCGTCTCACTCACCTGACTGTGGCTTGGCCTTCAATCGAGTACTCGCTCGGTTGAAATCTTGGTCCTGCTTGGATGGCATGAGGGGAAAGCGGTAGAAGTAGTTGAGGTCACCGCCGATCATGGTGCACGCAGTTAACAAGTCAAGCATCCTGTGTCATGATCATTACTATCAGGTTCGGCATTTATTTAGAGTATCGATGCACAGTACTCACCCTTGGAAATTGTACACCGTGTCCGTTTCCATCTCGCCCTCGCTCTCTCCCTCCACCTTTCCTCCCGAGCTCAGCTCGAAGATGCTATCGAATCTGTACAAAAACTGATCAGGAAAGGAACAACACGATTGATCATCTAAGGACTTACGCGCCGAGGAACCTCCTTGGGTCCACTTTCAGCATGAACACGCAGCATCGGAGGAAGTTCTCCGGGTGGTCGAGCTGGTGGGCCGACACGATCTCCACGGCGCTGTATTTTCTATCAGCTCATAATCTCATAAGGTCCAAACAAAACGGCCCACCTTGTCGGGTCAGTTTCCCACAGTCGCGTGATGTTCATCACGACCGAGTGCGACCAGTGTTGAAGGAAAGCGGAGCGGAAATCGTTTTCGGCCTCGTCGACCATGGCTTGGGTGACGTTGGTGGTACCATAGAGCTGCTCGAGTTGCGAGGGGCGGCTCCCGTTGGGCCGGAGTTCCTCTTCCTTGCCCAGCATGTACTCGACGGCCTCGCCTCGGGTGCCGTGGATCAAGAAGTCGGCGAATGCGCCGTCCACCGCCCATTGGACACGGTGTGGTGAGTCGGTGGAGGGCAATGAGGATGTTGCTGAAGTAGGGGCTGCAGGTGCAGATGTTGAGGTTCCGGGGACGCCGTCTCCTGGTCCTGAGACGTCGGACATCTCGATGTCGGTGTTGTGCGAGGGGAAGGACATGTTCGTCGAATGGGGTGAATGCGGTGACGGGTCGCGGGGTGCGAGAGTGGTAAGATTTGATCGCTGATCGACCGGGAGCGTTAAATGTGCGTCGATATGAGGATGTTGAAGCGCTGAAGTAGAGTGAGAGGAGGTTGGGGGGACGATGAGAGGTTGGATGAAGGAGAGATCGATGACGTCTCAGTTGTTGGGGGGAGGGTTGAAAGATGATCGTCGCGTCGACTTCCAGCAGGAGGCGTGCCAGCTTTCCCACGGTCTCGCGAACACAAGAAGAACGCCCTGGCGGCTCCGGCTGGCCGCTGGTGGCCTTTAATTCATGCAGAGGGCCCGCACAATCTTCCCCCTAATCGCTCTTGAGTGGATGGCAACGCATCAACGTAGAGCATGCACTACAAACTCCCTTGCATGCAAAAAGCCTGTCCTCAGAAACACAAACAGACTCTTACATGAACAAACAAATATTTGGATCGCTCCTGAAAAAACAAACAAATTCTTCTATGAACGAACAATCTCTGGATTGCTCCTGATGGCTCTCCGCAAGAGGCTGACCACCCTATCCTGCAGCTTCTTCCTGAGGAGACCCCCATCCGTCTCCCGCCAGAACGCCATGCCCACCGACGAGGAGATGTGCAACTCCTTGTCGACCCTGTTGCCTTCGTTGATGCACAGGGCGGCAGCAGAGATCCCCCGATTGTGGCGCGTCCCTTGCATATCCTCCTCCTGTAGGGTCTCGCGGAGGAATGGGTGTTGGTCGAGGTACGCGATATCCCGTTCCAGCTCTCGGGCGAAGGTTCGGGCGACTGCGACGTGGAGTGCGCCAACGACAGGGAGGTTGGTCAGCACCACGTCGAGGCGCATGTAGCACCACGTCGAGGCGCATGTCCACCATCTGCATGCCATTGGCTTGACGAGTGTTAGTAGTATACACAAGGCTGGCAGTGGTCCGTGATACTTACTGATGGGGGAGGGCTTGAGCGACAACCAGGTGTTTGCCCGGTTGTAGGTGAGGTCCTTCTTGTTCGGCATGAACGGCCCTGGAAGGTTGTAATCGAGGGTTCCGTCCGTGACAACGGTGCTTGAAGTCAATAGGTCGAGCATGCTGCAAGATGAATGACATCAGGTTCGGTACCGGGGACGTGGATGCCCACAGTGCTCGCCCTCTGTAGTTGTACACCGTGCCATCTCCCAATTCGCCCTCCACGTTCTCGCCCGAGCGCAGTTCGAACAGGTTGTCGAACCTGCGCGGAGCTAATCAGTTAATGTGTTTCACACTTGCCTACACGAAGACTCACACTTTGAAGAACAACCTCGGATCCACTTTCAGCACAACAATGCAGCACCTGAGAAAGTTCTCGGGGTGCCGCAGCTGGTTGGCGGACAAAATCGAGAGGGCGCTGTGATCTCCCCTCTGTCAGCTCGTAGCACTTTCATATAAAGGTCCAGACAAAAGGCCGCACCTCATCGGGTCGACCTCCCACAGCCGCGACACCTGCGACACCACCGAATGTGACCATTCGTGATGAAGAGCGTCGCGTAATCCGTCCTTCGGCTCGTCGATCATTGCTTGGGTGACGGCGGTGGTGTCAAAGAACTCGTTGATGCGAGATGGGCGGTTCGCAGTAGGTCGAATGGCCTCTTCTTGGGTGAGGATGTGGTCGATGGCCTCGGATTGGGTGCCGTGAATCAGGTACTGGGCCCAAGTGCCGCTGACCATCCACGATGTACGCCACGTCGTCCTGGTGAGTGACGACAGCGACGGCAGTGGCGGCGGTGAGGGGAGGGACCCGAGTCCGGCACCTGGGTGACTTGATGGCTTGGGGATTTCGTCTTCGTCATCAGAGTCGGAAAGCTGGATGTCGGAGTAGAGAGGGGAGGACATCGTGGATGCGGAGATGATTGAATGCGGAGGGGATGGTGTACGATGTATATGATGCGGTTGCGTAAAGTTTGTCTGGGTCGAAAGTAGTGGAGTGTATGTGCGGTGAGGATGTTGGGTGCACTGATATGCTGGCTGACTGGAGAGGATGGCGGAGGATGATGAGAGGTCGGATGCGTGAGGGATGTTTGTTTGTTGAGAGAGGGTTGGTGACACTGAGAGAGACACGAGTCTTCTGCCGCGCCAAGTTGACTCCGTCCAGCACGCAGCACGTGGCCCAGCTTTCCCACGACGACTCCCGACGCGTCACTCCACCTTCCACGCTCTGGGCCCCACGAGTCACTCCTTGTCTCGCTGTATCTCAAAGGAGATCGTTCCATTCTCCCATCCCGCCCCCCACTCACTCACTCCAAAGAAACAAGCGAGCGGGCATCGAATCAAAGCCCCATATCCCCGCAAAGCGCTTCATAAGACCGCTCACCATCCACTCCAGTCACCTCCCGCACCACCGTAAACCCACACACCGCACCGACGAGCCGCACACACATGTCGCAAGACCCGCCGCCCGCCACCACATCTAGCCCTCCTCAGGTTTCGTCTTCTCTGCAGCCTCAAGAATCTCTAGGGCTTACCGTGGACCCAGAGGATGAGCTCGAGGGGCAGAATCCACCTATAGCCGCTCGTCCGGATGTGGAGTCTGCCCCGTCAGAGGGGAAGAAGCCCAAGCTCTTCCATGTCTCTGATGGGGACGAGGATGGGCGGATGGAGGTCGATGTTGCTGCAGATGACACACCACCTGGGGAGGCAATAAATGACACCGCCCCTGCTATAGACCAGGAGGGGAGGGAAGGAGGTGAGGGAGCCGTCGACAAGGAGGCTACGCCTATCGTCGCCGCCGTGCCTCTCGCAGAAGAGGTGGAGGTCACTGAGGAGTGGTGGGACTTGAGGATGCAATGGTCCGGCAAGACCTTTGAGCTCAAGGTCGGCGGAAACGACTTGTGAGCTGGCAAGACATCGCGTTGAAGATGGAAGTCCATGAGCTGACATGCCTCGCAGGGTGTACGATTTCCGCGCACACATCGAGTCGCTCACGAACGTCCCTCGCGACGGGCAGAAGCTCATTGGGCTTCTTCCTGGATCGAAGGGCAAGCTTGGAGCCGAACATGATGCGCTGCGGTTTGCGACGCTGGGTGTGAAGAAGGGCGGCAAGTTTGTGATGGTGGGGACGACTGTGGAGGAGCGCTTTAGAGATCGTGCGCCGGCACCAGAGGTACATGCGGTCCTGCTCATGATAGATCAATCGCTGGGTTGGAGCTGATGACTCTCGCTTTAGATTCAGGATGACTTTGACGTCTCATACTCAAGCAAGGCGGGGGATAAGGCGGTGGCTCCCGCCGACGATCCGAGAAATAAGAGGAAGGTACAGGAGATCATTGACAAAGTGCCTATCACTGTAAGTGTCGCCCATTGTGCGGCAATTCGTAGACATGAGCTGACACGTGTGACCTCTCAGGTCATGAACGAGCCTCGAGAAGGAAAGAAGCTCTTAGTACTGGACTTGGACTACAGTGAGCTTAATCTTAGCTCGAGGCCGCTAAGCTCCACGCAAGGTTGACGGCTGACACCCATCTCACAGCCATGGTCGATACCAAGCCCATGATAAGCGGTGCTCTCCCTTCTTCCGAATGTGCCCGGCCCGGCCTGCATGAGTTCCTCGAACTGTGAGTCCGCTCATCACCCGGCCCATCATTCGGCCCATCATTCGCCCCCCGTCATTAGCCCCATCATTCACCCCAGAACGTCTCGCTGACATGCCGGCGCAGTGTATACCCGCACTACGACATTGTCATCTGGAGCCAGACGCACTGGCGGTGGCTGGAGACTAAGCTCGTGGAGCTGGATCTTGTCGGGAACGAGGAGAGGAACTACAAGATCTCGTTCGTGTCGGACCGGACTACAATGTTCCCTGTGAGCACGGCGTGGGCTGGGCCTGTTTGAAATGGACACTCACTGACAGGGTGTCGGTAGGTGTTTACGCAGCGAAACGGGCAGCCATATAAACATGAGTGAGCTGACGTCAATATGTCGAACATTCTTTGTTGAGCACCCAGCTGACCGAAGCTATCTCACAGGGTGAAGCCTCTGGCGTACTTTTGGGCGGCGTACCCGCACTGGTCTCCCAAGAACGTAAGTCCGTCCATCTCTCTTCTGTCTTTATGACTACTGGGCTTACACTTTACCGGCTAGACAATCCACATTGACGATCTTGCGCGGAACTTTGCTCTCAACCCAGGGGAGGGTCTTAGAGTGAGCTTGTAGGTTAGTGGTGACATTGATCCCAGAGCTGACTCGTCGGGATAGATACGAGCGTTCAACAAGGCTGGCCAGCCTGAAGGGCTAGCGGATAGAGAGCTAAAGAGGCTCGGGATATATGTGAGTCTCTGCGAGTATATGAGCTGTGCGTCATTGAATTGCGAGAGACTGACGTGTTGGATTTGCACGCGGCAGTTGGTGAATATCGCTACGAACCTTGATGACTTTACGACGGTAGACCATGGAGTGAGTGTAGCCTGTCAGGTCTCCTCGACCAATGCTTGGGTATACACCAGAGCGTGGAAGCTGAACTGAGCCCTCGTAGAAATGGAAGAAGACGGTGCCCCGCCAGTCCTGAGCGCGTCGGCTTGAGCGGGCAGGACAGCAGGTCCTGCACTTGTAGAGGGAGAGTTTTCACTCGGAGAGGAGGCACCCAAACGACTCAACACAAACACATGATGATGCGTGGACTCGGCTCACATACATACTTGTAACCTGTACGACACTGTGTACGGCTTGTATTTAAGATCATGGAAAGGATGGCGCATATGCATAAGATGGTCGCACGACTCATATGAGATGTTCCAGTTCGCGCGGTGCCGCTCTGGCTGGGATCTCGGGATGTCACCCGTCACGCGTCACTCGATGCTCGAGCTGTCGCGGCGAAAGAAGAAGCCACTTGCCTCATCGCCGTGTCTATCTATGCATGACAAGCATCCCGGGGGCCCTCCAGCCTACAAGCTGTGTAGAGCCTGACAGGATGTGACACGATGGCCGCAAGGGGAGCGGGTGTGGATGGTTGGTGGATGTTGCCCTGTGGCCCGGCCCGCCCCGCATACACCGCAAGCAGCGATTGGTGTTTTGATGGTACCTTTGGGTTATCCTTATCCACCACAACACCCACGAGCGGCTTCCCCCAGCGCCCACAGATGTTTGCGGCTAACATCGATCCACATCGCATCCGTTTCACTTCATACGACCCCTTTCATATGCTAATTCGCTCCTTTATACTTGTAGCCCCCCCTCCCCACAGCCATCCAGCACCCCCCATCTTCGCATCTCGCTCATCCATCTACTCTAGCATCCCATCCTATCCCTAACATCTGGCTGTGCGCCGTCTCTTCACTTTCCACAAACATCCAGCACAGCCGCACAACATGCGGCTCCTCTCCCTCGCCCCCCTCTTCCTCCTCCCGCTGGCCTTCGCCCAGTCATCCACCACCTCCTCCACCCAGCCCAGCGCTTCGGGCGACTCCTCTGGCAACTCCACCAGCACAAACACCACCTCCGCGGGCAACAGCTCCCAGACCATCCTAACCACCACCCTCACCACCTACCCCACCACCACTCTCTCCGGGCAGGGCACGCCCTCTCCGTCCACCCTCGTCCTCACCCTCACGCTCAGCACCACCGACCTCTCCTCGGTGAATGCGTCGATCGCGAACGGGTCACTCACAAATGGGACGATCCCCGCAGATGGCACAGAGGTGAACGGCACCGCAGTGTGGAAAGAGGGCGACGGGTGGATCCCGTTTAACGTGGTGATTGACCCAGCGTATGGCATCTTGGGAGCGTTCTTGATCTTGACGGGGATCCCGGTGGCAGTGCTGGGCGGGAAGAACCGGTGGTAAGTTCTTTGCTATTTAGTCATGGAGCGGGTGGGGCGGAGAGCGGGCGCTGATCAGATCGTCGCAGGTCGTCGCTGGCCATAGCGTCGGGCTATACCTTGATGATGTTCACGCTCGTCATGATCCTCCGCTTCGGGTGAGTTCTATCTCTGCACACAGCACTCTCTATGCTCGTACGACGGCGGCGTATGCATGTATGCTGATCACATCACCGCACCCCAGCGTCCAGCCCAACCTCCAAGGCCCCACTATCCACCCGCCCAACCGCACCCTCCGCGGGCTCTACCTCCTCGCCTGCATCATCTCCTCCTTCATCGGTGCCGGCCTCGGCATCTTCTTCTTCAACTTTGCCAAGTACTGGGTATCGGCTGCCGGAGGCTTCTGCTTTGGGTGGTTCCTCCTCGCCACGCGCCAGGGCGGGCTGATCCAGTCTGTGCTGGGCAGGTGGGGCTTGCTTGGGAGCTTGACGGTAGTGGCCTTTGTGGCGAGCTTGCCGAAGGTGATGAACCCGCACATGATGCTGGCATCGACGGGGTGGATGGGTGCGACGGCGTTCGTGCTCGGGGCGGACTGTTACACGCGAGCCGGGTTGAAAGAGGTTTGTCGGTTCGATAAGCTGCTATATGTCTCTGAACGGAGGATAGCTGACCCGCCTGTAGTTCTATATCTACAACCTCGGGTTTCACGAGCTCTTCCCGAAGCTGGACGGTGCCAAGTACCCTCTCACCCAGACCATGATCATCGAACTGGGCATCCTTGCTGCCGTCGTCGTCGTACGTCCATTCTCTCAATTTGTCAATAGCATCACACAACTAACCAGATCTTCAGATCGGCGCGGCTATCCAATTCCGCGTCCTCAACATGCTTCAGAAGCGCCTCAAGATGCTGCGCGACGAAGAGGAGATGCGCCTCGAAGCCGAGGAAGTCTCCAAGGCGGCAGAGCGGTTCAAGAACCTCGGAGCCGAGCTCAACCAGTGGGAGGAGAAGCACGGCGAAGGTGCAGAGGGCAGCAAGAAGGGCTGTGCGCCTTCTTCGGGGCCCTCTTCCCCCCGCCCCGACATTGGCTACACATACCCTGGTGCAGGTGCTGGCAGGGCCGAGTCTCTGCATGCCGACCGATCTAGCGTGTTGCTCCCGCAGCTCGGTTTTGAGGACGAACACGAGCAGCGACGCGATGGGCGGGGGTCGAGCACACTCAGCCTCCTGGGCGGGAACGTCAGCGGCAGTCTCGAAGGTCGCCCCTCGAGCACGTTCAGCCTTCTGCGCCAGACCGACACGCGCGGAGGATACGAAGGCGTCGCGCTCAGCTCGCCCGCTGCGTCTGTTGCCAACTTTGGCGGTGCAGGCACTGTGGGCACGCCGACTAGCGCAATGTTTATCGGAGTCGAGGAGCTCAAGCCCGAGCACCCCGTGCGGGACGAGTCGGATCTGGAGGAAAAGCTCCGGCTGCTTGAGGAGGTGAAGAAGGCGAGGGAGTCGGTGAGGGGCTCGTTGAACCAGCTGAGGAAGGGTACGCCGACGCCGTCGATGAGGAGCTTCAGCGGGGGGTCGAGGACGGGCGCGGTCACGCCTGGTGCGATGGAGGATGCGGGGCATGTAAGGAGGGTGTCAACTGCGTCGTCGAGGATACTTGACCATCCCATCCTCCAGCCGATCGCCACCGAGCCGCCTGCTACCTCCGCGCCCAAATCGGAGTGGGACGCCTACCTTGCCGAGCGCAGGGTCATCACCCCCACTTCGGCCGTGACGCCTCCTGGCTCGGCGCCGGGGAACCCCAACCGTGGAAGCCAGCAGTTCACGGTGATCCCCGCAGCGGTGGCCAAGGCCATGGAGCGCAGGGAGAGGACGACGAGCATGCTGGAGCCGCGAGTGTCGGACTTTGGTCCCAGTGAGCAGGTCACTGGGGGGACGTACCCGCCGCTGGGGGCGCAAGGCGGACGCGGGTATGATTACCCGCCTCAGGCCATGGACAGGCGATCCAGCGCGGGAAGGCTTGAGAGACCGGCTTCCACTCATGACTACCTCTCGTCCGGTCTCCCACCCTCCCGCCCTGCTTCCCAGGCAGACATTCTCGTCCAGCCTCAACCGCAGTACCACTCGCACAGTCGCCAGCAGTCCAACGCGTCGTACTTCCCGCCTGTGATCGGCAGCGCCGCGCAAGGCCACTCCTCTTCTACCCGCCCAACCTCGCGAAGCTCTCAGCACCGCCCGGCTTCGGCGGTGCTCGCGCAGCCTCAGCGCGCCATGACATACGAGGAGCTCGCGGACCGCCACCGCAAGAGGATGTCGCAGCTCCAGATGCCGTTGACGACCAAGATGCAGGAGCAGGTGGATGTGGAGGAGGCGAAGCAGCGCTGGGAGAAGAGGAATCGCGCGGAGAAGGAGGAGATGAGGAGGAGGGAGTTGGCGGCGGCGGCGGCGGGGCCTTCGGGCTCGGCGGCGCATGTGAGGGGCCCGGGGGGTGGAGGGAAGGGGAAGGGCAAGGAGGAGGTGATCAAGGACACGGATCAGTGGAGGAGGAGTGTGATCATGGGCGCCCCGCCTCAGGCGGCTAAGCCTGCAGAGAAGAGGCCCGACAAGAGGGCCAGCAAGCAGTTTGCCAGTTGATCGAGGGAAGAGAGAGGCAGGGGGAAGGGGATTTGTTGCCATAGCTTTTCAGCATAATCACATTCATTGCATTCGACCTAGCATCATATATATATACCGACCTGTAGATACACCACTTCATCTTACCCATGTGGACTCACCATAGTGTCCTGTCGATAGTATGGACAAATTATCTTATGGACGTTTGTCATCTGGTCATATCGCCACGCATATGAACGGCAGATCGACGGGGACTTCGTGAATCTTTGCTCTTGAGATAACAGGGTGGTGACCGTGGGAAAGCTGACTCACCTGGGATCTAACGCGAGTCGCGAAGATGATCGTCCTTCAACCCTCCTCCTCCTCGACTCTGCTCTCTTCAGCATACATCTATCTCTCATCCATTCAACCTCTCATCTTTCTCCCAATCACCTCTACACCTCAGCCCCTCAAGATCCTCACATCGATAGACAGACAACTATCACGGTCGACCCCACTTACATATACTCTCGTACACCGCAACAACCCCCCCGCCACCGTACTCAATCATGTCCCTTCCCTCGCAACCCGACATCGAGATGGCCGACGTCTCCGAGCCAGGAGACGTTTCTCCCGAGTACCCAAGATCAACGTCTGCAGCTGATGCTTCAGCCCCGTCCTTATCCTCCATCACGAGAACGACATTTCGCACGAAGTGGGCGGTCGACCGCTCGTTCGCCGAGTTCCTGGTGCACGGTACCCGAGGCGAGGCCGTCGACTACATGCTGAGCCGGGAAGAGGAACTCCATCCCACTATCAACCGCGCCTCGCGCCTCGCAGAGTTCTACGGAACCAACAACATCACTCAAGTCATGGTCGACGAGGCCAAAAAAGATTTCCGCTCCGCCATCCTTCAGAACTGGTCGCACTCCGTCGTGATGAACATCACGCGGCTGTGGGAGGCTGACCCTTTGAGGTGGGCTACCTTGTATGGACTTTCATGAGATTTATGAGAGCTGACACAAAATACAGCGCCATGGAAATCGTCTCTGCCCACCAGCTTGAGCACCCGGAGAACTTCCTAAGGTGCTGCGTGTTAATGTTGAAAGTGGACCCGAGGAGGTTCCTCGACTCGTAAGTACTAGTCTCCAAATGGGCAACCGGCATTGCATTTTCTCTGATCAACTGCTGCACAGGATTGGCAACATCTTCGAGTTGAGCTCCGGAGAGAGGGTGGAGGGTGAGCTAGGAGAGTACTCGCTGTTCAACTTCCAAGGGTGAGCACTGTGTATCCGAATCCCTGGTGCAGAACCTGATGTCATCTGTATTGTAGCATGTTCGACTTGCTGACAGCGTGCGTCGTGACCGGTGGCGAGCTCGACTATACCCGCCCTGGCCCCTTAATGCCGTCGAAGACGGACAAGACCTACAACCAGGCGAAGACCTGGTCGCTTGCCAATCCTGGGTCTAGTGAGTGACAAGATCGACATGACGCTATTGCGATACTGCTGACACTCATAAAGCCAACCCTCTCCCCACCGCGCACATGCGGTTGGACGCGGCGCTGTCCGCGTCTCCCGTCCTGGGCGCGCTGTACGTGTCGGTCGTGAGCATCTTAAGCCGCGAGCTTCTGCACGACATCGCCTACGTCCACGCGCACCCCATCCTTTCCAGGACACTGGAGGAGGAGGATATGGCGGGGACGGAGCACCATGGGGCGATCTCCGCTGCCGCACTCTGCCTCAACAAAGGCAACAGGGCGGACAAGGAGTTGCGCATCATGTCTGCTGTGGGGACGGTGACACGGCGGGAGCTGGATGTGGGTGGGCACCGGAAGAGGCTCCAGGACGACGTGATCTCCCCCCTGAGGAGGGCGATCAAGTGCAACCCCGAGATTGCGCGTCGATTTCGTTTTTATCTGTGTAGCTAGGGACGAAGTCACTTCGCATGTAATATCTAAAGTAGCTTGTAAGTCAGCTGGTATCGATGCAAGAGAGATTGTAGAAAACATCGTCAGGAGGAGATGTTTCAAGGACGAAGTGGACAGTTGGTGCAGAGCAGCTGCACTGCTTCCCCCCTGCTCGGTTGCAGCGCATTCTGGGTGTTTCCGCTCGGTGAGCCACGAAAGACAGGGGGCGGCATGGTATGGCATCCCGGTCTACACAATGCCTCCTGTCATACCCACTATGGATAAGCACTTCCGCACGACGGAGCTCGCTGTTCTCGTCGCAGCACAGCATCCCCCCACGCACGCAGCCGCGTGAGCCTGGCCGTCAGGCACTCCTCCAGTCGCGAAAGCCAGAAACCGACGACTTCGCAACGACACGTCTCTTCGTTTCCCATCCATACGAGCTTCCATTTTACAGCCTCACACTCATCCTTCCACGCCCCCACCCCCTGCCTAGGTCGACCCGCATCGTCCACAATGTTTAACCCCTCGAAACAATAACCGCAAAAGATCAAGCGAAGCTAAAATCACCCTCGGCACGTTCTTGGCCTCCTCCAAGACTCAGCCCCCTCCCCTTCGTAACCTCGACCCCGTCTTTTCACTCCCAAGGCGATGTCTCGCTCCAGCCCTAGGCCAGAGAGTATCGCCATTTCTACATCCACCTCTATTCGCACCACCTCGCCCTCTCATTCGCCCGTGTCACCGTCCTCCCCAACAGGCCCTGGCGGCGGTGCAGCGGCGGCCGGTCTGCAGCGCAGGCAAAGCTGGAACACGGGCCGTGAAGACACGCTGTTCGTGCCGGACGGCATGTCTGGCATTGGGAGCGTTGATCTCGGGCGCGGCGGTAGCTTTGGTGGCGGAGCAGGAGGAGGGGCCGGGCCAGGGGGCATCGGCCTTGGCATGCCGCCCGCGCAGTACACGCCCAGCCACGCTGGATCGCAGCACCGCTCCCGGCTGAGCGAGCGTGATATCGCGTACGCGGGGCTCGGTAACGGCGCCTCCATCTGGGGGGGTACGTCTGTTGCCCCGTCAGACCCCGATACCACGCCTACCCCGGCATACGGGCATTCCGGGCTCGTTCGCGGCGGCTCCCCGCCGACACCGACGGGCATCACTGGCCGGCCGTTCATGAACGCGTATGATTCGACAGCGTCGTTGCACTCGACTATCTCGCCACTGGAGGAGCCGTCGCGCTTCTCGGAGGATAGGGAGAGGCTCACGCCAGGGCAGAGCTATGACCCGTCGATGACCTACGGCGCCGGGGGGTGGTCTGGGTCGGCTACGCCTCGGCGGTCCCCCAGTCGGCCTTATGACGAGGGCGTGAACCTCGGGAGGGGATCAACGTTGCGGAATGTGTCGCAGACGCTGAGAAAAGCGAGTGTGCGGGTGGTGAACATCATGGGCACGGAGAAGCTGGAAAAGGACGGGAGGGAGCGGTTGGGAAGTGATGACGAGGGCGAAGAGGTGCTACAGGACGTCAGCGACTTTGGGAGACCTAGCCGTGATCTGAATCGGCAGGAGAGTGTGGGAAGCCAAGAGCTGGGTATGGGAGATGGAGGGGCAGTCCCACCGCCAAAGCGGCCCGATCCCCGGCCACCGGAGAGCAGCGAGGGGCTACGAGGAAGGACGCTGGGGATGTTTGGGCCGAGGAGCAAGGTCAGAAGGAGTATGGACAGTCTGATGCGGTATACGTGAGTCATTCCGTGAAGCAGCGTATAGTGCGGTAGGCTGACGAGATCGATAATAGCTGGACTGAGCCGATCATCTTGCTGCTCATCATCACCAATGTGGTTGTGCTCGCGATTCAGTCGGCGCCGACGCTCAACACGCCACGGGAGGACGATGGGTACTTTCAGTCGTGGGAGGACTATGTTCTTCTCGCACTCTTCGTCGTTTTCACGTGAGTATAGGCTTTCCCTATCGTTTCCTGGGCGTCTTTAGACTGACCTCTGCCAAAGACTGGAGATGTTCGCCCGAATCGTCGTCACCGGCCTCCTTCTCGACCCGGAGACATCATTACGAGAGGCCTTATTCTTTCCCAGCGGTGTCATCCCTGTCGTGAAGCGGTACTTCAGCATCGCCCCTTCCACTTTCACCAGCACCCTCAACCGCGACCCATCCAAAATATCCCGCCGTGCAGCCTGGCGCTCCCACCCCTCTGTCCATATCCGACAAAAACCCACCGCAGGCGACCGGAAAGTCTCTCTCATCACCGAGGCACCCTTCCAGAAAGCCGTTGCGAAGCAAAAGAGCCTCTCGGACCAAGGGCGGCCGTACCTCCGGCACTCATGGCACCGTATCGACATCATCGCCGTCATCGCCTTTTGGATCACCTTCTTCCTCGCTCTCACGGGACACGAAGCCACGGCCGACAAGCACGTCTACATCTTCCGTGCGCTCTCCGTCCTGCGAGCAGGCCGCCTGCTGGTCATCACCAGCGGTACCACCACCATCCTGCACTCGCTCAAGCGCGCGGGGCCCATGCTCATCACCGTGTCGTACTTCCTGGTGTTTGCCGCTTGTATCTTTTCGATCATTGGTGTGCAGAGCTTCAGGGGGTCGTACAGACGCGCGTGCGTGTTTACGGACCCGAGCAACGCCACGAATGTCATCACGCTGGAGCAGCAGTGTGGGGGGTGGCTGGATGAGACGTTGACGAAGCAGTCGTATCTGGACATAGATGGGGACATCTCGAGTGTTCCGCCAAAAGGTTTCATCTGTCCACAAGGACAAGTTTGCCAGGTGAGTTTTGTGCTTGATACAAGCTGCGTCGCATGGCTAATTCCAGTGTCGCCCTATAGACTACGGATGAGAATCCCAACAACAATGTCAACAGCTTTGACAACATCTTCAAGTCTCTCATCCAGATCATTATCATCTCTTCCAGTACGTCTTAGGCTCCCTCTCCACATCGACCATCGCTGACTTCGGCCTCAGTCAACACCTGGGCACCCGTCATGTACAAGGCGATGGACTCGGACTTTTTCAGCTCCTCGCTCTTCTTCATATCCGGCGTAATCGTCCTCAACTTTTGGCTCATCAACCTGCTCATCGCGGTGGTGATCAACACATTCAGCGATATCAGGGCAGAGACTAAACGGAGTGCTTTTGGAGGTGACGAGTGAGCTTGCCGTGGTTTATACACTGGAAACGGGCCATTAGCTGACATTCACCTCCCACAGGACGTTTTTGGGGACAGACGCACTCTGGGCGGCAGATGATTCCCGGAGAAAGAACAACAAGATCATGGCGTTCTACGAGAAGACAGAGCTGTTCTGGGTGCTGCTGGTGCTGGGCGATCTTGTGGGGCAGGGAACCAAGACGGCTGATTCGTCGGCTAGTATGCTCGATGCGCTCAGTAAGTAGCTACGGCATGTCTTTCTTACGCAAAGCGCCTGTGAGCTGACTCGTGCCGGTTTACAGAGAAGGTGGAGATTGCGTTCACCCTCGCTTTCGACGTCGAAATCCTCATTCGGCTGGCTGGACACTTCCCCGACTGGCGCACCTTCTTCTCGCGTAACCGAAACTCGTTCGACCTCTTCCTCTGTATCGCCTGCTCCATTATCCAGATCCCCAAGATCTCCAACAGCAACATCTATCCGTGGTTGACGGTGTTCCAGCTGCTGAGGTGGTACAGAGTGATCTTGGCGTTCCCGAGGATGAAGCCGTTACTGGTGAGTTTTGATACCGTCCTGTTCGCACAAGGATCCAAAACTGACAAAGGGGGTGAAGCAAACGGTGTTCGGTAGTTTCGCAGGGCTGTTCAACATGGTCATTTTCTTGTTCTTGATGAACTTCCTGGGTGCTCTTGTGGTGCGTCATCCAGCTATCCCCACCGACGGAGAGATCAATCAGCTGACTTGGCCATTGCATATAACAGGCGCTTCAGCTGTTTCGAGGAGATATCCCAGAGGGCTCCACTATCACGTTCTCGCAGACGTACAACTCGTTCTTGGCGATGTACCAGGTATGATCTTTGAGCGGCAGTCGTGTAAGATTGACGCTGATTTTGAATGCTGTAGATCTTCTCCTCAGAGAACTGGACAGACATCCTGTACACCGTCGTGAGTGATGGTGCCTTGTAGTCGGAGTGATCCTCAGAATGACCGCTGACCACGTCTTCAGATGGGATCCGAGGGACAGTGGAACCAGAACTGGATCACGGCTATCTTCTTGTGTGGCTGGTTCTTGTTCTCGAACTGTGAATTCCGGACTCAAATTGCTATATCGGAATGGCTCAGAGGCTGACAACAGATTTCAGTCATTGTCTTGCAGATGTTCATTGCCGTGATCAACGAGGTGAGTGGAACTGGCCTAGTACCTTCCTGTAGTGGGCATCGTGTACCAGCTACTGACGAAGTACCTCTCGGCGCCCACAGAACTTTGCCATCGCCGAAGAACAAAAACGCAAACGCCAGATCGAAGCGTTCATCCGGAAAGCTGAGGCTCCCTCAGCCCATGTCAACTGGATCGACCGGCTCAACCCTTATCGTCTTATGACGGCTCGGCACAGAGCGGTCAAAGTGGACACGCTGCCGCCGAATCTGGTGCTGCCGCTGAAGCAGCATGTGGGGGTGGATGTGTCAAGTGTGCCTTCGGATAACGTGAGTGGAGGTGGTAGTGTGTAATCTGCAAGCTTGGATAAGTTCATTAAGCTGACGGTGAGATAGCTACGAGACGAAAAGGGCGGTGGTGCAAAAGGTGCCATGCGACGACTCCTTGGTCGGGAGAAAGATGAGTCGCATATCCCTCTGAAGCGTCTCCGACGATCGGCGCACATCTCAACGGATGATGATAACGACGAGGGCGACGACCGCGGCCTGTGAGTAGCTTCAGCTGAGTCGTCTGACAGTTCGATCCTCCAGCTGACGTGCGTCCAGGACCGATCTCCTTCCACCGCTCAACGCGGCGCTGTCTACCGACGAGCACCTGGACGCCCTTCGCGAACGTCGCAACCAGCAGGCAGACTTCATCGCCGCACACCCCAGCTTCGACGTATCGCTCTGGTTGTTCAAGCAGAGCAACCCGATCCGCAAGTTCTGTCAGGCATGCGTCTCGCCCGCATACGGAGAGCGCATCTTTGGACGTCCGGCGAACGAGAAACTTGCACTTTGTGTCAAGATTATCGTCTTCCTCTCGGTCGTCGCGAGCATCGTCGTTGCGGCCATCGCGTCTCCTGCGTACCGCCGCGGTTTCTACGCAGACAACGGCATTTATCGCGGGACGTGGTTCGACCTCACTGAGGTGGCGCTGGGCATGGTCTTTGTCCTCGAGGCGGTCATGAAGATCGTTGCGGATGGGTTCATCTTCGCACCCAACGCGTACCTTCTCTCGCTCTGGAACGTGCTCGACTTCATCATCCTCATCATGCTGTTGATCAACACCACTACGTCGTTGATCTTCATCGGAGGGTTGAGCAGAGTGACGCGGTCGCTGAAGAGCTTCAGGGCTCTGCGACTGATCACCTTGTTTGGCCGGTTGCGGGACACGCTGCATGCGGTGCTGTTTGCGGGGGCATTGAAGATCTTGGATGCGTCCATCTTCATGGTGTTGTACTTGATTCCGTTCGCTGTCTGGGGGTGAGCCTATCTATGCTGGGTATGGACCGGGAAGCTGACAGTTCCATTCAGGACCAACATATTCTCCGGTCTCCTATACTACTGCAACGACAATGACTCATCCGGTCTCACCGACTGCATCGGCGAGTTTTCGACCTCCTCCGTAGACGACTCCATCACCTACCTCGTTCCTCGAGTATGGTCCACTCCGACTGTGGACGCGAGCGTCTGGGCATTCGACTCATTCAGGCAGTCTATACTGATCCTGTTCGAGATCGTCTCGTTGGAGGGGTGGATCGACGTTATGGCGTCCGTGATGAACATTGCAGGAAGGGACCAGCAGCCGGTGGAGATGGCTTCACAGTGGAACGCTATCTTCATGGTGATCTTCAACCTGTTTGGAGGCGTTATCATCTTCACGCTGTTTGTCAGGTGTGTAACGATCTTCCTTTCTCACGATGGCGGGCACTGCTGACACCCTGCCTTCACGAAACAGTATCATCATCCAGAACTTCAGCACGCGATCCGGCAACGCCCTCCTTACGACTGAGCAAAGACAATGGGTGGATTTGTCCAAGTTCATCAAAGCACAGACTCCGTCGCAGCTCCCGAAGGGACGGCCGACCTTGCCGCTGCGATCGTGGTGCTATGATCGGGCGGTCAACAAGGATGGGTTCTGGGCTGTCGGATTCACGATGATCTACTACCTGCATATTCTGTTGCTCATGTAAGTCGCACCGGGTATACTGTGGGAGTCCGCTGACGGGTGCCGGATGCAGGATGGAGGACTTCTCGGAGAATCTCCTCACAGAGGTCCAGAGAGGTCAGTATCGTGTCGCTTTTGAGTATACTGAGCTGACGCGCACATGCCGCAGACTGGATTTTCCTCATCCTCACCGTTCTCTACGCTGTCGACCTCCTCGTCAGATTCTACGGTCTTGGCCTCAAGTCCTTCAAATCCAACGGGTGGAACTTCTTCGACCTAGTCGTGATTGCAGGAAGTTTTGCAACGACCATCCCGGCGTTGCAAGCGAGCAGCAGGGGGGACACCGCGAACCAGGTCAACGTGCAGCTGCAAAAGCTGTTCCTGGTGTCTATCTCGCTCAAGTTGGTGCAGCGGATCAGCTCTTTGAACCAGCTGTTCAAAACTTCTGTGTATGTCTACGTTCATCTCCGTAGACCATGCTAAGAGTGCAATACTGACGACCTTCATGACAGTGCAAGTCTCCCCGCCATCGGCAATCTGTTCCTACTTTGGGCAACAATCTTCATCTTCTACGCCATCCTCTATCTCGAGGTCTTCGGCCTGACCAAGGCGGGGAACAGCGCGGAAACAAGATTCCAGAACTATTACTCGTTTGGGAATGCTCTGTTGATGCTGGCGTTCATGTCTACTGGGGAGGGATGGAATGCGTATATGCACGACTAGTAAGCTGTTTGCGAGACTTCACCATTGGGCTGAGCTGACACACAATCTAGCACGATCCAAACCCCTCGATGTACGGAGAGCAGCAACTTCCTCAATTCTGATTGCGGGAGCTCTGCCGGCGCATACGTTCTCTTCATCAGCTGGAACATCGTATCCATGTGAGTGAACCTGGTGTTATCCAGTCTCGTCAGTGCTGACTTCTGGTCCCCAGGTACATCTTCCTGAACATGTTCACTGGTGTGGTGGTTGAATCGTTTGCATACGTGTATCAAATGCCGGGAGGAGCATCGCTGAATCGCGAGGATATGAGTAAGCTTTGCTTGGGCTTCCTTGGGCTTCCTGAGCGGCGCGCCGTGGCTGACACGTCGTCTAT
Organism: Cryptococcus sp. DSM 104549; assembly: GCA_036427605.1. NCBI lineage: Eukaryota > Fungi > Basidiomycota > Tremellomycetes > Tremellales > Cryptococcaceae > Cryptococcus > Cryptococcus jaspeensis. The sequence continues at coordinate 681,522 of CP144049.1, forward strand.
CATAGGGGCTTTCAAACGGGTATGGGCAGAATTCGACACCGACAGGACAGGGTATCTGAAGCGGAAAGACTTTATCAAATTCTTTGCTGTGAGTACTCGAGAGATGGACTCGACTCGGTGTACTGATCTGTATCCTCCAGCGCCTTACTGGTGTCCTTGAAGTGCGGCCATATCCCATCGAGTTCAGTCTCCCAAACATCCTTCGCCATGCTGTTCCCGATCCCGAGGACGTGTCGTCAGGCAGGGCCTGGCTTGTCTCGGGAAATGGGAAGAACGTGGACGTCAACAAGGTGACAGCGCAGATATCGCAGATCGACTATCACCAGGTCAGACAAAGGCGGCATTTGTTCTCGAGGTTATACAACGAGGCGAGGATATCGGAGGAGCCTGGGAGAGGTATCAGCTTTACGGCGATACTGATGATGCTGGCGCACTACAAGATGATCGATGACGAAAAGGCTCTGCAGTGAGTGTCGCTGCCCAGGTCACATCTCGCTCTTTCGCTGTACTGACTGCCACAAAATAGGCTTGATGATCTCTTGATGCGGAGGGCAAAGACGGAGAGGGTCACCGACCTTGTCAATCTGGATAGGGTGCGAGGGCTGTTGAGGACAATTTACTGGCGGAAGAAGTTTTTGGCGGCTCGAGATGCGCGCAAGCGGACCTTGAATGCTGAGGCCGAAGGTAAGTCGTCATCTGCTCAACATAGTCACCGTGACTGACACAGCCTCTTCCAGGCATCCCGGCCATCGTTCTTGAGCCCACTCCAGCCACTCCTCCCGGGGACAACACCTCTCCGTTCATGCCACCGGCTCAGAACGTGGTTTACTCGCAGCACGATCAGCAGACCGATCGCGAGCCGACCCCATCACCACCTTCCACCCGCGGCTCCAGCCCTTCCCACTCGCCCAACATCCCACCGCCCTTATCGCATCCCCTGCAGACGCCGGACGTCTCATTCACAACGGGGAGGGATTTCAGAGGGCACTCGCCTGCGCTGTCGACTAGCTCGCAGACTCAAGCGAGGTCGAGACCATCTTCTTTGGGGAGGCATCCGTCCAACAGTAGCATGCTCTCATCAGATGATGCTCATTATAGACGGTGAGTAGCATGTGTAACCCTTCAACTGGATGTGCCAACTGACAAGTGATCTCGTAGCGATTCGACCAGCGAGGAAGCGCCACCAGAGGGATACTTTGACTCGATGTCGACGTCGGTGTGGGGCGGTAAGTCGTGTCGTTGTTCGATCGTCTGGGTGGCACTGATCTTGCTTCCACAGATATGATGCGGGAGGCGGTGGACAATGAAGACAATTGAGGTGTATCCAAAAGGACCGACATTGTACACTATTTCACGACTTTTACGACTCATCCATAGGGTTTCACATCTCAGGTTAAACAGCATAATGCAACGACAATTGCCAATTTGTTTCGCGCCTCATTTCATATCCGAATTCATAAATCTATAGAGTGTGGAAAACAACACCGAGATGTAGCAGATATACAATGGGCGTAAAGATGCAGGGTATGTATACAGTTACACGATCTTCGCAACTCAAGCGACAGCGGCCACCGGCACCGTGCCGCCCTCTTCCTCGACCTGCACCTCATCAGACTCCACCTTCGTCCAGCGGTCTGGGACGGCGGGGAAGTAGAACCTCTCCATTGCTGTGCGGAAACGCAGCTTGTCTATAACATCCCAACCACATGTCAGCTTATAACTCATCGACTGTGTGTCTGATCTACTGACATTGCTTTGGGGTGACGATCGTAGGCTCCCCTTTTCCGCCAGCTCCTAAATCCTTCACCCAGGATTCCAGCTTTTTGTCCCTACGCGAAGATGTCCTGTCAGCTGTGCTTGGACTACGCAGACTATCCTTCCAGAACATACCACGTAAACGTCCGGATGTAGTCCACAATCCCCACCACCAACTCATGCTTGTCTTGATCCACCCCCACCACCAGCGAGTAGTCCATGACGTTGAGGTTGGACAAGAAGAGTGTATCGTTGAACAGCGCTGTGCGAAGTATGCGCTTTGACTGGTCCCGGAGATACAGTGGGTGTTTGTAGACAATCTCCATAAGGTTCTCGTCCAGCCTGAATGAGATCGCATGTGACGACTATTAGTGAACGATCGACAGCTAGTCCACTAGAACTCACAGAACTTCGTTGACACGGCCAGTAGGTTGTATGAGCCGGTTTCTCGTGCTCCCCTTCAAGTCGTATATCTGGCGCCGACCTATCAGTTGATGCTGTTGCACACCACAGCCAGAAGAACCCACCTTGGTGAAGCGTCTCTCGTAGAACAGGTTCTCCATGATGAGAACGTTCATCTTCATGTACTTGCCGGTGATGGCGTTGTGGTATCCGATCTTGAAGAACCCGTAAATCTTGGCCAAGACTGTTGGGCGCTGTCCCTGGAAGGCTTTGCGGGTGTACTCGAAGTACGCGGGGGCGAACTTGGTGAGGGCGTCCATCTCGAAACGGGTGATCTCTTTGGCAATGAAGCGGTCATCTATAGACGGTCTAAGTCAGCCAACAGCGGCGTTTTCAAATGAAGACATCACTCGCCCTTAGTTTTGAGGAACGCTGAACCCGACTTGCCGCCTGACGCGTCGAACTGCACGCAGCGCGCCAACGACTCCACGAAGCTGTCCTCGCATTGACAGACTTTGCGGAGAGCCGCAAACTGCTCAGCAAAGAAGATCCTACAGAAGATCGTTGAGGCGCCCGATTCAAAGTCTAACCAATCATCAGCCAGAGCCTACAAACTTCCGACATCGAGTGTGACTCACCATATTTCAAGTGGGTACCTCCCTCGGGCCTTGTCGGCTCATCGACATCATCCAGAGAAACAACATCCCAAGCCGCCGTGCGGTCTCCCGTGTGTCCTTCCTCTGGCATGAACGTCTCGTATTTCCCATCCCCTGCCTTGTTGCTGGCCCATGCCCGGGAGTTGTCGCGGTAGGTCTTGGAGCTGAGGGTGAATGCGATGATGCTGGTTGGCTCGTTCTCTCGGATGATGACCCTCGAGTCGGCGAAGATGTGCTCAGACGCGGATCTGTGATTTGTCAGAGTTTGCCCTTGGTACTTCCAGTTGCCTATACACTTACAAGGGATACTCCAATGGGGCAAACTCCCCTGCACGGAACGCCCACAGCCCAGTGAGAGACTTGAGAATGCTTGACCTCTCCCCTGTCGTGCTGAACGTCCCAAACTCGCTATCAGACACCTGGGATGCAGACATTGTCCCCTTCCCCTCATCCGCCGTGGTCACCTCATTCGATATCAAGGGCGTCGCTGGGTGACTGGGGAGAGGAGCGCTAGTCTCGAAGCTGGGCAGCTCGATTTGCAGTCGCTCGGTGAATGACATCTCGGACTTGGCGTCGCTGAAGATGGAGGGTGCGGGCACGGAAGACTCTGATACTGTGTTATCGGCACCGCCAGCAGCAGATGGTCCCTGCTCTCGAGAAGGCGATGGTTCAACAGAGATGGGCTCGGCCTGAGGCGTCATGGCCTTGACCGGCGATGACTTCCGTGACTTGATGGGGGACGACCTCCGCCTGGCCTTGGTCTGGCCGGGCTGGCCTACCGAGCCCAAGCTGTCGTCGCTCCCCATCTCATCTTCCTCATTGTCTGCCTCCGACGAGTCCGTATCAAACTCGTCCCGGAACGCGTCTCGCAGGTTGTCGAAGACCTGAACCTTAGCCTTGGTCACACTGACCGGCCTAGCACGCTTGTTCCGCACGATTGACATGCGCTTCAGACGCTCCCGCTCAGCCTCGCGCGACAGCCGGTCGAAGTGTCGCGCAATCGATGTAACGCGAGATGAGCTTGCCAGGGTACGTCGAGCAGCGGTGCGCATCATGCTGGGCGAAGTGCGACCGGACGGTGTCTCTGGAAGCTTGGGGTTCTTGCCCTTCCCGCCCATCCTTGGCTTGCCCTCAAGAGCAGCCACCGGGGTCTGGCGACCAGACGACGGTCCCGCAGAGCGCGGCTCGGGTGACACCCTTTCAGAGCGCGGAGACGGCTTGCCGGTATACGACGGCGTTCGCGACCGCATTCCGGGTCGCAAGTAATCCGTCGCAGCACCTCCAGGCATCGTCTTCTGGCGCCCGTACGACGAGGGGATGCGCGAAGCGTTCGCGGCGTAGCTTCGGTCGCCGTCTGACACCAGCCCAGGCTTCATGGAGGCCTCGCGGTACCGCACTGGCGGCTGATCGGTACGGCCACGCCGCAAACGGGGCCGCGACTGGGGGCTGTTGTCGCTGTCGGAAATGTCTTGCTCATGGCCCCGGTGCTGTTGACGACGGGCAGGGCCAGACGACCGGGAGCGGTCCATCTCGGGCGAAGCCTCCACTGTCACTTGCGTCGACTCGTTGAATCGTTGTACGAGGTCCGCAATGCTAATGTGGCTGATCAGTACCTCTCGATCTTCGATACCAATACGGACGAGCTCACCTTGGCGCAGGCCGAGATCGACGAGGTAGCCGCGACACGAACGGATGCGCATCGCTGTCCATCCCACTCGACTCCACCCTATCCCTGGCTACCGGGCTCCTCCCAAGTGACTCTCGCCTCATCGCCGACACCGTAGAGTCGCTAGCGTAGCCACTGGGGGCGTTCCTCCCCGCCTCCCCTGCTTCACTGCCCACCAGGGCCGCCAAAGAGTCTCCCACCGGCTGCACAATTCCAGCCAGAGGCGTCTCGGCAGCATCCCCCTCGCTCGTTATGTCGAGGGAGGGAGGCTCTTCAGACACGGTGCCTGCAGTGGGAGTCAGAAGCGCCGGTGTAGAAGGCTCTGTGGCAGCGGGTGTATCGCTTGGCGAGATGCCATCCTTGGTCTCCCTTTCATCGACTTCGGAGACCGTGAGCCCAGCGACATTGCGGTCCAGCGTGCTGAAGACATCTTGGTTGGCGAATAGGCGCTTCAAATGAGACGCAGTCACTGGATTCACCGTTAGCTAGCGGTCGCGACAGGGATCTCCGACAGCTCACTTCTTCTCAGATCCTTCTCCGACGGCATGAATGCCTTTTCGACGTCTGCAAAGTCCGAGCTGTGCAAACACCAGTCAGCTCCATTTCATACAATTGATGGGATGTGTCACTTACTCCCATTGAACGACCTTGTCCTGCAAGCTCCGCAGCACCGTGTTGAGCGCCAGCACATCTGCCACCGGAGTGAGCTTGTACGTGCGGTTCAGCAGGTTGACCATCTCCTCCCGGTCTGCAACCGCCCTCGAAAGCATGTTCTCCAATGTGGTTTTGAGCAGCGCCACCTATATGATTGGGTCAGCGAGATGCCATCTTTGATGCGAGACATGAACTCACCTTTTCTGGCTGCACCATGTCGTAATCTATGGTCTTCAGACGGAAAAGCACAGAGTCAAAGAAGGAAGTATTCTTCGCCAACGCGCTTTCGTACTCCCTGTTCTTCAGCGCCACCTTCGTCTCCGCCTTGACCTGCAACGAGATCGACGGCCTACACGGCTCGTACAGATCAATCTTCTCGTTATGGATCCTGATGGCCAGATTGCGATGCGCAAAGTACCGGATCTGGTCGCGGAACGCATCATGCGGACACGAGAACCCCGCACTGGTCTCTGGCGGGTAGAAGCAGTGCTCCAGGTACGAGCCCCACGATAGCTTCCACGTCTCCTCCCGGATGATGGTCGTCGGCGACGGGGTCCCGCACTGGCGGCAGTACGACCAGGTGATGATCTGGTCCTCGTGGCCCGGGGACGGGCAGGGGAACTGGTCCATGGCGATCTGGAGACGCCGCTCGCCATGCACAAGGAGGTGGAAGTGGAAGAGCAGGAGACGCTCACACGTCTTGCTGGGACAGTGGTCCGCAGCACTGGCAGCCAGACTCTCGAGGAACTGTCCAATCGTCTGATCACCAGGCTGGTAAAAGTCTATACGCTGGAGTGTGGGCTCAACGCAGGGCTTCTCGGTGCCTTCACAGCCGAGTGACGAGAGATAGACGATCCCTTGGTAGTTCTCCGGCCGGAGCTGCTCGGTAAAGCGGCGGTTGTACCACTGCCACAGCTTGAGCTGTTCCGCGTGCTCATGCGCCACCTGCGCCAGCGCGCTTTCCCTAGAGACCTCCTCGGGCTTGCGCAGCATCCGGTAAGGATCGCGCGTGAGCTGCCTCTGCATACCCCCACCAGCGGTGGAGATGGTCGACATCGCCGGGATAGCGCTCATGACCGAGCTGCTCGTCACCTCCAGTGCAGCTGCTGGCTCCGGCGGCTCGCCTCCCACAGAAGTGACAGTCGAGATCGACGCCGTCTCCGGGTCAGCCCCAGCTGCCGGCGGCACAGCCGTCTTGGGCGGCTCGGGCGCTTTCGTCTCCTCCTCTAAGATCTGCGCCGCTTCCTCTTCATCCCGGCTCTGCCTCAACTCCGCCAGCCGCCTGTCTAGCTGCGCCATCCGCGCCAGTGTAGCCGGAGGCGGGAAGCGGATCGCCGCAGACGCGGATAGCACCGTGGTGAGGTACGGCTCTAGCGAGCGTGCGATCTGGCGAGAGACCTCGAGCGCTTCGCGCCGCTCCACCTGCCTGTCGTCGTCCTGGTCGTTGACGCTTTCGCTGGCGCGGTACGGCGTTGGCGTAGTGGGCGTCTCGGGGTCCGAGTCCGTGCCGCGGTGGATGGGCGTAGGCGTAGAAGGCGTCTCTGCCTCTGGGGGGATGACAGTGACGTTGGGTGATGACGTGTCGGGAGCTTCTAGCTCCTTCTCCTTCTCGCGGAGGAGCTCAAGCAGCTCCTGGTACTCTGTCGGGAGAGGAGGATCAGGAGGCAGGATATTATGCTCGTCGTTATAGAGAATCACCTCGTTCTTGAGGTGGTACGTCACGAGCGCCATAAAGTCCGTCACCACCTTGACCTTCCGCAGCGTCTCCATATCCCCTCCTCGCAGGATGATCGTACCCCCTTGCTCCCTATTCCCGCCCTCAAACCGCATGAGGGTCTTCCGCCGCCCAGGGATCAGATCATGATCGTACGTCTCAATCTTCACCTCGTTGCACCGCCCGAGCCTTGGCTGCAGCACAAGCCTGTCCATGGACGCGAGGATATCCGCCTGGGTGCACCGGGCGACTTGGTGGATGGCAGAGTTCTTGACGCTCCGCGCCACTGCGATATCGGCTTCGAGGAGGTACTCGAGCGCGATACGCGAGGCCGTGGGCCCCACCAGCACGATGTGCGGCCGCACGTCGATGATCCGCTTGGTCAAAAGCCGGAGGTAATCCTTCTCCTGCGCCAGGATAGGATCGAGCGACATAAACTGGTTGTCGACGCGGTGATAGTCAAGGGGGAAGGTGATGACCATGATGCGGGGGTTCACGAGACGACGTGGCATCGCCTTGTGGGTGACGTTTTTGGAGATGACGATACCGTCGACGTACTCCGAGTCGCTGATTTTCCCCCCCGGCACCTTCTTGATCTTGACGTACGCGCGCACGTCTATATCGTCCCCTGCCCGCACGTTCGGCTGGAGGTTGATAGGGACTTTCAGGATGAGGTTGCTCAGCACGCGATGCCACTCGGCCGGCTTGGGGAGGTCGGCACGGGCGATGGCCTGCTCGAGCATGACGTGGAAGTGCTGCAAGCTGGCGCCGGAAAGCATCTCGGGTTGCTTACTACAATTATGCCTATTGTCAGTCTTTGTCTAACAGCACCCAGGCATATGATGCACTTACGAAGCAAATGAGTGCGATCGAGCCCTCCACAGCCCCTCATTCTTCTCCGTATCAAGCAACGCCGTCAGCCCCGCCTGGCTCGCCCTAGTCCTCAAGCTCATAAGAGGATGCGAATCCACCCTACTCAGAGGCATCCCCCCATCCCCACCATCCGTCGACGCCGTATACGTCCTGGGGAACTCCAACCTCGGCAGCGGCTCCCCTCGCCGCATCTCTCCTCCCTTGTGGCCCGTATCTGACCCATGCCTGCTCGTGTCTCCTCCCACATCGGGGCTATCCAGCCCGGGGGTATTGGGCTGCGCATCTTCTTCCTCCTCGTGCATCTTTTGCTCCTCCTCCATCGGCCGCCGGAATGGCGCCGCCGTCTGCGGCGGCCTCGTCCACAACTGTCCATCTTCCTCCGACATCTGCGACCCCCCAATATCATTCGGCGTATACGGCCTCTCCATATCCATCTCACCCCCGCCCCACCGGGTGGGCACCGAGCTCTCGTCTATGGCCGTCAACGACTCGTTGGGGTGCGACGTGAACAGCTGCGAGGCAGCAAAGGGGGATTTGGCGTACGTCATCTCGGGGGAGATGGCGGCGTCTAGGAAGGCGCGGTCTGATACGCTGGGGTAGCGGTGGACAGAGGTGGAGACGGAGTTGATAGACCGGCGGTCATCTTCGTCGTCGTCTTTGTACTCTTCCATGATCTTTAGGCAGAGATTGCAGACTCGCACGACACCTTCTTGGCCGAACCGACGGGCGCCGATGATGTTGGAGGCGCAGCGGCTGCAGAAGATCTGGCCGCAGATACGGCAGTGGTGCTTTCGGCGCCATGCAGTGAATGCCTGAACGGATGGCAAGTGAGCTGGGGCTATCACGGAGGCACAGCAGACCTCAACTCACCGACTTGCAATCATAGCACTCTTTGCAATGCTCATCCGCCATCCAATATTGCTTGCTCAACCCCTCCCCGCGCATCCTCCTAATGACCTTGCTCACGCTGTTCAGCCTCCGCACCACCCCCAAGCTCCTCACGCTTCTTGCGTCATCCTGCGCCAGCGGGAAACCCGGCACGTACCCCTGCCCCTGCTCCAAACTCCCGCTCAGCATCCCCGAGATGGACGCCGACGACGGCGAGTCGGGGAGGGTCGCGATGGAGGCGCGCCGCATACGGTTCTGCGCGGCGCCCATGACCATAGAGTTGGAGTGCGAGTGGTGGTGCAGGGGAGCGGCAGATCGCGAGGAAGAAGGGACGGCGTTTTGAAACCCGAAATGCGCGCGGTGGAAGGGCTTAGCCATGGGGAAGGGCACGGGGCCGGTGCTGGGAGGAGCAGGCGGAGGGGCCGGGGGTTCCTTGCTGGCTGTGGCGTTCTGGACGGCGACGGTGGTGGTCACTGGGAATATCGTGACTTGCGCCGGCGCCACATCCGAGGGTTTCCAGTGCCGCTCGATGGGAGCGGCAGTGCGCTTCGGCGGGGCAACGGAAGAGTGGTGAGAGGATACGATGGAAGGGGCGATTTGGGGCTGGGAGAGGGTGCTGCCGATGGAGTTGACTGTGCTGAGCGGAGGGCGGTGGGAACGTGTGTGGCCGCGGTGGGGGGGCTGGGGTGATGCTGATGGCCCCGCGACGTTCGCAGCACCGTCTACCGGCTGGGATATGGCAGCCTGAGGAAAGAGTGTCTGTCTCCTCGCCTGCTGGTCGTCTGGCACCTGGGCTTGCGCTTGGGCAGCCGCCGTCGCCGCGATAGCCATCTGCGCTCTGTTGCGCTTGACCGCCTCTGCTATCGCCTGCGCCTCCGTCTGCACCACTGGCCCTCCTTCTCTCTGCCCATCCCGCCCCTGACCAAGTCCTATACCCAGCCCATGGCCATCTCCCAACCTATAGTCTCCTCCATACCCCCAGCTTTGCTCTTCGCTCCCCGCACCTCCTTTGTCTGCCTTGGGTTGCGACGGTCCAGCGACAGGAGCGGCACCCGACGTGAATGTCTGCTTGACTTTTGAGAAGAGGGCGGGGAGGATTCCTTGCTCGGGCTCGTCTTGGAATGGGTTGGGGAAGGTTGTGAGCCCGATACTGGGGGAAAGGCGGGAGCTGGCGACGGAGGGGGCGGTTGACGTGTCGACTTTGAGAGGGCCCGACATCTCGGCGGAAGCGAGCGGCGAGGGGCGTGTGGAAGTGAGGTAGTGGTTATACGGTTGTGCGTGTCATGTTGGGCATTCGATACAGGATGGGAGCGAGGAGGGAGGAGGGCAATCCAGATGGTGATGAGGAAGAGGATACCCACTGCTGTTTGTTTCCCAGAGAGCGAGCGAGCTGTCGGCGCACGCGTCGCCGCCTCCCAGAAGCGTGCCCACGGAGATCGCCTCATCTCCGCGCGCGCGTCCTCTGACTTCTGTGCTTTCCGTCTCAACTTCTTGGCTGGAGAGAACGACGACTATCCGCCGGTGTCCTGACATCCACTACCACCCAGCACCCCTACTTAGCTTCAGAATCAAACTGTTCTTTTACAGCTGACATGTTCACTCCTGCTTCGCGTGCCCACACTCCCTCAGCCAAAGATCTCAGCTCATACTAACGCGCCTACGTCCTGCTGTACCCCGGCTCCCGCATTGCCCCCTCCGTCTCCTGGAGCTAGAGCTTCTCAGATATCAACAGTAACCAAAGCTGCTACTTTTTTTCAGAACATTTCACCTCAGAACACATCTCGACCTCCTCCGCTATGTTCGAAGATTACGTCCCGCTTGCTCCTCGCCCTCTCTCTATCTTACCAGGACCGTTCGCCGTCCGACCCCTATCACGCCGAGGGATGCCGTGGGATGACAAGGAGAAACGAGAACTCCTCTTTGACGGGCATGGGTCGTCTCACGAAGATGGTATTATGGACTTTGAAGCCCCTGCAAGAGGCTACGCATCGCTGTAAGTCTGATACCTCCTGTCTCGTCGGTTACCCTCGCTGACAATCATGAGCACATCCAGTCCACCCGACGTACAAGCTTACTTTGTCCTCGTCCATCGTCTCCAATCAGCCGGAGCCTCCATGACAGACGAGACGCTATTCAAAACTCCGGTGGAGCTGGCCGAGATCGAGAGTGGCGCGTCATACTTGAGAGAGGCGCAATCACAGACCAAGGGGTGAGTCTTAACGGGAACTTGTATCTGTCAGGATCCAAGACCGTCATGCTGACAACCTTCTCGTAGCATATTTCTGGACCTCGAACGATTATTGCGCAATTCTCCAGTGGAGGATCCATCCAAGCGCCCACTGTGGGCGCAGAGCCTCGCCCCGTTTGTCACGTTGCCGTTTCTGCCAGTAGGAGCCATGGGTCAACACATCTTCACTGGATGTCCTCCAGATCGGGCAGTATACCTGGTGAGCACGTTCTCCTCGCACCAATTGATATGACATTATGTTTACTGACCCTGCCCTCATCACAGACCAACATCCGTCCGGCCTTCCCTTCTTACCTCAACGCGGCCCTCAACTGGGAAGACCTCCTCATCCTCACCCTGAAACTGTACCACCAGTATTACCACCCGATCGCCCTCGCTATTTCAAACAGGTCTACGGATCAGGGTATGATGGAAAGCATGATCCACTGTGCCGTCTCTTGGCGCGACGACCTCATGGACAAGGAGCTCATCAGGGCCATGGTTGAGGAGTACAAGGAGGCGGAGCAGCAGTCGGACGGGAGTGGCGGCGAGGATGGGAGTGACAGCGAGGACGAGAGTGGCAGCGATGACGGGGGTGATATCATGCCCCACGGCTTTGACTCGGTGGTCCGTAATATGTGAGTTGTAACATCTAGGCGGACGGTCTCTTGGGAAGCGCCGTCCGCGTTGTGCCCCGTACCGCTCCGGAAGGTCGGGGGCGTTGTGAAAGGCGTAAGTACTGGACCTGGATCCTAAAGTCCTGTCCACGTTTGAGGACGAGAATAGGAAGGGGCTAGGGGACCATATGATAAGAGATAACCGCAAGATGCAAGGCTCTGTACATACATACACGCTGTAGAGCGATGTTCGGAGCGTGAATGCGCCGTGTGATTCGCCCTCAGTCACTCCCATGACCCGGTCCTTCGTTCCCAAATGATCCTTGTCGGAGCACAAGACGCGGCTCCATTGACGGTTCCATCTATGAAGATAAGTATCGAACTAGACGAGGTATCCCCTTCCAAGAAATATCACGCCACACCAGCCAGCCATGCTCCAAGCCCTCGCCTCTCCCCTCCACCGCCTCGCCTTCCCACAGCCCCTGCTAATTCCCCTCCCACGCCCTAAGCTCGCCACAAACTTCTCCCATTCGATGACCCCCTCGAGCTCCCAGCCGTACTCTGTCCACCGAATGGCGAGCCCCCACCGCGACCCCGTCTCCGCGAGGGCACGGTGCCGAGAGGGAGAGGGTTGGTGTTTGTCATCAGGTGGTTGAGGTCGAACGAGGAGCCGAGCGACCTCATGTTGAGGTAGGTGCAGTCGACAGCCTGCGCGTGGTGTGAGCTAGTGAGGGGATATGATGTCTGGGGAATGTGCACTGACATTTTGCCATCTTTCAAGACCAGCTTTTGCCATCGCCCCAGCGCAGTTCTGTACGACATTGTACGTCAGCGACTCGCCACCCGCCAAACAGTCAACACCTCATCCACAAGGACCCACCTTCTGCCACAAGAACGGATCCTGCACGACCACCCTCTTCTCCCCCCAGTTCCTCGGCTGAATCCCCCGATCACCCTTCCCCATAATCTCCTCCTCCGCAAACCTCTGCTTCTTCACCCGATCCTGCGCCTCCCTGATCTGGTCCATACTCAGCCCCATCGCCAGCGCCTTATCCCTCTGCATCTGCTGCTCCCGCACCTCGAGGCCAAACTCCTTCGCACGAGGGACGATCCCACCTTGCAGGATCGACACGATCTCGAAACTCTTGTCAGCATGCAGCATATTACAAGGCATCCTAGGTTGCCATACAAGGCCAGTTTCACCCACGTGTGATACCTCTCCCACTCCCCCGGCTTGTAAGTCTCCCTCCAGGACCAACCCTCCTCCAGCGGCTCCAGCCTCACGGCTTTCGCAGCCACCCTGATTTCCAGCGCCGTGATGGCGCCCAGAAAGCGGAGCTTGAGCGCCCTCCCGAACGGCGACTCTTTTTTCGGCTCGTCATGCTCTAGCCCGAGGAGCAGGTCCTGCAAGCTGGTGAATGGTGGGAGGTAGAAGTAGTGTATCGGTAGTCGGTTGGCTCTAGCAGTTTGTATCCCGTCATGCGGACGCGGCGATAGAGGGCTTCTCCGCCTGCATAGAGAGTTTGCTATGTATCATCGATTCAAGGTCAGCTCTATCGGAATCTCCAAGCGTTGACCATCTCTAGATAGGTACCCACCCGGCAGACACGCATGAGGGCGTACGGGTCGTCCGTCCGGTTGGCGATAGCGCGTACAATCTCTTGCGGCAAGTCGGCAAAACCTGTGCGCGCGCCGGGAAGATATGGTGGACACCAAGGCATGTCGAGACTCTCACACGAGCGTGATGGGGGAGTGAGGGTAGCTGGCTGCGTGCTCGTGAGAGGAGAACACCAACAGCGAGGAAGGCCGGGCAAAGAGGAGGAGGCTCATGCCGATCGGCTAATTCCAGGCACCACCGACTGGATCTTCGTCATCCCGATCCGTCCAGCAGCGAGCTCCAGCTCCTCTTCGCCAGTCCATCGCTTCTCCAAGCTCGACTCGTCTCGTCCTCTCGTCTTCTTGGGTCCACTACGTACTGACACAGAAATCTAATCGGAACGAGGCTCCCTACCCAGCTTCTAACCCCGACACTTCGCCGCCATGCCCTTCTCCACCCGCAACGCGTTCTACCTGCGCGTATCAAACTACCGCGTCATACCCCTCTTCCTCTACCTCGACGAGCGACATGTAGGTCCACCCCCCTCTGGCTCACGCATACACATACACTCATCTCGGTCGATCGGGTATCCATGCCACGAATAAAGAGCTGACGTGTATCGCCGGGCCTGTGCGTATAGGTTGACTGGATGACAGACCCGGTTTTACAGCTCGTCATTGCCTCGCTCCAGCCCAAGTGAGTAGCGCACTGCACTCATGTAGCTAGCGTGTCTCGGCCGCCGTGGCTCGCCAGTGTGCCGCTAGCTGACCATTTCATGTGCCTATAGGATGGCAGAGCTTCTGTACAACGCAAAAAACGAGAAGAAACACAAAGTGCACGTCGAGCGGGGTGGTGAGTGCTTCCCAAGCTCGCGCAGCTGGGATCAAGTACTTCATCGCCATGGTGGTCAACGCTAACCAACTGGGGCGGTGCACAGAGGGGTATCAGTTCTGTTACTTCCTCCGATCAACGACGCGTACTGAGGTAGTCCTTCTCAAAGTGAGTTCAATTTTCCCCCAGATACCTCGGAGCTAGAGACTCGACATCAGACTCATGGGCTGACCTGCCTGTGGTACCACCAGAAAAAGAAATTCTCCCTCCGCCCTCCCACACCCCCACGCGTCATCCCCGACACACCCACCAACTCCAAACGAAAACGCTCTGGCTCAACCGCTTCTACCTCGTCCTCCCGAGCGCAAAGCAAAGCGCCCCGTAGGAGTCGAACCCGCTCGCGCTCGGTGTCTGCGAGGCCTGAAGAGCCAGAGGAGGGTGGCGGAGAGGTGGGAGGGGAGGAAGAAGGGGGTGGGGAGGCGGGTGATGGTCTGGTTGCCATGGACGATGAGGACGAGGATGAGAGTGCTGGGATGCCGAATATCAAGGATTGGAAACCCGACGTCGACGTCTCATATCGAAGTACGTCAGCTTACATATCTGGTCTTTTTGAGCCTAAAGCTGACTTCTTGTCACTCTCCCCTTCGACAGGCTTCGGCACCTCCTCCGTCCAGCTCGTCCTCATCATCGAGCCCCACCCCCCTCTCCCCCCTTCCCAATACGCTCCTCCCTCATCCCGCCTCTCCTCCCGCTCTGCCTCCATCGCCTCTTCTTACTCGCGCGCTCGGTCTGCCCAGGGGACGAACGCCCTGCGTTACTCGTCTACTTCGCTGAGTGTGGCGCCGCTTAACCCTGGTGGGGGAGGGGGGAGGGGGGAAGGGTCGGTGAGGAATATGCGGAATGCGAGCCGGGCGGCGTCGGCGTTGCCTGCTGCTGGGAGTTCTCGCCGCGGCGGGTCGAGCGTGTCGGCCACGCCGTACGCGGAATCGTCCACCCCCGGCCCCGGAGCGAGGGGCCAGCGCACCCAGACACCGCTGTTCTTCGCCCGCGACACACCGTTCGACGGGGACGAAGAGGACGAAGAAGCGCACGAAGCGTACGAAGAGGCTCTCCGCGTGGGGCGGTTGAGGTTACCTTCTGTCCGGCCTGGGGGAGGAGAAGGCGGGGAGAATGACGGGAGAGGGCAGTATGATTGGGAGGCGGAGGAGGATGTGCCGGAAAGTGTGGTGGAGATTGGGGAGAGGCTGGTGAGGAATAGTGAGATTGAGAAGGGGGTGGTGCGTGTGCAGGGGGGTTGGGAGGAGCGCGGGGAGGGGGAGGAGAGTGCCGTGATGGGCCGGGAGGAGCCTGGCGAGTGAGCCGGCCTTGCTCGAGTCCAAAGTCGAGGCATGCACATAATCCACGATCCATCACTACTTTAATCGTATCTTCACGTCCTGCCTTGATCAAATCCGAGGAGAGAAACCCATCCACCCGACCCTCTGATCCCCTCTGGATAATCTCAATGCTAAAGTGCTATGGAAGGAAAGGAGGAGACGGAACTACGAAGATGCTACATTGTGAAGAACTTGCGCGCGCAGAAAATGGTGTGGGATTGGGGAATGGGGGGGATGGTAAAGGGTGATAGGAATGGGAATGGGAAATGGGAACCGGTAATGAGCGTGATTAGAGATGACTCTGTAGGGATATGGTGGGGGTGGATGGAAGGTGAGGGGAAGAAAGTAAATTAAAAGAGGGATGAGAGGAGAAGTAAAGAAAAGGAAAAAGTATGTGAGAAGAAAATGGTCGAGGTGTACGTATCTACAGTATAACTCTCCCCCTCGACACTCTGCAGTGTGAGATTTGCTACAACCCCCAATGGTATCTGCCTGCCAAGAACCGACATCGTCCATTCTCCCCTCGCCCCTGCCCCGCCGCCTTGCCTCGCCCTACCCCGCCCCCGCCCAAATGCCGCCCACCCCCTACTCCTCCTCATACAGCTTCTTCATCCACTTCTTCGCCGCCTCATAATCCTTCTTGCAAGCCGCCAGCAGCCCCTTGATCCGCGCGAGCGCCTCCTCGGGCTTCAAGTCCGTGCCGGCCTCTTCGTCGCGCAGGTTGCCGTAGTGCTGCATCTGCTCGCACGAGCCTTGGACTTTGACGATGCCCAGCGCGGCGGAGGAGCCTTTGAGGAAGTGCCCGAGAGAGGAGAGTTTGGTGAGGTCTTCTTGGTCACTGCGCGTGGGAGTCAGCATTGTATTCTCGTGAGAGAGGGAGGGAGGAAGACAACGCACAGAGCCTCCTGCATCTCCACAAACGTATCCTCCGCCTGGGTGAAGTAACCCCAAACGATCCCCTTGGAGAACGAATGCTTGTCCTCGCCATCCTCGTCATCGTCCTCGTCCATATCCATGATCTGCTGGAAAGTCTCCATGTCGATGATGGCCTCATCCTCCTCTTCTTCGGCGGGGGCGGCGGGCTGTGGGGGGGAAGGTGTGCACACGGGCGGCGTACACGGGGCGTGGGCGTGGTCATGAGCATGGACGTTGCACAAAGCACGCGTGCCGGGTAAACAGAGACGGAAGCGCGTGCCGGGGGGATATCGTAATGGTTGTTGTTGTGTGTAGGGAGGGAAGCAGAAATTGCAGAGGGTGCGCGAGTAGTTTTGAAAGGAGGGTGTGACGACATGGTGTTTGTCAGTATTGTATGCTGTGATCAATAAGGCAGGCAGAGGAAGTGTGTGTCGGCCCTCGGGCACGTCCTTGACGACAAAGCCGAAGACGGCCGGCCGCCGCGGGCCGGGTGGGAGGGAAGGAGGGGTGGAAGGGTGGGCGGGTGGGTAGGTAGGAAGGACGTGGCGAGTGGACGGACAGGACATACCTCAATGGTGGGCTTCGCGGGCTCGGCGGCGGCAGCCTTGGCGGTGGTGGGGGACTTGGGCTTGTCTGCAGCGGCGGCACCAGCAGCAGCGGGGGCTGCAGGCGCAGTTTGGTCCTTGGTGTCGGACATGGTGTGAGATGGGTAGGGGGGAGGGGGGAAAGGGGAAAGGCGCGTGGATTGGTGATCGATCGATGGACGGACGGGCGGATAGGCTGGGAAGGAAAGAAGGCGGGGTAGAGAGTGTAAGGGCTGCGTAGGGGGAGTGGGTGGGGTTGGGGGAGTCGGGGCTGGAAGCGGTGGGGGAGGATAGGAAGGGGTTGTTGTGAATGGAGACGAGTTTGGGCGAGTGCGAGCTTTGGTTGTGAGCGAACAGCGACAGAGAATGCCTCAGGGAAATTAGCAGCCAGGGTCAGGGCAGGGCCGGTCGACTGACGCAGCGGTTACTCTTAGGCACACCGTTCCCTGTTCTGTGGGCCACGCGCGCCTATCTCACCCCTTATTCACGCCCCCGCTAAGATGGAAGCGTGGAAAGTTCCAGCGAGCCGTCGTCGGTTCTCGCGCGGCCGGCCATCCTCCGCCGACTTCTCTTCCTCCTCCCACGCACCAGATTTAAAGGCCACACCTCCCGCTTCTCTTCTTCTTTCTTCTCCAACTCAAAACTCACTACTACCCCACCACACACATCCCGTGAGTGCCCCTCCCGCCACCGCCCTCCACACCACCACACCCCACTGACACCAGCCCACGCAGACACTCTCACAATGGCTGCCACCGAAACCTTTGGCTTCCAGGCCGAGATCTCCCAGCTTCTCGACCTCATCATCAACACCTTCTACTCCAACAAGGAGATCTTCCTCCGAGAGCTCATCTCCAACTGTTCCGATGCGCTCGACAAGATCCGCTACGCCGCCCTCACCGACCCCTCCCAGCTCGACACCGAGAAGGACCTCTACATCCGCATCACCCCCAATATTGAGGAGGGCACCTTGACCATCCGGGACACCGGTATCGGTATGACCAAGGCTGACCTTGTCAACAACCTTGGTACTATCGCCAAGTCGGGTACCAAGGCGTTCATGGAGGCCTTGAGCTCCGGCGCTGACATCAGCATGATCGGTAAGTCGTCTTCGTCGTCGTCGTCACCGCCACCCGTCCCGCCCACTAACACCCCCTCCCGTCTATAGGTCAGTTCGGTGTCGGTTTCTACTCGTCCTACCTCGTCGCCGAGAAGGTCCAGGTCACCACCAAGCACAACGACGACGAGCAGTACATCTGGGAGTCGGCCGCTGGCGGTACCTTCACCATCACCGAGGACACCGAGGGCCCCCGCCTCGGCCGTGGTACCTCCATGAAGCTCTTCATCAAGGAGGACCTCAAGGAGTACCTCGAGGAGAAGAAGATCAGGGAGATTGTCAAGAAGCACGTGAGTTGTGTCTACCCGGTCATCGACAGCTACAGTCATGCTGACGAGACGCCCGCTCTAGTCCGAGTTCATCTCCTACCCCATCCAGCTCGTCGTCACCAAGGAGACCGAGAAGGAGGTCGAGGAGGAGGAGGAGGCTACCGACGCCAAGATCGAGGAGGTCGAGGACGAGGATGCCGCGAAGAAGACCAAGAAGACCAAGAAGGTCAAGGAGACTACCACTGAGAACGAGGAGCTCAACAAGCAGAAGCCCATCTGGACCAGGTGAGTCGTCTCTATTACCCAACACGATCGAGGCAATCGCTGACGAGGCCCGCAGGAACCCCTCGGACGTCACCTCCGAGGAGTACGCCTCCTTCTACAAGTCCATCTCCAACGACTGGGAGGACCACCTCGCGGTGAAGCACTTCTCCGTCGAGGGTCAGCTCGAGTTCAAGGCCATGCTCTTCATCCCCAAGCGTGCGCCCTTTGACCTCTTCGAGACCAAGAAGAAGAGGCACAACATCAAGCTCTACGTCCGCCGAGTGTTCATCTCGGAGGACAACGAGGACTTGATGCCCGAGTACCTCAACTTTGTTGTCGGTGTGGTCGACGTGAGTACACTGCGTTGTCTATTGTGTAGTGGCGACTGGCGCTGACGATCGACGCAGTCTGAGGACCTCCCCCTCAACATCTCCCGTGAGACCCTCCAGCAGA
Organism: Cryptococcus sp. DSM 104549; assembly: GCA_036427605.1. Lineage (NCBI taxonomy): Eukaryota > Fungi > Basidiomycota > Tremellomycetes > Tremellales > Cryptococcaceae > Cryptococcus > Cryptococcus jaspeensis. Next base: position 700,380 of record CP144049.1, read on the forward strand.
ACAAGATCTTGAAGGTCATCCGTAAGAACCTTGTCAAGAAGACCCTTGACCTCATCAGCGAGATCGCCGAGGACAAGGAGAACTTTGACAAGTTCTACACGGCTTTCGCCAAGAACTTGAAGCTCGGTATCCACGAGGACGCCACCAACCGATCCAAGATCGCCGAGTTCCTCCGCTTCCACTCCACCAAGTCCGTCGACGAGCAGACCTCGTTCAAGGACTACATCACCCGCATGCCCGAGGTCCAGAAGTCCATCTACTACCTCACCGGCGAGTCGCTCGAGGCCGTCAAGGACTCGCCCTTCCTCGAGGTCCTCAAGAAGAAGGGCTTTGAGGTCCTCCTCCTCGTCGACCCCATCGACGAGTACGCCGTCACCCAGCTCAAGGAGTTTGACGGCAAGAAGCTCGTGTGCGTCTCCAAGGAGGGGCTCGAGCTCGAGGAGACCCCCGAGGAGAAGGAGGCCAGGGAGAAGGAGGCTGCCGAGTTTGAGGGCCTCTGCTCTGCCATCAAGGAGAGCCTCGGCGACAAGGTCGAGAAGGTCGTCGTGTCCAACCGTATCACCGACTCGCCTTGCGTGCTCGTCACCGGCCAGTTCGGCTGGTCCTCCAACATGGAGCGTATCATGAAGGCCCAGGCCCTCCGTGACTCTTCCAGTGAGCTATTCTCCCTTGCTATGGTAGATTGAGCTCCGCTAACACACCACCTGCGCAGTGTCCTCGTACATGGCCAGCAAGAAGACCATGGAGCTCAACCCCAACCACCCCATCATCAAGGAGCTCAAGGCGAAGGTCGCCGAGGACAAGTCTGACAAGACTGTCCGTGACCTCACCTACCTCCTCTTCGAGACCGCCCTCCTCGTGAGTATCTAACTCTCGTGTGAACCCCTTCCCGACACTTCAGCTGACCACCCCCACCCCGCCCCATCTGTAGACCTCCGGTTTCACCCTCACCGCGCCCCAGGACTTTGCCCAGCGCATCAACCGCATGATCGCCCTCGGTCTCTCCATCGACGCCGACGCCGAGCCCGCGCCCGCCGCTGCCGCCGAGGACGTCCCCGCCCTCGAGGAGACCGGCGCCGGGTCCATGGAGGAGGTCGACTAAGCGGTTCCCCCGCTTGGTGCGATGCTCGCGTGGCGTGAGGAGGAAGAGCGGCCGGGAGCGAGCGGCTGTAGAGATAGAGTGACGCGAGGGAGAGCGGTGTGTGGGGAGAGGGGATGAGGAGGAGGGGGATGGGGTGCGTGCCGAGGTGTTCGTGCTCGTGCTCGGGCGAAGCGGATCCGTGTATAGCAGAAAAACAAAATCTTTCTTTCCCCCCACCACCACCTAGTTCTCTTTTTCTCTTATTTTCGTTTGGCATATTTCAATGCATGTGATACTGGCTTCTATAACATCTCTGTGCGGGCTTGAGCGATACTGGTTTAGAATGCGGGAAGAGGGGTCGCTATGAACTTGTAGCGGTCGAAGCCTTGGAGAGTCGTGGCGCGGGCGAGCAGGAGCATCATCATCAAGATCATCATCGCGCGCGCGCACCACCTCGCATGACAAATTTGGATGCGTACTCGAGTATGTATATGCAGACCCCTGCTGTCAGAGACGTTGTGAGAGATGTTGATGGTAAGGTATGGGCTGTATGTACAAGTACGATGTATCAAACATACTTTCGAAGACGGGGCAGAAGAGACGACGGCATCACGAGACGAACGATCGAGTTGAGGTGAGCAAGGCAACAACGCGCGCGCCGAGTGCGAGCGCACACAGTCGGCAGCGAGCTCGTCAGCGTGCTATCATTCCCGGCAGTATCTTGCATCTTGATCATGTGTCGACAATCATCAGTATGCATGCATCTCTCATGACTAACTAGGAAGTGTATGTACTAAAGGGAGTCGCGATGCGGGAGCTGCTTCAGAAGTGGCTCTGTCGGCTTTGAGGGGTCGTGATTGACCCCGCGTCATGCGCGACTTTGAGGACCGACTCATCATATAGCAGCCCCACGGGGCTAGCCCCTTCCCCCAGAACCAAGTGATAAACAGTCCTCGTCCCCCAGAACCGATAATAGAGCCCACATACCCAAGAGCCAAACCGGTAGGCAACCCCCAGAACCAAGTCAGATCCCTCGCTCGACCCCCAGAACCAAATAGGATTAGATAGATCATTGTCCCCCAGAACCACATGAGATGAGAGTAAACCTCTCACCAAAAAGAGCCCACAAACGCCTCTCTCGCCTCTTCGATCGTCGTCACAGTGCTGAGGAGCCGAGAGAGGGGGGCAGCGACAGCATGGCGGCCACCATGGTATCATGCCCGTCACCCGTTATAACCCGTCAGTTCATACTGATCGCCCTACTTACCCTTAAAATAGCCAGGGGAAGGCTTGGCAAAGCATGCTTTGGGGATAGTCCTGCACCCTCAGCGATCAGTAGGCCGTGGGGAGAATGGTCGGAGTTGGAGAAGATGCAGGTGGGCGGAGTGCAGGAGGATGGGCGGAATCGGGGGTGAGAGAATGGTCGGGAGTGGAGAAGATGCAGGCGGGCGGGAAGGCAAGATTGGTCGGACGGGGATGAGGGGGAGGGGTGGGCGTGCGCTGGTATACCTCTCCCAGGAGCTCCTCGTAAGGACCCCTGTCTATGGTGGGGGAGATGGTATCAGCAGCATACTGGTGGCGAAGAATGAAGGCTTACTTACTTGATCTTCCCAGCACACTACTACAGGGACGGGTGCTGGTCTCGCCTGCAGAAGAGATCGTGCGACCCAAGGGGTTGGGAGGATGGTGATACATTAGCAGTCGAAAGAAGAGGAGGCAAGGGCAAGACGTACTAAGAGTTGCCAGCACCTCAGGCTGCCGCCATCCACCTACTGACCACCGGCCGGGAGCATCGCTGCCGAGACTCCTTTCTGCGGGTGCTGCCTCCTCCCGCCCAGAGTCTCGAGGTCGATGTCGTCCCATATCGGCTTCGTGGGGTTCGTGTGGACCGAGGGACGTCGGGCTAGCCTTGTTGGTTCTCTACAAGTAGGGTACATGGCTCGCGAGGGCCACCTTAGTCGGCGGTGGTACCCTCATGTACGACGAACAAGGCTAGGTCGCTAGTGATGACAAATAGTCAGTGGGGAGCTAAAAGGGGCGGAAAGAATGGAAAAGGCTCACAGTCGTCCAGGCGGAACAGTCTTGAAAGATCAATGATGTTATCAGTGAGAGAAGAGTTGAAGGAGGTGGGAGAATAGCTCACCATAGATCCCTGCATCCCATCTCCTGTCCCACCAACTGATCACCCAAGGGAGCACAGGGGCGACCCAGACGTATTGGTAGCTCCATTGGGCAGGCGCGGCTACCTCCTGCCCGAAGCCCCAAGAGGTCTGGGTGGCCCCTTTTAGCGGCTATAGGGGTGCATCAGCGGTTGTGAACCACACCCAACACTCCTTCGCCAGGTTCTGAGCCAGCGCGAGTCCCTATCCCAGGCCAAGAGGATGGGGCCCGCCGGACCTGATCGAGGAGCCGTTCTAAGAGTGGACGGGTCAGCAAGGCTTGGACACAGTCGACAGGGGAAAGGATGTGAGACTCACGTTCCGCAGTTCCCCTAAGGGTGGGACGGTCTGGTGCATTCGCCGCGCGTCAGCGACAAGCAGAAGGATCTATGAAGTACACAGCCGACTCACCTGCCCTCCCCAATGGCCATTAACCTGATCATCCGTGGGCTGAACAAGAACGCGGGAGTGTCAGCGTGTGCGCGGCCACGTGATGATGAGAGGAAGGGGCGGATGGGTGGGAGGCGGAAGAGGATGCGGAAGAGGATGCGGAAGTGTACAGGAAGACAACTTACCAGTGTTACGGTGTAACCTGCGCTCGCGGACGATCGGGTTCCTGCGTAGGCAGTGAATAATGTCAGCATGGATGTGTGCGGGAGGTATGCGGGCGGGGGATGCGCAACTGGCGTGGGGCCGAATGGGTGGCAAAGAAGCGGAACGCGTCGGCATCTCGCGTATGTACGTGTGTGCGTGTGTGTGTGTGATGCGTGGGTGTGGTGATGAGTGGGGAGGGGTGGGGGGGGGGAGACTGGATGGTGGTACTCACGGCCATGAGAATACGTTGTAGAAAGAGAGATTCAAAGCGAAGATGCGAGTGCGTGGGAATATATACGCGTGGAATTGATGGCGGATGTTTGCGCCAGGGGGCGGATGAAACGCCAAACAGAAGTCGCTGGATACATGCCGGGGATATGGAGTGTGGCGGTCACGTGCGGATATGGTGAGCGGAAGCCATGGTCTGGAGTAAGCATGTAGGCCAGGATGTGCGTTAGTACAGCATGTTGCTGGATAGTTCAGAATGGGCATACACGAGTACACCACCGATGAAGAGAACTGCGTGCCCGAGACGATGCGATGTGGTCAGCACGCCATCAGCTACTACCGCTTTGAATGCTCTACACGCGGAAGAGCACCACCGCCATCACAACCGGTCCATTGATGGACGCACCAAGGCCCCAGTCAGCATACATTACGCCCAAGCAGTCGCCTGCGTAACCAATTGTTGCCCTATGGCCTCACTGAGCAGGCTGCCGCCGGACCGTAAATCATAGCGCATCATCAGACAGCTGACACGAGTCAAATTACCCGCTGCATGATCGCACGCCGCAAGTCACCACCGGACCACCTATGGGAATGAGAAGGCCTTGCATCGAGAGTGAGCGGAGATCACATCAGCATAACGAGCAATCTTGGAGGAGCCATATGGCGAACGAACCAGCAGCCGAGGGAGAGATGTATATCGTGAGCAGCGGAAACCCAGAGCCTTAGGCATATCTGGCAGATATCATACAGCGGCCATCATTAGACAGAAGAAACGTGACAAACTTACAGGTATGCTTGGCTCGGTATCCCAATCACCCAGCCACCAGCACAAGCACAGCTCGTCATCGGTGCTCTACATCCGACCCTGGCCTGCTGTACGAGGCCCCTCCTCTCATAATGACTGCGATGCTCACTACTATGCTATCCTCAATCCGCATGTCCAAGACCGCCCTGCACACCTTGAGGCCTCAAAGATACCTGTCAGCGGACCTCCTCACTACTTACAGGAGGAGAGGCCATACGGCCACACAGCATCATCCTTTGGCCATCATACAGAGTTGTTCTTCTGGCATCATCGCCGTCGGCACCGGATCAGCCCAGCGAGGTGGAGGCTGTACCGGTTTGAAGCTGTATCGCGGTCGACATGAAGAAGCAATACCATTCCCGTCCGATGGTCCTTCTTCACAACTGTCTCATGCATGGCCGAGAAACTGACGTGGGCTTTGCTGCTTCTGGAACAGCCATCTCAGGGCCAAGAAGGCTGATAAGATGCGGCGGCGGTTGGCGGATCGGAGAAAGCCGAGCGGGTGAGGGTGAGAGACCGATACGGGCAATGCTGGGGGGCTGGCCCACATGCTCTTTCCAGGCAGCGCCGAGGGGTCAACGAGCAAGCCCCGTTAGGTAACGCTCTCTTCTTCCACCTCATCCACCTCCCCAAAGCACAGCACAGCAATACTCAAAAGCAAAACAATTTGGGCTTGACCAGCAGCGCGATAATGACGGCTTCAGACATCACCTCCTCCCTTGGCAACTTCGAGCTCGTAGACGATGAGACGCCGCAGAGCAAGAGCGGCAAGACGGTGTACGATTGGCAGCCCCCTCACTGGGTGGTGCATCCAGTGCCAGAGACCTACGATATTATGTCTCCGCCGTGGATACGGCCCGAGCAAGCAGCTATCAGCCTCGTCGGTGAGGAGCTCTCCCTTCCCCTTCCTCCCTCCCCCAGATCACCAGCTGATAACTGGCGGGATTCGACTAGGCGTAAACGTCGTGGACGTAGAGTCTTCAAAGATCCACGAGAGCATGACCGTAAAGATCAAGGGCGGAAAGATCCAGTCGATCTCCAAGGCGGCGTTTGCCCATATGCAAGAGGATGGGTGGGCAAGCGTGAATGCGGGGGGGCTGTATCTGTGCCCAGGCCTTATCGACGGTGAGCTTTGAGAACGTCCGACGAGTGATTGTGTGGGATGGAGCTGACGATAAGGATGCAGTGCATACCCATATCACGGCTGTTCCGGGGACCACAGTCAGTCGTACCTCCCCCGGCTGATTGACATCTGAGCCCAGCTAACATCCATCCATCGCCCAGGCTGCCCAGTTTAACACGACCACCGAGACTGAGGTCGCCCTCAAGACCACCTATGTTCTCAGAGGTGAGCTTCGCCATCATCAGGGTTACAAATATCGATCTCATCATACTGACAATCATCACCCCGCTCCGAAATCAGGCATGCTCTACAGAGGCTTCACCACCGTTCGCGATGTGGGCGGTGCCAACCGACACTACAAGGAAGCTACTGAGCAGTGGTTGATCCCTGGGCCCAGGATCTTCCAAGGTGGACCCGTCATGAGCCAGACTGGCGGTCATGGTAAGCACGGGGAAGCTCTGCGTATTCCAGAGCTGTGCTATAGAGCGGACTGCTGATGTAATGACATATCATAGGGGACATGGCGAGCCCGGACGCGCCATTGACTTGCTGTGGCGTGACCCTTAGCCCTGGTGGATACAACAACATGGGCCAAGTAGTAGACGGGGGTGAGTCTGTTCCAAGATACACATCCCACCCAGACAACTGACACCTCGCTCGTGATTGACCCTACCAGTCGACGCCTGCCTGAAGGCAGCCCGTAAGATCATGATGTCCGGGGCCGACCACATCAAGATCTGCTCGAGCGGCGGGGTCGCGAGCTTGACTGACAAGCTCGACAGTGAGCAGTTCACTATCCCGGAGATCAAGGCGATCTGTGATGTCGTCCGGATGATGGCAAGTTGAAAGTCCTTGCAGGTATCAAGATCTCGCTAACCTGTTGCTGCCATCATCTCATTAGAAAGGGACCCTTGTTAGTGAGTGTCACACAACAGTATAGAGACGGAGCGGTGTCATAGCTGACACGGATGATGATATATCAGCTGCTCATTGCTTCACCAACGAGGGCGCAAAGAACGCTATCGAAGCTGGGATTGGTGGTATCGAGCATGGTCACCTCCTCACGGACGACACACTCGAGCTTATGGCCGAGAAGGGTGTTCACTTGACCCCCACTCTCATTGTGCAGGAGGTAAGTACTTCTTCAACTGCACAACTGCGTCTCCGCTCACAGACGCTGACGTATCCTTCCCATCTTGACACCTCCTTCAGCTTCTCTTCCGCAAGCCCTACTCCGTCATCATCCCCCCCTCCTCCCAGGAGAAGCTCAAGCAAGTCATCGACGGCGGCTACCGCGTCATCAAGCGCGCACACGAGCTCGGCGTCAACGTCGCCTACGGCACAGACTGCTTTGCGTCGATGCAGCCTTGCCAGCTGAGCGAGTTTGACTTGCGAGCGACTGTCTTGCCCAGTAGTGTGATCTTGCAGCAGGCCACTGTCAATGGCGGTGAGTCGGCAGCTGCCTCTCTGAGTACTGCCAAGTACAAAGGTTGAAATGGAGCTGACGCGGTATGTGTGAAACAGCCAAGGTCCTCGGGATGCAAGGCAAGATCGGCGTGATCAAGGAAGGGGCATTTGCCGACTTGCTCTTACTCTCGGCCAACCCGCTGGAGGACGTGACCATTCTCAACAACCCGCCAAAGTTTGTCAAGGGTATCATCAAGGACGGGCGGGTGGTGCGCAGTGCGCTGGATGGGCTGCGTGTCGAGGTGCCGCTTGTGTAATCTCGTTACAATGTTTGAGATGTCAAATGGAGACAAACGGGACTGTTATCGGACTTTCGTATGTCTGCCCGTGGGGTTCAATGTCGGCAAGGGCCAGACTGTATAATTGCACGCATGCTTGGTTGAACATGCATTGTAATGTATGGAACAATGTGGGGGGACGATGGTGCCGAAAGAAACAACTGCAACCTTCCTAATACTTTGGGGCCGGACGAGATCATCCTTCTTCGGCCATCACAGAAGAGTTGCTCTTCTGGCATCACCGTCGTCAGCGCTTGTCATGTCCAGTTTAGTGAGGCATATCGATATCGGCGTTGCAGCAATGGTTTGAAGCTAAACATATCGCGGTCGTCACGGCAATTATGCCGGGCCACTCCTATCAATCGTCGCCCTGCTTCCCATCTGTCTTGAGGCTTGTTGACGGAGAGGAGGCTGACGACGCGGACTTACACCCTTGCCGCTTCTGGAAACTGGAACAACCATCTCAGGGCTGAGCAAGCTGATAACTTGTGATAAGATGCAGCGGCGGTCAGCGGGTGGTTGAGCCCGAGCAGAGGCGCCGGGGTAGGCGCGGGGAGCAATGTGGCACCACCTGGCAGCCGATGATGGCATCATGGCACCACTTGCACCACATGGTGTTCTGCTCAGGCAGCGTCGAAGCGTCAACGAGCAAGCATCCGTCTGGTATGTATTGCGCTGTTCATTCACCCAGGATGCTTCTCAGATGCACAGCGCTCTTCAAACCCAAGGCAATCATAACTGAGACACCGCAAGAATGAGAGCTTCAGACATCGCCTCCTCTCTCGGCAACTTTGAGCTTGTGGACGATGAGACGCCGCAGAATAACAAGAGCGGCAAGACGGTGTATGACTGGCAGCCCCCTCATTGGGTCATGCACCCGGTGCCAGAGACCTACGACATCATGTCCCCACCGTGGATTCGGCCTGAGCAAGCAGCCATCAGCCTCGTCGGTGAGCTACCCATTCCCCTTCCTCCCTCCCTCAGATCATCAGCTGATAGCTGGCGGGATTCGACTAGGCGTGAACGTCGTGGACGTAGAGTCATCGAAGATCCGTGAGAGCATGACTGTCAAGATCAAGGGGGGCAAGATTCACTCGATCTCCAAAGCCGCGTTCGCACATATGCAAGAGGATGGGTGGGCGAGCGTGAATGCCGGAGGGCTGTATCTGTGCCCAGGTCTTATCGACGGTGGGCTTCGCGAGCGTCCGACGAGGTATTGTGTGGGATAAAGCTGACGATAAGGCTGCAGTACATACACATATAACGGCTGTTCCGGGATCTACAGTAAGCGATATGTTGGTTGGACATAATAGCTGCCTAGCTAACTCCTCTTCAATGTCCAGGTCGAGCAGTTCAACACGACCACCGAGACTGAGGTCGCGCTAAAGACGACCTACGTTCTCAGAGGTCAGTCCCCCACCTTGAACCCCCACCATCGTGAATACCCAGGCAGCTCTCAGTATACTGACATGCGCTACACTTCCGAACTCAGGCATGCTTTACAGAGGCTTCACCACTGTCCGAGACGTCGGCGGCGCCAACCGGCACTACAAGCAAGCTACTGAGCAGTGGTTAATTCCTGGGCCGAGGATCTTTCAAGGCGGTCCTGTTCTGAGTCAGAGTGGCGGGCATTGTGAGCTTGGGGCAAGCTCTGTGTATAGCAGAGCCGTGTGACGGGCGAACAGCTGATGGTGTGTCTATCCATAGCGGACGCGGCGAGCCCGGACGCGCCATTGACCTGCTGCGGGGTGACGCTTCCTCCCAGTGGTTTCAACCACCTGGATCAAGTAGTGGACGGAGGTGAGTCTCTGCATGGAGTGCTGGAGAACTACTGAGCTGATCGACACCTTTACCAGTCGACGCCTGCCTGAAGGTTGCCCGGAAGATCATGATGTCCGGCGCGGACCATATCAAGATCTGCACGAGCGGCGGAGTAGCAAGTTTGGCCGATAAGCTCGATAGCGAGCAGTTCACTGTACCGGAAATCAAGGCGATCTGTGATGTCGTCCGGATGATGGCAAGTTGATCAGTCTTGTTTGTGTCAGGTTATCGCTAACCTGTTATTGTCATCTCTGTAGAAAGGGACTCTTGTTAGTGAGTACCATACATCAACATGGAAATGTCGCAAGATCATAGCTGAACGGGTGATATATCAGCTGCTCATTGCTTCACCAACGAAGGTGCGAGGAACGCTATCGAAGGTGGCATAGGCGGTATCGAGCACGGCCACCTCCTCTCGGACGACACACTCAAACTCATGGCTGAGAAAGGTGTTCATTTGACCCCGACTCTCGTTGTGCAAGAGGTAAGTACGAGTACCTGTGAATCTGCCACAAGCATCTCTTTCTGGTTCTAACGTTCCCTTCTCGCTTCGTCACCTCCAACGAACCATGCTCCAGCTCCTCTTCCGCAAGCCCTTCTCCGTCCTCCTCCCCCCCTCCGGGCAGGAGAAGCTCAAGCTGGTCATCGACGGCGGCTACCGCGTCATCAAGCGCGCACACGAGCTTGGCGTCAACATTGCCTACGGCACAGACTGCTTTGCGTCGATGCAGCCGTGCCAGCTGAGCGAGCTTGACTTGCGGGCGAAGGTCTTGCCGAGTAATGTGATCCTTCAGCAGGCGACTGTCAATGGCGGTGAGTCGGGAGCTGCCAGTCCGGCCTTGAGTGCTTCCCAGTCAGAGGTTGAAAAGGGGCTGACGCGATGTGTGTGTTGACAGCCAAGGTCCTGGGTATGCAAGGCAAAATCGGCGTGATCAAGGAAGGAGCCTTTGCGGATCTGCTCTTACTCTCGGCCAACCCGCTGGAGGACGTGACAATCCTCAACAACCCGCCGAAGTTCGTCAAGGGTGTCATCAAGGACGGGCGAGTGGTACGTAGTGCGCTGGACGGACTACGTGTTGAGGTGCCGCTTGTGTAATCGTCTGGCATCAGTGGAAGCATGTGATGGACGTTGTCAAGATATGTAGGTTGTCGGACTTGTGTATAGGAATCTACATACTACAAGAGCCAACAAGCTGTATGATTGCGTGCATGCTTGTTGGTTGAACATGCAATGTATGGAACAAATGTGTGACAGTTGCGCGCTATGATGCTGGAAGATACAAGCCTATACTCTGGATGCTCTGGGTTTGCCCTTGTCCTCTACGTCTCGTCTACGTTTATCCTGTCCCGCCGCCGTATATACAGTCGTGAGTCGTCTCTATGGCTACACATTTCTCCGTGGCCCTTGGCGCCGGCTCGGGCCGCCGGCCCACTGGCTGGCCATACATCGGTACCGCTGAAGTGACGAGTACCAAGTGGTGGGCCGCATGGGAGGAGGTGTGGCGAGAGAACGCTCGTGTCGAGATATGGTGCGTGTTCTGATGGGAGCACACATTAGCAAGTTGCTCAATACTCACCGCACAATTCGCCACTTACTTGCAACATGTGTCCACCACATCTACACCCCCACGATCCCCAAAGCCCCCACCTTCCTCCTAGTCCTCCCCTCCTTCATCCCCGCCGTTCTCAGCCCTCCTCTCTTCACTCGACCGCCCCCCACCTCATCCTCTTCACGCGAAGCTTCGCGCGACCCCAACCCCATCCCCTCCAGCTCTTTCCCGAGCTGAGCCTTCTTGCTCCGCGTCACAGGCCGCGAGGCTGGTGCTTCTGTAGCTGCTTCTCCGCTCTCCGATACTGTGGTACAACCGCTCGACACCGAGTCGCCCAACACGGAGGACGATCTCGAGCGCGAGTCAGTCACCGAGCCTGAGGCAGACGCCGTCCTCGACGTAGAGCGCGAGCGCGAGACAGTCGAGCTCGTCGCTGCTGGTGAGGTCGCCTCGCCACCAGGCTCGCGGTACGCATCGCTGTTTCCCAACAGGGTCTGGGGAGGATGAGGAGGATGAGGCACGTGCGTGTCGTCGCGGAGCATCTCTTCCACGCGTTGGTCACTGGAAGACTCGCTAACCTGCTCGGTGTCGGCGTCGAATTCGATTTCCTCCAAGAGGATCTCGACCGCCTCCCCGAGGTTACCTTTGACGCGCGCGAGGACACCCTCAGCTTGCGAGGTGGTGATAGCGTGGCGAGGAGGGAGTGATGCAAGAAGCTGCGAGACGAGCGATGCGCTCGGCTTGGACTTGTCCGGGTCATCGATAAGCTCGCCGCGTTCCCGTCGAGCAGCCTCCGAAGTGTCCTTCTCGTGTGGTATAGCGAGACGGTCTTCAACCTCGGCAGAGCTGCTCTCGCGATCGCCCTTCCGGCGGACACTTTGGAAGTGCTCGGCCTGGGAAAAGAGAGCGAGCCAGAGCATGCTGCGGCCCTCGCGGACGGGAGGAATGTAGTCGGCCAAGGCGTTAGCGTAGAGAGGGGAGTCAGGGGGAGGTGCCACAGGGGAAGAGAGAAGGGTATAGGTTCGGGAGCGGGTACTGTGGCCTGGGGTCATGGGCTCGGCCGGTGGGGAGGGGGATGTAGAGGGCGACTCGGCTCGCCACGGTATGGTGAAAGAGGCCTGGGAGGTTGTCAGCGGTTTGTCTGAGGTGAATCAAACCGGCCAACTAACGGTAGACATGACGACCCTCACGTCCCGTTTGAAGATCCGAGCGGCAGCTTGTATCTCAATGTGGCTACCAAATTGCTCTGCGCAAATGTCAGCCGAGCTCCACCAGCGCGCTGATTGGGTAAGACTCACTTGGCTGCCTCATCCTCTTGACATAGCCGTCATACCCCTCACCGTCTTTCATGAATGGCACGACGAACCCCTCCATGGTCTCGCGGTGGCTCTCGAGGTAGTCGCAGACGAGCTTGCGTATTTCGGAGTGGCGTTTCTGTGGGCCGCTCGTCAGTGTGGTTGCCGAGTATAGCATGTAAAAACGGCTTACCTCTCCACCAAAGACCTGGTCAGACAAGCACCTGAACAAACAGTTGCCATCTCCCTGCACATCCCTCAGCGCCAGCCCCAGCCTCGAGATCTCGGCCTTGACCGCCGCATCCTCCACTTTTATATCCTCCAGCGACGTCGTGATCAAGTCCGACGGCGAGCACGCCCTCTTTGCCTTTGACCTCGTCGTGCGGCGGGAACCCGCAATAGCGGCTGCTGCATGCTGGGACGCCGCGTTGGGTCCCGGGTTACGCTTCGGACGTGATTTGGGCGGGCGACCCCCACCACGCATGGCCGCGGGATTGTACTCTTCGTCAGAGTCCTCTGCCTCGGGGTCTGCGTTCGCGTCCATTCTCACGCGCTTCCGCTTTGCCGCGGAAGCATGCGCGTGACTGGGTGCTGCCTGTTCATGCTTGGAAGAGGGTGGGGGTTCGTCGAGTGGGGAGGGAGGAGGGCGGAGGATCACGCGGATCTTGATTGGGGCGAGGGGGTCCCCCGTGCTCGGTCTCGGTCGAAGGCCTGTCCGCGTGCGAGCGTTGCCGCGACGAGGAAATGAACGCCGAGGGGCGTATTCTGATTCGTCGTCGGATGCATCCCGGTGGGCGGCAACGGCGCGGCCCTTGCCCTTTGAGTCGGGCACGGGGGAGAGGGATGGTGAGCGAGAGTATGACTGGGTGGTTGTGGTGGAGTTTTGGGATAGGGGGAGGGTGGCGGAGGAAGATGAGGAGGGACCGGGGGAAGGGCGGTCCGCCATGGTGGAGAGGGGCGATGCGGTGGCGGGCGTCTCCTGTGGAGGCGGCCTGTCACCGAGTGGTATGTGGCGGTGCCGGGAGGGGTGCGAGTGTAGAGGGGAGGGGGAAGCCAGCCTTGTGAGCTGTATATGGGTGTGCGACGTGAGGGGGGAGGGCGAAGGAGAATTCTCGTGGCCGCCCTTCTTGCTGGCAGGGCGCAGGGCCGGCGGTCACTCGAGCGGCGTTGAAAGGAGGCGGCTGTAACGCGAGCCGGGCACAGCAGTTCTGTATGGCTGGGTGGTCAAATGGCCCGCACTGTGGCTTGCGAGGGGTCTGTACTCGGTATACACGGTGAAAGCAATGCATAGGACATCGATAGCGCCCAAGAAAGTCAGCAGCATGCGATGGACCGATGGTTATCATTGAGTAGATTGGCGTACTGAGGGTTTTCTTAACGGCAGAGCGCGATTTTGCCACACGTTAATAACTCGCCACCGAAATGTGATTTCGCGATGCGGCGAGTGGAGCCCCGGCCTTGTTCCAGAGTGCGGCGTGGGAGAGTGGCCGTATCGAGTTGAACCTTCGTTCTCGGCCCGTCGGCTGCGTCGGCTTTCGCCTATCATGTTGACCCAAAGAGTATGACTTCCTCGCTCCCGTCGGCTCGGTCCATGCATCTCGTCGTACGGTATAAATTACGAGGACTCTACATGTCGATTGCTGACGTGCTCTATACTGCTTACAACACCAAAAGCAACCTCAACTGGACTCTCCTTCAGTCTTCTACCACCTCACCTCGTCAACGCAGCCACAGCCAGAATGTCCAGCGAGCTTCCAACGGCTATCGACCTCAGCCACCACCTGTCGACGGTGGCTAGGTCGCGTCACCCCAGTCCCCTCAAGGAGATCATCAAGTACATGGCCAAGCCTGGCATGATCAGCTTGGCCGGAGGTGTGTGCCATGTACTCAAACGCACCCATTCCGTAAACTGACGATCCGCGGTACAGGCCTCCCCCACCCCTCGTTCTTCCCCTTCACTTCCCTCACCGCCGATGCCTACCCCAGCTCCACCGTCCTCGACACCGTCTCCCCCTCTGTCCCTGCCAACCCCATCCCTCTCTCCGTCCCGCTCAAGCCTTCCCCATCATCCCCATACAATCTCTCCGCCCTCCTCCAGTACGGCGGTCCTACAGGCCACAAGTCGCTCGTCGATTTCACCCACGAGCTCGCGACCAAGCTCTACCCTCCGGCGTACAGTGACTACACCACCCTCATGAACTGCGGCTCCACCGATGGATGGGCCAAGGTGTGCACCCTCCTCCTCGAGCCGGGGGATTACATCATCGTCGAGGAGCAGATCTACCCATCGGCTCAGTCAGCGTTCATTCCCCTGGGAGTGAAGGCGGTGGTCGTCGGCGTGGACGGAGAGGGCATGAGGGCGGATGAGCTGGAGGAGAAGCTTAAGGGGTGGGATGAGAAGAAGGGGAAGAGGCCCCATGTGATGTACCTTGTGCCCGTGGGGCAGAACCCGCTGGGAAGCACGATGAGGAGGGAGCGGAGGAAGGCGATTTATGACATCTGTGTCAAGTATGGTGAGCCGGCCGATCTCGTCTGTTATCTTCTCTTATCTGACGCGCATCGCCTCTAGATATCATCATCGTCGAGGATGACCCGTACACGATGCTGCAGTTCTCGCCTTATGACGCGTCCGCGCCCCAGCAGCCCGCCTCAGAAAACGTCGACACCGCTGCCTTTGTCAGGGACATGGAGAAGAGCTTCCTCACACTCGACTATCAAGGGCGGGTCATCCGCCTCGACACTTTCAGCAAGGTGAGCTCTAGGATTCCTGACACGCCAGGCGGGCCCGAGCTGATGTTGTTGCGCAGACGATCGCGCCGGGCGCCCGCTTGGGCTGGTTCACGGCTAGCAGCGGTATGGCAGAGCGTCTCTTGCGGGGCACGGAAGTACAGACTCAGCACCCCTCTGGGCTCTCTCAGGTGAGTCCAATAAGCTACACACTGTCCATTCATCAAGCAGCTGACTCGTGGGTCACATAGGGTCTCGTGGGCGAGCTGTTGAACCAGTGGGGGTTGGACGGCTACCTCGAGTGGTGCACCAACCTCAAAGAGCAGTACCGCGTCCGCCGTGACTGGCTCGTATGTCCTCCCTCTTTCCTCCACTCGGTTGCCCCTGTTGACCAAGACTCCTGCGCAGCTCGACGCCATCTCCTCCCAGTTCCAAATCGTGCCCGCCTCCAGCACCTGCGCCCCCGGCGCCCTCGGTCTCGTCGCCTACGCCAAATCCGACACCGCCCTCACCAAACCTCTACTCAGCTTCGTCTCGCCCACAGGCGGCATGTTCGTCTGGTGCGACGTCTACTATTCTTCCAACCCGTCTTTCCAGAAGCTCGCTGCTTCCAGCGGCACGGGCAAGGACGCCGACCCGGAAGCAGAGTTTGAGAGGACGTTCTGGCAGACGCTGGCGGATGCGAACGTGCTGGTCACGCCTGGGTGGTACTACAAGCCGTGGATGGGGGAGGAGTACAGGACGACGGCATCGAGGGGAGGGAGGCCTGGGGTGGGGCATTTCAGGCTGGCGTTTAGCTTTGAGGCGAAGGAGGATATGGAGGAAGGGGTGAGGAGGTTGGCGGAGGTTATCGTGCGGGAATGGGAGGTTTGATCTTTGGATGCATGGATCTAGAACTCTCTGCTGGACACACTTTGACTGGATGTCGACGACACGGTTATATTTCAAGCAAGGGTTGAAACATGCATACTGTCAGTGTAAAAATGCGGGGTGGGTGGTAACAAATGGTCTCCTGTCCTTGTTCGTGGCGCCCTCGCGCTCTCCATCTTCTGCCCGGGTACTCTACATCTCTTTCTACTCTTGGAGGATATCCTCCCTCTTCGGCCTGATAGTTGCTCGCTTGTCAGTAAAGTCCGACTTGAAAATGCGGCGAGTTGGCTTACTTGAGCTCCTTGACGTCCTTAACGTCCTTGCTGTGTCGGATATCGTTCCCCTTGGCGATGAGGTTCTGGGCCTCTTCGTCCTCGAGCAGAATACCAAGTCCGTGGTCCTGGGTGAGCTCCAGCACGTGGTCGAGTTCCTGCATCCACCACATCAGCTATTTGCCCCGCCCCCGGATAGCCGGGAAAGACACTCACAACGAAGCCGTCCGAGTCCACATCCAACTTCTTCCCGAGCCCCTCAATCATCTCATCTGCCGGCTTGTGCTTGATGACCTTGAGCGCCTTCTTCAAGTCGTCAAGTGCAATCTGGCCCTGGGGCGTAGTCTGGATGACGTTGAGCGTCGAGCCGACCTTCTCGTCGTACTTCTCGAGCTGGTTGTCGATCTTCTTGATCATCGAGCGCACGCGCTTGGACACGGCGATCGAGGGGTTGTCCTCCTCCTGGCGCTCCTTGGATTCCTGTGGTTCATTGTCAATCTCGTCACATCTACCCTGAGAGGCTCAGCAGTTAGACAACTCACAGCCTCAGACAGCAAGTTGTCCTCCAACAGCGCCTTGAGCTCGTCCCGCTCCTTGACGATACTCGACTTGGCCGTCAAGATCGACAGCGCCTCCGCCAGCTCCCCAAGCTGCTCCTTGGTCATCCTCGCGTCCACCTCGGGCTTCGCCTCCTCCTCCTCCGCCTTGACCTCCTCTGCGGTCTTCTCGACAACAGGCTCCTCCTTGGTGCCAGACGCCTCGGCGGCAGCGGCCTTGGCGGCGTCCTCCTCCTCGCGCTTGGCGGCTTCCTCGGCCTCCTTCTTCTCCTTCTCTTCCTTGCGGGCGTCTTGCTCCTCCTGCGTGGGGTGTCAGTGGATGCAAATGAAGCTTGGGAAGGACTGGAGGCGCACCTTCTCCTGCTCGGCCTCGTCCTCGATGAGCTCCTGCTGCTGCTGCAAGACCTCGAGCTTCTGCTTGTACGTCGCCTCGTCCGAGACGTTCAGCTCCGCCTCGTTAAGCTACCCCACCCATCACCGTCAGCACAATCACTCTGTATAAACATTCCCACACGCAACGCACCAAGTTCTCAGGCAAGCTGCTCAGTGTCGTCACCAAGCTCGTCATCACATCATCGCCCTTCTGCTCAAAGTTGAAAGCGCGGCTCAGGACGAGCAGGACACCAGAGATACCGTTGATGTAGTGCAGCTCGATCCACGACTCGAGCTCCTCGCGTAACCGCGCGGGCGAGACGCCGGAGAAGCGGATACCGCGCGATTGGCACGCTTGCTGGAGCTCCTTGGTGGAGAGGGAGTCGACGCCTTCCGCGTGGATCATCTGCAGCATACTTTGTCAGCTGCAACAACAGTGTCGTGCATGAGTCAGCTCACCATGTCGTCCACCCGGACCTTCTCGAGCTTGCTGCGGATCTGGTGCTTCAAGAAGTTGTCGGTACCAAACGCGTTGATGTTCATGTAGCGGCACATGGACACGAGTTGAGGGCGAGACAAGTTGTCGAGGGTGATGTCGTCGTGGAAGAGCTTGGCGACGCGGACGACGTCCGTCTGGCTGGGCGTCTCGCCGGTGGAGCGAACCTGTCTAGCGTGTCAGCTTGGTCCATCAGTATTCTGTAATCCAGCTGACCTTTCGGAAGAACTCCTTGAACTCGTCGCTTCGCACCACGCTGTCCGCTTTCAGACCAGACTCCCGGACAGTCTCCTGCAGGAACTTGGCCATCTCGATACGGACTCGCAGCAGCTTCCTCTGCTTCTCGTTCTGCAGGCCAGGCTGTCAGCTAGCAGAAAACAGCGGGATAGCTGACGACACTCACAGCTGCAAACTCTCCCTCGAAAGTGCTAGGCAGCATGTTGGGGAAGATTTTGAGCGCCACAGGGAGGAGGAACTCCATGAAGGGCACGACGACGAACGGAAGGAAAGGCACCAGGCGGAGCAAGTCCGTAGTTGTTCGCCGAAGCTGCCTTCGCTCACGCCGAGTCAACGTCCCGCCGTTTAGCACCTTCCACTGCAGCTTCGAGCTGATCTTGATCTCTTGCCCCAGAAGCTTCGTCCCCGACCAATAGTGCGCCACCTCCTTCTTGATCGTCGCCCACACCCGCGCAGGCAGAGGCCCCGTCGGCTTCTTCTTCTCCTCCTTCTTCTCTACCAGCTTGCCCTCCTCTGCTGCTGCGACGTCCACAGCCTTGGGGGGCAGGGCGCCGATCGGCGCAGGCGGAGAGGGTGGAGGGGTTCCGATAGGTGGCTCGACGGAGGCAGAGGCGGGGGTGGAAGACTGGGATGCTGGGGATGGAGGGAGAGGAGGAGGGTCAGAGGAGGAGGTGGAGGTGGGGTGGGTTTGGGTGGAGGCGTATCGCGCGAGGGCGAGCTGGGGCTGGAGGCGGTTGCGGTGGAGGGCGAGGGGCTGCAGGGGGATGGGGAGGGAGGAGGAGAATGCGCGGGTGGAGAGGGAGTTGCCGAGCGCATTGGCGTACAGGTTTTGCTCTGTGATTGGTGTCAGCCTTCACTGCAAATGCGGGCGTTATAGACACGACGAGACGACTCACGCCTGAGTGCCAAATGGGCGGGTCCTCGTTGGAGGAGCCCCCCCGCAGGCGCGGCGGCGCGCATAACGGCGCCAACCGAGTTGGATCCCGAGGCAGCGGTCGACCTGGTGTACAGCATGCTTGCTTGGGGTCTGCTAGCGAGTGTGGTGCAGCTGTGCGGGAGGTGAGTTGTATGCGGAGTGAGGTGTTGCGGGTGGAAAGAAGGATGAGGAATGATTTGACGGATGAAAATAAACGGACGGAAGTGGAAGTCGACGAGTGCCGAGAACGCTTCGTGGGGGCGAGCCGCGAGCGCCGACCGAACATCACCGCGGCACGCTGACGCGCTCTTACGGCTTTCATCGCTTTGCATCACTGTCGTTCACCAGCCAATAGCACTCCCCACAATGGCCCTCGAAAACCCCCTTAACCTCCTCCTCATCCCCCCCATCCTCTTCCTCATCTACCGCATCTTCGTCCCCGCCCATGCCCCCCCTTCCCCCGTAGCATCCTCCTACACCGGCGAGCCCGAGTCGTACAACTGGCTCCCGCCCAAACACCCCGAAGTCATCTGCCTGCGCAAGTACACCGCAAAGGATCTCGCGCAGTTTGACGGGGTGAAGGGAGGGAAGATCATGTTGGCGATTCAGAGGACGAAGCCCGGGGGGAAGATTGACTTGGCGGAGGAGAGGACGGTGTTTGATGTCACGTTGGGGAAACAGTTCTACGGGCCTGGTATGTTTGAGTGCAAAGCTGTCTCTCATTTAAGGACCGACCGAAGAAGCTTACCATGCGCTGATCGTGTACCAGACGGCATGTACGGAAACTTTGCAGGTCGAGACGCTTCGCGAGGCATGGCCAAGCAGTCGTTCGAGCTCGGTACGCCCCTCACGCCGTACTCACCTTTGTGCCCCACCTGTACTAACCTGGCGGCTATCAGACACCCTCACCCCCATTGACCAGCCTCTTGACACCCTCTCCGACCTGACCACCGCTGAAATGTAAGTAAGCCTTGCTACTCGATGGCAGATGTCAGTGTTACTCACACCCTCACCTTCTCTGTAGCGAGAACATGCGTGGATGGCACGAGCACTTTGAGCGCAAATACATCGTTGTTGGCGAGCTGGTGAACGAGTGAGAGTTATAATATCGCTGGATATGGTTAGGGATTGTCGGCATGTATGACCTGCTTGGTGGTCTGCTCGATTGTCACCTGTCTACTCATGAGCTCAAGCGCACAGCAGGAGCGCTTCTTGTTGGCACCCGCCCGCGATTCATCATTCACCCATATCGCTCATCTCAGTATACTGTTTTATTCTCACTGGTAAGGCCATGCAGTATGGCCTGCCTCAGCAGGATTAACATGCATACTGCGAAGGCGCGGATCAGCACCAACGACGACTCTTCTCGTTCGACCCACCAGCTACAATCCAGTAGCCACCCAGGCCAAGCGGCCGCGTCCTACGAGGGATCATCCGCTTTATGTCGTTCACATCACCATCATGTCCTATGCTTCTGTCCATACTCCATACCAAGGATACGCACACGCCGAAGGCCGCACACGATGCATGCAAAAATGTGCAAAAAGGAAAAGGGATGACCACGGTGAGGCTTGAACTCACGATCTTCTGCGTACATGAGCGACATGTAAAGCAGACGCATTAACCACTTTGCCACGCGGCCCACAAAGAGAATTCAGGGTTTTCCGTAGGCTCTGGTCTGGCTGCTTGAGGGTCGCGCTCTTTGTGGGCTGCTTTCATTATTCGTTTTTCTTTCGAATGAGAAGCAGTGGGGGACTAATGAGAAGGTGCACATGATATGACATCTGCTTCTTGTTCCTCCTAACTGCATACTGTATGAGGCTCCTCGCACATGTGCCACTTGCCACTTCTCGTGCACCGGAAATCCACCTCATCCGCCCCAGGCCCCAGCTGACTGACGGAAGCTAATTTCAAGGGGCACATGCCGGCCCGGCATCGATGGTGAAGGATGTCGCCGCCCGAGCTCTCTGGAATGGAGGGATCCTGATCCTGAATTCCCAAACCTCGCCAAACGACGTTCCGAATGACAACATCAGCGCTCGCGTCGTTCTCGCTGGCTTGCTGGCTGGCGAGTCGAGCGAGCGCGGGTGGGTGAAGCTATTCCGAGTGGCCAAAGGTTATGCAGTTTCATCTTTTCTCTCTTTATCGGATTTGCTTATCATCGCGGCTGCCACCTGACCCCCTCCTGCCCTCCTCCCTCCTTCCCCCCCTCGCCCAGCCGCCCGGGACGCTCTGTCACTCCTTTCACTCCGATAGACCGGGGTTACCTGCCTCCTTCTTGCGACACCGGCACACCGCCCAGGCCGGCGCCAACTACGATACTTGCTGTATCTACTACGAATAAAGACATCGAAATCGACTCCCACGCTCCACGTTGGTGAAAGGCTTTTCGGAAGACTGGAGTTGCGAGGAGACGGGTTATAATGCCTGGCTAGCTTGGGCTGCCTTCTCCACCCCTCCTCTATCCCTCCGTCATCTTTCCCCCATTCCCCCATCGCCGTCGCCAACCAGCTGTGCACAGCGATCCCACCCACACCCACCCAAAACCTACTCGCCTTGGCTACGCCCAAGGCCCAACACATCGCCCCTTACCCCACCCCACCCCACGACCCCCCGCGCGTAGCAACGCCCATGGCAGACACTGCGTACCCCCACAGCGGGTCGACAACCTCCCTCCGAATACGAGTGGACGACCCCGAGCGGCTCGCCGTGGATAATACAGAAGACACCACGTCCACGGCGGCGGCGGGCGAGTCAAACTCGCACGCTTACCCGCCTCTGTCGTCGACTTCTACTGCTGTCTCGGCGCGTTCGCAGGTCGATTTGAGCGAGGATAAGAGTGTTCGTGAATTGAAAAGAGGAGATAGTTTGTATAGGAGAATAGTGGATACGATGGAGCACGCTGTGCTGAATCTCGCTCCGGCGTTCTTCTGTGAGTCTGGTCTTGCGTCTCGGGCATGAGATGAGTTGGCACCGCTGACGAACGGCGCAGCGCTCAACATGGGCACCGGCATCGCCTCCATCCTCCTCTTCAACCTCCCCTTCCAAGCCGCCTGGCTGCGCCACCTCGGCGTCATCGTCTTCGTCCTCAACGTCGCCCTCTTCGTCCTCCTCTCCCTCGGCACTATCGTCCGGTTCATCCGGTGGAAGGGGATATTCACGGCGATATTGAAGCACCCGGCGTCGGGGCTGTTTTGGGGGACGTTGCCGATGGGTCTGATTACTATTGTTGTGAGTTGCACGGGGTGGCCTGGAGGGATGAGAACGTGCTGATGGCGAGGGGTAGAATATGATTGCGTTCGCGTTGGTGCCGTCGGGAGGGATCGGCTGGGCGAAGTTTGTGGTGGCGCTCTGGTGGATTGACGTGGTCATGTCGGTCGTCGTTAACCTCGGCATGATCTTCCTCATGTACGTCTCGTGCCATTGAACCATCATACCTCCGCTGACCACCCCTTAGGTTCACCCGCCAAACACATACCGCTGAATCCATGTCCGCCGCCTGGCTCCTCCCCATCGTCTCCTCCGTCGTCGCCGCCGCCTCCGGCGGCATCGTCGCCACCTCCATCCTCCCCACCATGCCCCTCCTCGCGCGCTCCATCGTCCTCACCTCTTACGTCATCTGGGGCACCGGCGTGCCCCTCGCGATGTTCGTCATCACGATCTACATGCACCGGACGATCGTGCATGGGATACCTGCGGCGGCGGCGATCCCGACGGTGTTCTTACCGCTAGGGCCGTGTGGGCAGGGGAGTTTTGGGATAGTGATATTGGGGAGGACGGTGAGGGCGCTGGCGTATGAGCATGGGATCGGGCTGGGGATCTTGCCGCCCGCGGGGGCGGGGGATGTGGCGACGGCGGCGTTGAGGAGGGACGCGATCTTACGGATGGCGGATGCGGTGTATGCTGGGGGGCTGGTGACGGGGCTGATACTGTGGGGGCTGGGGTTTTGCTGGTATGTGCTGGCGACGTTTTGCTGGTATGTGCTGGCGACGGCGGTGTTCGTGGATCATGTGTGGACAAAGAACAGGGGGTATATGGGGCAGAAGGCGTTCAGCGTTGGGTTTACCGCTCTGACGTTCCCTATCGGTGTTTGGGCTGTGAGTGGACGCGTATTGCGTGCTTGACAACGTGGATTACAGCTGACAGGTGCATGTTGATAGACTGCGACGACAACCCTCGCGACAGAGCTCGACTCGCTCCCATTCAAGATCATCGGCACCGTGGTCTCAATCCAAGTCGTCTTGAACTGGATCTACGTCATGGTCATGTCGCTGTACAAGTCGTGCGACAGGTCGCTCTTTGTGGCTCCAGAGCTTGCTTCGTTCCCGGACAAGACCCCGCCTCTACGCTTCGGCGGCGGCAGTCGTGGCAGCAGAGGGGGGGACGCGGGAGGCAACCCGCAGGCGGAGTTGCCGATGCAGGAGGACCCCTTGAAGGACAAGATGGATGCGGTGGAGAGGGAGATGAGGATGCAGCAGATGAGGATGTCGTTAGGGAGTGGCGGGGCGGGTGGACGGGAGCAGGGGTTGGGGCAAGGGATGGGAGATGGGATGGTGTGGCAGGTGAGAGCAGGAGAAGGGAGCGGCGGGAGGGCGATGTACGATGTTCGGTTATAGGGCGCGGATGATCTGTAGCATTGTATGTGTGTAGTTGTACCATATATATCATCGTAATCCATAGCATAGATGATGGCATTGACGTTCTCTGAAGCGAAGACGTGACGGACGCGACGAGTGCCACAAGCGTGACCGAAACGTTCGCTGCGCGCCAAGGTGAAACGGGTCAGGAACTTGGGTAGATTCCCTTGAAGCCAAGTGGACGGCGCGTTCTTTGAGTTCTTGTCCAGGCCGCGTCCTCTGCCACCGGGGGGTTATTCACAGCCATCATCTATTGTTCTCGGTCGTCAACCAGATAGACCTCCCCTATACACCATCTCCCCACTCCTGACAACACCCGGCCCGCTGGACGAGCCGAGCCCTCCCCGACCTCCGTCACCCCGTCAGTCCGTCACCCGCACCCGCCTACGCCCGCCGCTCTTTTGTCGTCGATCATCCAAAGGCGGCTGCCCTCATTGCTGTGGCCTCGTCCATATAATCTGTGCACTCGAGAGACACTCCTGGCCGACGTCCCCTGCTGTCAAAGGATTAACTGCATACAGGATTGGGGTGAGTGCGCGACGATTGCTGTCTTCTCCGCCTCCTTCTGCACTGATCGTCAATCACAGCGCAGAGCGGCCCGTGTGTTTCAGCCTCCCTCGAGCCTTTGTTCGCTCCTTCCCTATAACAATGTGAGTCCATCTATCTCTTACATCCATTCACCATTCTCAAGCTAACTCGCACCATTCCCCTCCCCTCAATCCCCTTCTCCCATTCCTCTAGTCCACCCATCTCGCCCTCATGACTTAACGACGAGTCACGATACATAGACATCACCGCACTCGTTCAACCACACGCTCTTTACGCACCCCCGCTTTGTCCCGACTCTTCACAAACACACCTTCCTCCTTGCCACCTCCCGCCCACCCACACCACCCCTAGTTCTCTCCACGGCCTCTTTACGAACAACTCTACCTCCCCCTTACCTTACCCTCCTTCACCCCCACAATGCCTCTCGTCGGCAACCCCAGTCTCGCTGCCCAGCTGTACGGCCCCTCGGTCACGTTCGTGAACCACGCCGCAGTCATGACCGCCTCAACCGCCGCCGCATCTTCCACCGCACTCAACTCGACGCAGGTCGTCGCAGCAGAGAAAGCCGAGCAGGTCTCGATGAGTCGTGAGTTTCTTGGCAAGGAGCGGCTTTCTCAAAGGAAGCATGCCTATTGTGGGATTGTTCACTGACCCCAACCCATGCACCCGACTGCGCAGAGAGCATCGCAGGGATCGTCTACCTCTCCCTCGCGGGCCTCCTCCTCTTCTGCATGATCGTCGCCCACCCGCGCTTCCTCGCCCGCCTCTTCGCGTCCATCTGCTCCACCAAGAAGCGGGCTACCGCTCCCTACCGCCCGGCGTACGCCTTCAGCATGGCGAGCGCGCAGGAGAAAGCTGGGCGGATGGTCTCTGGCGGTGGGCTGCGGGATGGTTGGGTGCTGAAGAAGGGGGAGGACAAGCCTATCGA
This sequence comes from Cryptococcus sp. DSM 104549, assembly GCA_036427605.1. NCBI lineage: Eukaryota > Fungi > Basidiomycota > Tremellomycetes > Tremellales > Cryptococcaceae > Cryptococcus > Cryptococcus jaspeensis. Next base: position 725,342 of record CP144049.1, read on the forward strand.
GATCATGTCGCCGACCACCCCCGGCACGGCTCGGTCCGCGTACTTCTCGCCGGTCGAGGAGCGCACGCACGTCTTCCCCCCCGTCGCCCCCCGCCCGCACCTCCTCCCCCCACCCCACATAAACCCCCTCATGTCCTACGCCCCCTTCGCCTCCACTTTCCTCTACGCACCGTTCTACCACTTCCCCAGCGTCCTCAAGTCGCTCATCAACATGGCCCAGATCTACCTCGTGGTGATCTACCTCATCGCGATGGCCTTCTGCCTCATCTGGCGGTCGGACCTCCGCCCGGCGCAGAAGGGGTCCGGGTATGGGTCGGATTTCAAGCGCTCGGCGGTGGTGGCGGTGGCGAATATCCCGATTGTCATCGCGCTGGGTGTGCGTGGGAACTTGGTGGGGCTGTGTGTGGGGAAGGGGTATGATAAGCTCAAGGTGCTGCACAAGGTTGTCGGGAGGGTGCTCTTCGCTTCTGCGTCGGTACACGCTCTCGGGTTCAGTGAGTCGCACTTCGCCAATCTCCATCCTACGGGGGTATCGCTGACGTGCCGAGCAGCGTACACCTGGGCCAAGGCGGGCAAGTTTGCGACCTCGTCAAAACTGCAGTTCGCGGTGATGGGCTACCTCGCCTACGCGGCGTTGATCTTGATCGTCATCTCGTCCCTTCCTTGGGCACGCAAGGCGTTCTACGGGGTCTTCAAGGTGAGCTGCCTAGTGTGCTCTGTCCATGCGCCAGCTGACATCGGTGATGTGAGTGTAGGTGTGCCACTTTGTGGGTATGGTGGGGCTGCTGGTGGGGATGGCTTGGCATGTGGACAGTGCGGTCCCGTACTGGTGAGCTGCCAATTTCATCATCTCCCGAAGTATGCCACAGCTGACAATGAACATAGTATCGCATCACTGGTCATCTACCTGATCTCCATCATCTGCTCCCTCACCAAAACCCGCCTCGCCTCTGCCGAGCTGCACGCCCTCCAAAGCTCCGAGACCACCGTCATCACCATCCCTGCCCTCCGATCCGGCTGGCGCGCGGGGCAGCACGTCCGCATCCGCGTGCCCGCCCTCGGGCTCAAGCACGGCCTCGAGGGGCACCCGTTCACTATCGCCTCGGCGCCGGATGGTGAGGGCATGGTGCTCATGGTCAAGAAGGCGGGGGATTGGACGACGAAGCTTTTCGAGCTGGCACAGGAAGGGCAGGTGGGGATGTCTCGCTCGGAAGCGGCCAGGCGCGGGCGAGGGGCGACGGTCATCCTGGAAGGCCCGTACGGCGGTCTGGGCAATACCCTCCTCCCGTCGTTCTCGTCGGTCGTGCTCATCGCGGGCGGGTCGGGGATAACCCATGCGCTGTCGCTCGCGCATGACCTCGTAACTCGCGCGCCGTCCGGTGTCGTGAGGGCAAGGACGATCGACCTAGTCTGGATGGTGGGCACGGAGGAACAGGCGAAACCGATGATGGCGACTCTGCTGGAGCTGGTGAACGACGCGAAGCAGTGGGAGAGCAAGTGCATGGAAAGCAGGGGGAAGGGCGGGAGTCACGCCCAGCCCACGGCTTTGCGTGTGAAGGTGTTCATCACCCGCTGCCCGGCGTCGTCGCCTATCCACTTGCTGCCTACGGAGGAGTGCCCTCACCCGTACGACAACCCTGCCCTCGCGAGCTCGGACGTCGAGGTGGACGAGAAAGGCCATCTCACGCGCCAGCCCAGCGCAGCGCACAAAGAGAAACTCGCCTACCTCGCGCGCAACCCCTCCGCCGCGTCGACCATGACCGCCCGTATCCGGCACAACCTCCCCCTCTCGTCTATCCTCGTCAACCCCGTCCGCCCCGATTTCCACTTGTTGATGTCGGGCATCACGGAAGAGACGATCGCGAGGCATGCAAAGAACCAGACGGAGCCGAGCGGGGTATGCGTGACGGCTTGCGGGCCGGACAGTTTGGTGCATAATGCGAGGGAGGCGGTGAGGCGGTTGGAGGGGTATAAGGTGACGGGTTGTGGGGGGGTGGAGTTTGAGGAGGAGCGCTTTGGGTTCTGAGCTTTTCTGCTTCCAGCTTTCACGGAGGCTTCGTGCCCCGCCGTCGCCGTAATTGTTGGTGTCGTGTTGTGGTGCGTTAGGCGTGAAGCGAGAGAGAGAGCGGGGGCAGATACATTTTTTACTTTCCTCACAGATATCTTGGAGCAGAGAAAGAGATGCTGGGCATCACTGACCATTGCGCCATATTGTAACATCCATGAGCAGTTGGCAGAAGTTGGCTCCAGGAGAGCGACTGTGCATGTAACCACATGGACAGCATGGTCCGACCGAAGGGAAAAGGCTTGGCCACTCGGGCTTGCAGCTTGTCCCAGTCCGAAACCAGGACCGGAAGAATCGTTCCCGTAAATCTCGCGGAAGCCCAGAAGTGCCGGGACAATGGCGGAACGGGATAGAGAACAGGCAGAATGTGCGGGCAAAGCGGAAGATCTTTGGGGGGAATAAGCTGCCCGAATTTGGATGAGGGCTGGTTCTGGGCTGTTTATCGGATTCTTCTGTGGGTGCAGTGATGAAAGCGGTGACTCACCTTGCAGGCACGGGCTCTTTTCAGGGTCCAATACACGGGAGCGTTGGCCCAGAGCCGCGAGAAGCTCAACCAGTTTTTCGAAGACAACCACGCGCAGTGTGGTGGGGGTGGCCAATGCCGGCGGGTGCAAGCGAGGTTGGTCCTGCTCCTGCGGTGTGCTCCAACTTTTATGGCTTTCCAAAGAGCACGCCATTTCGAGCCAAGGCTAAGAGGAAGTTTTCTTGAAGACGGCAGTCCGCGTTTGGAGGGTTATAAGAAGACAGAGAACAGTTGAGAGAGCAGAAGACCATCCACTTCAACGACAACTCGAGACCCACCGACAACCAGACGCGCCTGCAACCATGAGCTCGATCGTCGAAACTTCCTCCACCGCCGATGTCGGCGTCGCGCCAAAATATTCTTGTGAGTCACGCTTCACGCTTCACGCTTCCACCTGCCACCGTGCTCCACGTGGGGCTTGGCACAGACCCACCCTCTCCAGCAAGCGTCTTCGCTTCCACGGCCTGGGTTGGGAAGCATGTGTGCGGAGGTTGAGGCTGAGGTCGGGTCCGCGAGCTGCATGCTGACGCGAGCTTCGCTGTATTTCGTACGTACGTAGTCTTCCGAGGCGTTCCCTTCCAGATCGCCGTGGCTTGTGCCGTGTCGTTCACTGCCCCCGGCATGTAAGTCCTCTCTCCACAACGGCGGCTCGTCCACTCTGAGGACATGAACTGACGAGGTGGACACAGGTGGGACGCCTTGGGCGGTCTCGGTGCAGGAGGTGCTGCTGAGCCGTACGCCGTCTCGGCCGCGAACGCTCTCGTCTACGGGGTAAGTCTCCTGCTCGCGTGACATCCCCCGCGGGCCCCAGCTAACCCCGCGCTGCAGCTCTTCGCCATCGTCTGCGTCGCCGCCGGCGCCATCAACAACCGTATCGGCCTGAAGTGGGGTCTCGCCCTCGGTGCCATCGGTTACCCCCTCTACGGTGCTGGTCTTTACAACTCGTCTACCAAGCCCCACACTGGGTTCCTCCTCTTTGGGTCGGCTATGTGCGGTATCTCTGCGGGGTTCTTCTGGGCTGCGTGAGTCTTCTCTTGTGCGGTGGTGGTGTAGGGGTGAGGCTGACGGCGGCGTGCAGTGAGGCGGCGATCATCATCGGGTACCCCAGCCCCAAGGACCGTGGGTTCTACCTCGCTGTCTGGCAGACTGCCAAGGCTTCCGGGCCTATCGTCGGCGGCGCTATCAACCTCGGGCTTAACGCTGGCAGGTCCACCGCTGGCTCCGTCGGGTGAGTCTTCCCAGTCACACACCAGCAGGCTTCATCATACTGACCACACCCTCACTGCAGCTCCGCCACCTACATCGTCTTCATTGTCATCATGTGCCTCGGTCTCCCCATCGCCTGCCTCCTCAGCCCCGCCGAGAAGGTGCACAGGAAGGACCGCACGCGCGTCGTGGTGCTCAAGCAGGCTACTTGGGGCAAGGAGTTCAAGGCGGTGATTGCGCTCGCGTTCACTCGCAGGATCGCGCTGCTCCTCCCCGCTTTCTTCATCAGCTACTTCTACAACGGGTTCCTTAGCACCTGGTTGACCAAGTACTTTGTGAGTCTGGTTGTGCGATACGAATGTGGGAAAGCACACACTGACGGAGTGACGATCAGACCGTGCGATCGAGGGCGTTCTCTTCATTCTTCACCAACTTTGCGGGCATCTTCAGCTCCTTCATCATCGGTACCTTCCTTGACCGCCAGAATATCCACATCAAGACCCGTGCCAAGGTCGCTTTCGTGAGTACCCTGCCGCCACCACCTTCCTTCGTCACCACCCACTGACACCACCACCAGTCCGCGATCGTTACCGTCCTCGTCGGCACCTGGATCTGGGCTATTATCCTCCAGAACAAGTTCTACAAGGCCGACACTGCGCCCGTGTACGACTGGTTCAAGGGCGGCTTCGGCGCAGCCTACGGCGTCGTCTTCTTCTGGACCTTCGCAGGCCAGGCGTTCCAGCAGTTCCTCTACTGGGTTGTTGGGCAGTACGCGACCGACTTGTCGTCGCTCTCGCACCACACCGGTATCCTTCGTGGTGTTGAGGCTTTGGGGCAGACTGTCGCTTGGGCGTGAGTACCTTTTTGCCTCGTGAAGGCACGATATGGTGAGCATAAGCTGACGAGATGCTCGAACACAGGATGCAATCCGAGGGCAACGCCAACCACTTTGTCAGCATCGGCATCAACTTTGGCATCCTTCTCATCAGCGTCTTCCCCACTTGGATCGTGCTCTCCGAGCTCGAGGGCTCGCACGAAACCGTCGTCGTCGAGGGCGAGGAGGACAAGCAGACCATCGAGGGGCAGCAGACGCCTGCTGACGCGAGCGTGAAGGACTTGGCGATTGCGTGAGGTGTGCGGGGGGGAACATCTATATAGCATTATAATCCATCTGACGACTCATTCCATCATCACCATATCATCTTGTTTGATTACATGCATAGACATAGACCGTGTTTGCTTATCTCGATAGGCTCTTGGGATTGTAAGGAGGAGCGAGGTGTGATAAGATTGTGTCGTGGCCAGCGCTGTCGGCCTTTCATCATCGAAGTCCCATTCCAATCAGTGCACCAAGATGAATGTGAATGATGTAAGCGGCTTAGCGGCTTACGGAACTGCCGCCCAGCAACGTACTGAGTCAATGGCTGGGTACTGGGCGGAGAGGACGATCCAACCATCAGCTGCGGACTCTCCGACGCCTCGGCCTCGGCGGGCTGCTCATCGTTGCCTTCCCAGCCATGACGCAGCATGCAAGTACGTACTATCATGGCATTATCAGCCCGCTCATGCATGATAAGCTCAGCCTTGAAGAAGACCTGCCGTATGATTGAGAAGGAAGGCTCGCCGGCTCCGAGACACCTTCGGGCTCGCCTGCCGAGTCAACCAGCTCATGTCATTTCCTCGGGCAAAGCCCTCAGAGCGAAGGAGGCGGACGAGGAGAGGCAAGGATGCCGGCCTCGCTCACTCAGCTCGTCACTGCTCGTCTTCCTTGCTCACGCGAGCCATCCCACGTCTCACGAAAGGGCGGCTGACGTAGGCCGTGCCTGCAGACCTCCACTTTTTGCCTTCTTCGAAGAAGCCATGGAAGGCTGCTGCCGGCCTCCTGGGCCGGTGGCAAAGTCTAGGCAGCTCTCTTGGGGGTGGTTCTTGCGATCTCCTCCGATCCTGTGGTAAGCATGCATGCAGCCTACCAGTCGTCCGCGCCCGAGAGAATCGCTCAGAGAGCTTGGTTCCGCGTAAAGCCCATCGAGACTGGGGTGAGCCCGCCGCCGCTGCCGAACCGCGGCCGAGGAGAAAGAGCGCGAGACCCAAGGGACCGCTCCCATCGTCCACGTCGTCTTCGTCACCGTTTACACCTTATGCCTCTCTAGGCGAGTCCGGTCTTGCCTCATCAGCATCCACATCGCCGCAAACGGACACGCCCCACCCCCGTCTACCAGGCTAATTGCTTCAGATCAGCATGCGTGCGCCAATCACCGCTGGAATTAAGGTGTGGCCCCCGGGCGGACTCATCCGCGGCACTCGTCTTTCGCCCCTTGGGTCGTGCCCCTTCGCCCTCTCGCCCCCGCGCCCATCTCGCCCCGCCGTCCGCCCGCCACCCCGTCAGACCCTCTCTGGCCCGGCGATGAAGTAAGTGCGCGATAATTGGTAAGCCCATCAGAGCAGAGGCTCTCGGGGAAAGGGCGACGCATTTCTTGACTCGAGTCTCGTGTCCCATTCTCTTCTGGCCAGACCGCTTCGGCCTTGGTGCGGGTTAGTGCTTTCTTGGTTGGACTTAGGTCAGCATGCGTAATGCATCAACTCGGGGAGAAGACCGGAGGTGGATAGGTATAAAGGCAAGAGGGGTGGGGAAGGAGTCGGGGATCGAACGCCCAACGAACGTCAAACATCAGCTCTTTGCACTCAGCCAGCATCCCACCTTCATCCAGAAGCCACAGACACTCTCCCCCACCCTACACAACACCTACATCCCACACCACACCCACCACCACTAATCACAATGGCTCCTCCCGCTTCTGGTAAGTTTTGCTCATAGCGTCTGGCCAAGGACACACACTGACCTTCTCCCCCTGCGCAGAAGAACCCGCTGCCCCCCGTGGCCGCTTCCCCATCAAGTCGGTCTTCAGCACCCGCCGACAAATCATCTACGCCGTCCTCTTCATCCTCTGGTTCTGCATTGACGTCTCCCTCCTGGGTCTCGTCTCTCAGCAGATCCACAAGTACGGCCGCGAGCTTGACAACTACCCCACGGGCAAGTACCAGCACGCGCTCGGCCTCCTCCTCTTCTCCACCCTCGCCGGCCTGCTCTTCAGCATCTTCCACTGGGCGCTGGGTCTCACCATCTACCTGCCGATCTTCTTGGCGTTCGGGGCGTTCTTTGGTACCGCGGCGGGTATCTTGGAGGACACGCCCTTCGGGCATGGGTTCCAGTGCAGGCATACTTGGGATGCGAGCAGGTTCCCGGCCAACTGGGTGCCCTTCCTTGGGGAGTGCTCGCGTGTGACGGCGATTGAGGGTCTCTCTTGGGCTATGTGTGAGTTCATCTCTTGTCATGAAGTGGGGTAGTGGGACGATGATGGCTGACGGTGTGTGATACAGTCGCGCTCTCCGTGATCGGCCTCTTCTTTGCCTTCGGCGACAAGTTCAAGCTCACCAGCAAGCGTTCGGTTGTGTACGAGTCGCTCGTTGAGCGAGGGGAGAAGATTCCCGAGAAGCACTAGTCGGGTCTGATGATCCCACCCATCCATCCATCATGGTGACGATCCATCCAAATAGAGGGCCTCGACCTATACTAGCACTATAATCTGCAGATGTCTATAATTGCAACGATGCATATACAGTCTTACATAAGTCTCAGATCTATGGCTATCTACAATGTCGATATCGTCATGTCGTGAACAGTCGAGAGCCGCTCCCAGTTGCCAACCACCTCCAGCAATCGTGCCGACGACTTCCCATTCCACCCTCAGCCCCCACCCCCCACCAAGTGTCCAGATCAACATCCGCACCCTCCAGTCCACCCCCCACCATCGTCGAGCTTGACCGGTTCGGCTTGACGCCGTGATGAAGTCGGGTTTGCAGACCACAACGATGGCGTTGCAAGGATCTACCGTCCCATCTGGGCGTTAGCGAAGGTCTGAATGACATAGATGAGCATGGTGCTCACCCGCTTGACGAGCTCCTCAAAGGCCTCGGGTACGCCATACTTGGTCTTCGCCGAGCACTCTGCGAAAGGTAAGGGTCAGTAGCTGCTCCAGATTCTGTGGGGCTACCTGTAGACTCAGCTGTGGCCCACGTACCGACAAACAAGGCGCCCATCCGCTTCGCAAACGCCTGACCCTCCTCTGTTGTCACTTGCCTCGAGAACTCCTATTCTCAGCGCATCAGCTTTGTTTCACATGGCAGAGAGACATATCCGGAAGTGGGTAGCTGATGCTGGAACGCACCTTGTCGACCTTGTTCCCCACGACCATCTTGACGATGCCCTCCCCACAGTATGTGTCGATCTCCTTGAACCACTTCAGAAGCTCGTCGAACGTCTGGCGTGAGGAGACGTCGTATACTGCGAGACACATGGTCAGATAGGTAACATGGAGCTGCAATCGCCGGGATATCTCACCCAGAATGACACCTTGAGCGCCTCGGTAGTAGCTCGACGTCAGTGTCCTGAACCGTTCTTGCCCCGCTGTGTCCTGTGATGAGGCGACAAGCAGAGCGTCAGTCGTTGAGCCGAACCAGTAGCGGTTCCCAGAAGGCGTGAGCTCACCCATATGGAGAGCTTGTACTTCTTCCCATCCAGCTCGATGCTCTTGACTTTGAAGTCCACGCCGATGGTCGCCGCCGTCTCCTCGTCTGTTAAGAACTCGTCGTCGGTGAACCGGAGGAGGAGGGATGATTTGCCTGTGAACGATGCCGAATGCTTAGCTCTTCCAGCTCTTGAGCAAAAGAGGATGATCTTGTTCCAGTGCTGGCGTGGCATAGTGGTTACGTGATATTGTCAAGCAACGATCAGCGACTCACCCACGCTAGAGTTCCCAATGAGAAGCAGCTTGAGATTCAGCCCGGAGGGGTATGCCGAGCTCATGCTGGGTTGGTAGCCGAGTGTCAACGAGGTGGGGTAATAGTGGAAGGAGCACGTCAGATGCCGGAGTCAAAGCTGGTATAACAGTTGGAGAGACAGAAAGGAAATGCTGAGGCAGACAATAACAGTAAAGTGACAGGCCATGTCGCCGATGAGTGATGACGCTTGACGGCTGCCTTGACGCGCGAGCCGTTGGGTGGCGGGAGCCGGGAGCCCCGAGGGTTACTTGGCAACAGGCAAAGTTCAATATAGGGCGATGCAGCCACATCATGCATGCCCTTGCTAGTAGGACCTGCCGCCAGGTATACCTGACTACCTATGCATGCATATGATCACCCCATGCATGGAATACAACAGCTTGAACCGTCGAAGTCAATATGGAAGACTAGATTACGTAACATCCCTCCTGGGTGGGATAAAATCCAACAACTCGCATCCAGCAATTCGTGGGCGGTTGCTGCTCGCGATCGCGTCGTCCTCGCTGGCGCTCATAATTGAAGGCTGTCTCTTCACGTCCATGATCCTCTCAGCCCCTATACAACAGCCCCTCCGCCCCCAGCAAGCAACAATGGACCCCACAAAGGCCCAAACCACGGCCACTTTCGCCCATCTCAAGGCTCAGAAGGCGAACAAGGTAAGCCCGCAACCCCCTCCCAATTCCGACGCGCACGTCGCTCGCAGCTCACACACCTCGCCCTCTGCGCACCACAGCAATGCTTTGACTGCTCGGCCAAGAACCCCACCTGGACATCAGTCACCTTTGGCATATACCTCTGCCTCGACTGCTCGTCCGTACACCGTAACCTCGGTGTCCACATCTCCTTCGTCCGCTCCACCAACCTTGACTCCTGGTCCCTCCAGCAGCTGCGAACGCTCAAGGTTGGCGGTAACGCCGCGCTCGCTGCCTTCTTCACCAAGCACGGCGGGCAGAACCTTCTCCCCCCGCAGAACACGGATGCCCGTGGCAGATATACCAGCCGTGTCGCCGGGCTGTACAAGGAGGAGCTCGCGAAGCGCGTATCAGAGGACGCGATAAGGTTTGTCGTGTTTCTCGTCCTCTTCTCACGCCTCGCCTCGCTAACTCGCTTCTTCCAGAAACCCGCACGGAATCCATATCGACGGCCTCGAGCTTACCCCTCTGGCGTCGCCAAGCAAGACCGCCGCGTCCGACGACTTCTTCTCCACCTGGGACAAGGAGACACCTGCCTCCAAGCCCGCGTCCCCTGCCCCCAAAGCCGCCGCCCCGCCTTCCATCGGCGCGCGCGCGCCCGCCGCACGCACACTCACCTCCTCCTCCCTCCGCACCAGCTCCACCCCCGCCTCCCGCCCCGCCTCTGCCTCGCGCCTCTCCTCCTCCAACACCGGCACCGCCACCTCGGGCGTCAAGTCCAGCCGGCTGGGCGCCAAAAAGGCCACCACGGCGATCAACTTTGAGGAGGCGCAGCGCAAGGCGCTCGAAGAGGAGGAGCGGGTGAAGCGGTTGGGGTACGACAAGAAGAAGGAGGAGGATGAGGCGCGGGCGCTCAAGGAGCGCGAGGCGGAGGAGCGGAAGAAGGCTTCGGCGGCGGCGGCGAGCGTTGGGTCAAGCAGGGGGAGCACGCCGGTGAACGGCGTGAGCAAGAGGGAGGAAAAGAGCTCGGCGCCTGCGCCGACGAGGTTAGGTTTCGGGCAGGTTGCGGGTGTGGCGGCGGCGGCGCCTACCAAGTCGTGAGTCGTGAGAGATTCTTCTACGCGTCACCGCGGATGCTAACGACGATATTGCGATTCAGGCGAGCAGCGCAGGTTGACGACGTGCACGCTGCAAGGGAGAAGTTCGGTAACCAGAAGGGTGCGTTGATGCCGCCCCTCACACTTTCACTCCACTTCGGCTGACTCTTTTGGCCTCCAGCTATCTCCTCGGACATGTACTTTGGCCGCGGTTCCTACGACCCCACCGCCGCCTCCGAGGCCCAGACGCGTCTCCGCGACTTCCAAGGTGCCACCGCCATCTCCTCCAACGCGTATTTCGGCCGCGAGGAGGAAGAGGACGACGGGCTCGGCGGTGGTGGGGGTGGTGGTGGGGACTTGGGGCTGGGGGACAACGAGACGCTCCAGGGGCTCGAGCGGGGGATCAGGGATATGGCAGGGAGGGTGATGGCGAACCCGGATGTGCAGCAGCTCGGGGACCAGATCAGGATGGGCGCGCTCAAGGTGAGTCTTCGGTCGCAGGTGCGCAATAGGCGTGTTGTGGTGCTGACAGGTTGCGTGCAGTTCTCCGACTACCTCTCCTCCTTCGAAGGGTCGGGCCGTTGAGCACCGCTCTTCCTCGTCACCATCCACCCCGCCATTTACTGCTGTCTGTACCCGACCGAAAAAGCGTAACCGTTATACGATTCCTCCTCGTTCGCTTCATGCCGCCCTCATGTTATCGGTCTTTTGAGTCTGCTTGGAGTCAGGTTTTACTTTATACCCATGGGCTTGTATAGGATGCACAAGTCCGCTGTGATGCGTTTTTGGCTGCGTGTTTGTGGTGCAGAAAGCGAAGCGATTGAACATGAGGTGCATACGATAGTGTGCGATAGCATACGACGATAGTTATGGTATGAAGCCGTCCGAATGTATGTATGTATATACAAGACCCTATAGATTGATCCCTCCGAAGATATATAATGGGTGATAGCCTAGTAAATGATGAGTGGAATCCGCAAATCAGGCGGTCTTCCTAGACCCCCTCGCCTTCTTCTTGTCCCTCCCACTCTTCTCTGCCACGCCCGCATACCCCACATTCTCCAGCGACGACCTCGTGCGAATCGCGCGGGACGACGTCCCGCGCTGCTTGTACGTCTTGGGGTTCTGCGACGGCGGCGGGAGTTGCGTTTGGGAATGCGTCTGCGACGTTGGGGGGTCGATTGGGTCGTCAGCGTCTTCGGGGTTGGGCTCGGGGCTGTCGCTAGGGATGGTGTCTGCGAAGCGGGTCTGTGTGGGGGTTAGTCATTGTTGAGGTGCAAGACATGAGGTTAAGGACACTTGCTCTCTTCTGGGGCTTGGAGTTGGCAGGTTGCTTCACAGGCGGCAGACTGTACTGCGTCGCCGGTACGGAAGTTGCGGCTTCGTCGATGGCGTCGTCCTGCCCGAGTCCGTGGCCGTACGGCTCGTCTTCGTCTTCGGGATCCTCCTCGTCCGGGTCGATCAGCTGCCTCTTCTTGGCGAAAGAGGTCGTGGCGGAGCTCTTGATGGCGGTGCCGGGTCGAGGCTTGGAGATTGAGGGTGAGAGAGCGACAGCTTGGGTGAGTGTCTTGGGTCGGGTGGGGGAGTCGTGCGGGGTAGGCTGGTTGGGGTCAGCTCTGTATAGACAAGGGGGCTTACCATCTTGTCTACAGCAGTGCTCGAGGTAGGCGGCTCGCTCAGAGGGGATGAGAGGGTGGTAGCAACCTCGGTGACCATTCTCTGAAGAGCAGGGTCAGCTGAGCTCCGACAGGTCGACGAGGTAGAGTCAAGTTGAAGAACTCACGTTCAACTGCCCGGTCCCGCTGTAGAGCTTCTCATGCGACGGGGTCGAGACTTGCGCTTCAAGCTTCTTGCATCGTGATTCGAGCTGGACTTCACGTCAGCAGTGAACTTCAAAAGAAGCTACACTTTGACACACCTTCTTGACAGCGTTGCCTAGAGAGCTGGGTAAGCGAGAATGTTCTTCAACCGCGACATCCTTTCGGACACTCACTCTTATCGTCAATTTCTTGGCGATAGAAGGCTGCAACGAGCATCAGTTTGCAGTCGTCTATGAACGTTCACATAGACTAACCTTGCTCGCCGCGCTTGATCTGTTGCGTCACCTTCTGCACCAGCATCGTCTCCTCAGGTTTCTGCCGTTCCAGTCAGCTAAAGAACTTGTTGAGCATTCTCGGCAGCTAGCCCGTCACTGACCAGCTCGTCCTTATCCCACCGCTCCAGCAACGACCCTTCATCCGCCTCGCGCTCCCTGGCGCTCTCGCGGAGACCCGTATTCTCTGCCGTGATCGCCTCAATCCGGTTCTTGAGTTTCCTTGTCTCGGCAGTGAGCTTGTCGGTGGCCTGTCGTGCGGCGTCGAGGTCGGTCTGGAGGTGGGAGATTTGGATTGTCTTGGACTTGGCCTGGTAAGAAAGGGTGGGTGTGCTGATGCTGCATCAAAACTCTCGATGAGCTCACCTCGTGCTTGATCCTATCCAGTTCAACGGCGTCGACCCTTGAGGATGCCACTTCCTGGATGCTGCGTTGCAGAGCCTCCACTTGGTCACTCAAGTTCTAGAGATCGACGTACATTAGCCATACGCACGGGAGTACAGTCTGACGAAGCTGCCCACATACCGTCGTATCGTGCTGTGCCTTCGTAGCATGAACGAGCTGTTCTTGCAGCACTTCGACCTGCTGCTCCAGAGATGACACGCGCTGGCGCTCCCCTTGAAGACCAGCCTGTGGTCCTGATTAGTCAGTGGATAGGGCGATGTCACCGTCAGTTCACTGACCTGTGCCGACTGGAGCTGTGCCAGAGCGTCTTTGCTCGACTGCGTCAGGCCGGTGACCTTATCCTTGAGCCCCTGTTCTCATTGCCTATCAGCTGCTGACTCCATCTATGCTGGTTTCGTGGTACAAAGCTGCTTACCTGTTCGCGCGCCTGCGTCTCCTCCAAAGAACGGCCAAGCCTGTCCTTCTCTTGCTTCGCCGTCTTCAGCTCCTTCTGCAAGCTGTCCTTGACGGCCTTGTGCTCTGCCGTGGCGGCCGCAAGTTTGCTGGAGAGGTCCTTCTCAACCTGCTTGAGCTTCTCGTGGGCGTGTTCGGCGCGGGCTTTGGACTCTGAGAGGTGGGTCTCAACGCTGATCCCAAAGTCAGCTGATGTTTTTGACGCACAATCTTACGCTTCTCCAGAGCGGATCGACTCACCCGTCGAGTTTGCTCTCAAGTAGAGCCACGTTGTGCTCATACTCCTGAGTGTGCTTCTGCAAATTGTCCTTGACGGCCTTGTGCTCTTTCGTCGCGGCCGCGAGCTTGCTGGAAAGGTCCTTCTCAACCTGCTTGAGCTTCTCCTTGGCGTGCTCTGCGCTGTCTTTGGACTCTGAAACCTGGGTTTCGACGCTAAGCCCAAATTCAGCCGAGGTTTGTGACGCATACTCTAGCACCCTACGTATACGCCAGCCGATCGACTCACCCGTGAAGTTTGCTCTCAAGCAGAGACACATTGTGCTGATACTCGCGAGTATACTTCTGCAAGCTGTCCTCAGCGGCCTTGTGCTCTGCCGTCACCGCCGCAAGCTTGCTGGAAAAGTCTTTCTCAACCTGCTTGAGCTTCTCATCGGCGCGCTCGGTCCGGGCTTTGGATTCTGAGAGCTGGGTCTCGACGCTAGGCTCAAGTCAGCTGAGATTATTGACGCTTATGGTGGCGTCGATCAGCGGAGCGACTCACCCGCTGAGTTTGCTTTCGAGCAGGGCCACCTTATGCTCATACTCGCGACTGTGAATCTCGCAGGTAGTCTTGGCAGCAGCGAGCTCATCTCGGTACCTGACTTGCAGCTGGTCCACCATGTTCTGGACAGTGTCGCCCTCGCAGCCGAGGGCTTTGAGGTGCGACATCGAGCTTTTGATGGTAGCATCGAGAGAGTCGCGGGATGCTTCCACAGCGGCGATCTGATGGCGAAGCTGCTCTGATCTGTAGAAAAGTGTTAATCATCGCAAGTCATCGCACGATATTGTCTATATGGAGTGAATGACGCACGCATTGACTTCACCGGAGAGCTTCTCGTGAAGCTCATGCTGGTACTCCAAAAGCTTCTCGACCTCTGCACTCGAGTCTTCACTGCTCTTTCGAAGCCTATCAATGGCAGTGCTGTCAGGGCTGATCTTCAACCATTACTTTCGGCCAGCACTCACATCGCCACCTCCCCCATGACCTTATCCAAGCTCGGCACCAGAGAGCTCTCGAACACCTCCACCTTGCGTTCCAGGTCCCCACTAAGCATCCGATCAGTTTTCACTTCGTGCCCGAATGTGAACTTGGTGGCTCACTTGCGAAGGGAGACAGCTGCGAGATCCTTGCGCTCCTTCACCAGTTGATCTTCAAGATGCAGGTTCAACGCTTTGACTATCCCGGGTACATCAGCTTTGCCGTGTGGTACATCGTACCCTTGGGACTCACCGCTCTTCAGCTCTTCGACCGCATTGCCTTGCCCCTGCATCTCTCTCTTGACGTCGTCGAGCGCCTGTCGAAGGGTGTCGAGAGAGCTGGCATGTTGCGTCAAATCTGGATGATGTTGTCAGACTTCGTCGAGACGCGAGCATTCACAACTCACCTTCTTTGATGGGGCCGATACTCTCTTCCTTGAGCTCTTTGGCTTCGCGAGACAGGTCTTCAAGTGCAGAGACTATGGAGGCACCCTGCGCTTCATAGCTGTCGTTAAGCGCTTGTGCAGCTTGGGTCTTGACGAGCTCCCTTCGATGCTTGTCAGCTTCATCGCCCAGCGGGAGACAGTACTCGTACAGGGGAGGATAACTGACTTGTTCTTGATTGCGTCCCTCCACTTCTTGGCATTGGACATGCTCGTCTTCCACGTCTCCTCATCTTGCTTGTACGCCTCCGCCAAGCGCTGGCTGTCCCTCTTAAGCTCGTCGTTCTGCTGGTCTTTTCCCTCGATGACCTCGAGGAGCCGCTGAGCCTCTTTCCTCTATGGCAACGTCAGCTCTAGGATCCAAGCGAATCTCAACGCGCAAGCTCACGAGATTGTCAATCTCGCCGTTCTTCTGCTGGAGCAGCACCAGCAAAGTCTGCTCCGAACTCCCTTCATACCCCGCCCGAGCTGGAGGGGGATGTCCGCCCTGCACCTGCACCGGGACCTCTCGCGCGTGGTGGTCCACCGCCGCACCCTGCACATGCTCAGAACGCCTCTTCGGCGCTGGCGCCGGCGAGGCTTCGGTACGATCGTCCGAGGGTGGCTGGGCATCCTGCGAGCGGAACTTCATCTGCTCTTGTCCTTGACGGACGCTCCCTGCGAGGGTGGGGCGGGAGGACGGACGAGGGTGTTGAGGGGTGGGTGCGGCGGGAAGGTGGGGTGGAGGTGGGGCAGAGGCTGAGGTGGGGAGGGAGTGAGGCTCGTGAGGACGGGGATGGGCTGGGGTGGCGTCTTCGGAGGAGGTTTGGTGCTCGAACGACGGCTGGGCGTGAGTCGGGCTCGGCGAGGGCTCCATACGGTAGTCACCCTGGTGACGGTCTGGAGACACCGCCACTGTGTGGTCTTCCTTCCGACCGAACATCTCAGAGCCCCTAGGGCTCTCACCAAAGCCCTCATTCTCTTCGTCCGCATCTTCCACAGTCGCAGCCCGCCCTTCCCTCCTGGGTTGGTCGCGTCGGATGGTCCAAAGCATGGGCTCGTCCTCATCGTCCGCGGCCTGGTGCCTCTCGGAGGTCTTACCACCGTTGGTGGTATCCCTTCCCGGAGTCGAGTTGTCACGGCGCGGCATGGCGCGCGGGCTCTCGGCAGCATGAGGCTGGGTGACACCCGCAGGCCGACGAGGGGTCGGCGCCTGCGGCTGCCGTTCCTGCGGCTGTGGCTGAGGCGGCGGCGCAGCCTGCTCTCTCCCCGAAGAGTTCAGCCCAAAAGGCCTCCTTCCCACACCCCCAAAAGCTGGCGGCCCCATCCTCTGCTGGCCCTTCCACCCCGTCGCCGGCGCAGCGTGCGCGTGCGCGTGAGACACTTGCCCATGACCGTGAGGCGGGGTCGGCTGGGGAGGGAGGGTACTCTGGGAGAGGGGGTGGGGTTGTCCGGCGGGGCGTGAGAGGGGAGCGGGTGCGCGGTGGAAGGTGAAGCCTGTGCCACTCGTAGCAGGAGCTGGGACAGGAGCAGGGGCGTGGGTGTGGCCAGGCGCGGGGGCTTGACCCGGGGAAGCCGGGTGATCGCGCCCCGGGCTAGGGGCAGCTGCCGCTGGCGGAGCGGCGGAGAAGGCCCTGTTGGGGCGGACGGCCTCGAAGGGGTTCTGAGGCGGGCGATTAGCTTTGGCGAATGAGAAGCCAAGGTCCTCGGGGTCGGCGCCTAGGGCCATGATGGTGGTAGATTGAGTCGTCGAGGATGAGTGACTTGGGCGAGAGTGAGCGTGGACGGGCTGGTATAGCCTGTGAGGTAGTGGTCAGCGTAGGGCCATGGATGAGCTGCGTCTGGAATGTTCTATCATCTAAGGTCGGTGGCAAACTTTTCTCAAAAGAGGAAGGAAGAATGTGAGAAAAGGGGCACAATCTTCCCTCTCAATGAAAGTCCAGCGTGTCTGGCTCGTTTGCCAGTCTGAGATATCCGCTCGAAAGAGGAGACTCACCTGCGTCTCCGAGGCAGTTTGTGGCTATCTCTTCCCAGCCCAGAAGGTCGATGTGAGGGAAGGGAAGATGGAGAGAAGATTGAAGAAAGGGGAGAGAAGACTTGAGGATAAGAAGAGGAGGAGAGGAGGGTGACGATGAAGATGGTGATGGGAACGACGCGTCGCTGTGGGGGCCCGGATGCACGGACCACCTCCACTTTCCCACCCTCCTGGGCAGCCTTTGTATGCAGCTGCTACATCATCATGCGACAGGTGCTGCTAGAATAAAAAAGACTACTCCTGCAGACTGGCCCAGAGGGACATAGCAGATGGTATTGTACGTTATGCATGGGGCTTTTCCTTCCTTCCGTCTCATGGTTATACTACAACTTGTTCTCTTTGCCGCGTGCCCTTCATGATATCCTCTCTTCTTCTTTTGCCACACCCTCCCTCACGGAGTGCGAGATCAGCGCAGAGGGCTCCACGGGCACGGGATCATTATCGTGGACTTCATGCCCTGTGCCAGCTTGACGGTCTGCAAAGGGTAGGGGAATGGTGTGAGCTGTTGCTCTATCATGAGAGATGACCTGGCGGCAGCTCACCTCCTGGACGGTATCGCTCCAGCTCCCGACGCTCCACGCCTGGTCACGGGTACGCTTGCGGGTCTCCATGTCACTGTGCGATTGGCTGGGTCAGAAAGGCGCTGTGTGCGTGTGTGCGGCTGCAACTTACGGGTACTGCCAGAGGTGGTGCACCTCGTGCAACTGGCCGACTTGCGAGAAGAACGCCCCGACCGGCTCCTGCACGATCGCGACTGTCAGCTTCTCTCCAGGGGCTAGATGCCGGACTTTAGCAGACTCACAACAAACTTCCTCCTCGCCTCCAGCCCCCTCCTCCAAGCAAACTCCCAGTCAAGGAGCTTGCCCGGCTGAAGCTGGTAGCTCCTCATCTCAAAGATGCCTCCGCCGGGGTAGCCCGAGTCACGGGGCGGGGCCGAGGGCCAGAAAGAGAACTCGGACATGATCTGGTGTTGCCGGGATTGGAGGTGGGGGAGGATGGCCTTCTCGAGGGATTTCATGTCCTACGATAGCGTCAGCTGGTTCACGGGTCCAGGAGATGTGGCAACTTACAGAGTTATCACGCAGCGCATGCGTCGTCTCGTCAAGCCCCTTGTACCCCTGGTACTCCAAGATATGCGTAAAGTTCCCCACATCCCCGACGATCGACTCCCAGCTGCCCGTCAACTTGACGCCCCCCAGCTCGGCCGCCCGTTCTGTCAACGTCCGGAAGTACTTCTCGGCCGTGTCGACGTACTCGTCCCGCTGGGAGGGGATGACGGCGTGGGTGATCTTCTGGTGCACGTATTTGCCACGACCGACGACTTCAGAGTGGGCACGGTTGGATGCGTCGCCGGCGATCAGGCCTTCGGCTTTGGCCTCTTTGGAGCCGTAGAAGATGGACTGGGTGACGGGGATCAATGTCAGCTGTGCCCCTGGGATAGTTAATGGAGGCCACTTCAGCTAGCTCACCCCAAAGAAGCCCTCCCCACCCTGCTTGGGGTCATCTTCCTGCGGGAGGTTGCCACTGTCCTTGCCGCCGCCTTTGAGACACAAGGGAGAGGTGTGCAGACGTGCGGAGGCCGGGAGAGCGACGGTGAGGGTGATGTTGCGGGCTGGGCCACGGAGGCCTGCCGCTGCGAGGGCTGTGATTGTCTTTGGGGTCATTGCGGTGGTGTGTGGGCTGTTGTAGATGTGAACGGAGATACATGGATCTGAGCACTCACGCATGCAGTGAAGAGTCCAGTGACGGTGGACGCTACTCCACACGGTGGGCGACAACCGGACCGGGTCCTAGCCGGGGACCCCGCCTGGGGAAGCTGCCACAATTCCGATATCGCCGAAACCCCGACGGTCGGTCGTGATGCTGGCTGCTTCGGTGCTGCTGGTGCTGCAGCTGCTGGGTGCATGAATCTGAGCTGTATACACTGGGTGCATCTGCAGCCAGAGTGCATCCACTGCTGCTCCTATAACAACAACAAAAGGTACTTGCCGACTCGATCCCCCCACACTGAATAGAGAGCTCATCGTTCACTTGCTTTATCCCCGCTACCACCACCACTTCAACCACCCGACTCGACTTTCCTCCGACATCATGACTTTCTTTCCTCATCGCGATCGTAGCTCACAGCCGCAGGTAGCTCGTCTATATCCCGCAAGCAGCCACAGAGATTGCCAGGTGAGCGCAGCTGGCAGTAGTTATAACCAGTCACAACAGCTGACCGATTGATCCCCCCATAGCGCAATGTCTGAAGCACCCCCCGACCAGTCCGCCCCCCACTCCCCTCCCGCCGCAGGCTTCACCCGAGGCGGCTTCGCGCCTATCCCGCACCGCCACTCCGACATCCCTCCCATAGCACGATCACCTTCTCCGCCGCCGCCTCCCGTTGAGCGCACGGATCGGGATTGGGATCGCGGGAAGGGTCGTGAGAGGGAGCTCCCACGGCGCGAGCTGGATCCGGAGCCCACGGAGGAGAGGTGGGAGAGGCGTGATAGGGATGATTATGACCGGATGGGTCCGAGGGGTGGGCACTGGGAGGACGACTATGGTGGGTCTGGTTCATATGTGCGTGGGGCGCAGGTGACATAACTGACCAGTGTTACTTCTTCCTTCATGCAGACCGACCCAAGCGCCGCCGCTCCCCTTCCCCACACAACCCCTCCCATCGCCAGCGCCTCGGTTCCCCTTCCTCCCCACGCTACCACTCCAACAACGGCCCCCGCCTCCCCGACCCCGCCTCCGTCGAGACCCTCCTCCCCTTCCGCTCTTTCGCAGAGTGGTTCAGGACGTCGCACCCGCAGACCGCGCGGCTGGACGAGGAAGAGACGCGCAAGCATCGGATAATGATTGAAGAGGGGACGGCGACGGAGGCGGAGGCGAAGGAGAAGGTTGGGATGGCGAGAAGGTATGAGAGGTACAGGAAGGAGTACACGTCGCGTCAGGTGAGTCCGTGCGCTGCGACGCGTGGAGGCTTTCTTCCTGGTATCATTTACTAACATGCACCTGGTGCACAGCTCTACGCGCTCTTCTTGACGCACCGCGATTCCCCGTGGTTCATCGAGCGCTACTCGCACCTCCCCGAGTACGTTGCCCTCCGCCGGAGACTCAACAGGCAAGGGCGCGTCCCGCAGGTGGAGAAGTACCTCGAGGAGCTGCGCGCCGGCGAGCACGATGATGTCTTGTACGACCAGGCGGGTGCGTCTTCCTCCCCCTCCTTATCATACGTTTCAGCTCGCTGACGTCTTGTTTCGTGTTGCAGACAACGTCGAGATCAAAGACGCTCCCATGGACCACGATGACCACGAGCGAGAGCGCGACACGGGCCGCCAACTCGGCGCAGGCGGCGAGTGGACAGAGGACGACGCTGTCCGCGTCGAGATCGCCCCGCGGACAAAGCAAGTCTTCGTCAAGACCGTCCCGCCGACTGCTACCCGCAAGTCGCTCGAGGATGTACGTCTCAGCTTGAGGTATCTGCATCTGAGTCTGAGCTGATGTGGCATTTTTGCGGGGAGTAGATGTTCAGGAAGATCCCAGGGTTTTTGTGGATGGCGATGAGTGACCCGTCGACGAAGAGGAGTTTCCACCGCGTGGCTTGGGCGCAGTACGCGCCTGACACGGACGTTTCTGCCGTGATCCAAGAAGTCGACGGCCAGAAGGTGAGCTTTGTCGCCATGATACCGCACACTCGGCGCAGGAAGCTCACCCATATTCACTGTGTCGCTTTCCTTGCATATCATAGATCGACAACTTCATCTTCCACATGACGATCAACGCCTCCCCCACCATCGGCCGCCTCCGCATCGCCCCTCCTCTCACCAACAGCCTCGAGCACCTACTCGAAGATATCGAGAAAGCCCGAGGACTCGCTCTCAAGCTGGAGGACGAGCTCGTAGAGGATGCTGAAGAAGAGACGGCGGTCAAGGAGGAAGCTGGGGACGCTGCGGCTGCTGCTGGGGCTGCACCTGCGGCCGCGGGGGAGGGCGAGAAGGACAAGGCGGGGAAGAAGGAGGAGGTGTATGAGAAGGCGAAGGGTTTGAAGGAGAGGGGGAGTGATGCGGTACAGCAGGCTATTGCTCAGCTGTTGGAAAAGCAGGGATTGGATGGGGAAGACCTTGATGACGAGAGCAGGGTTAGGAAGGTGCGTACCATCAGCTCTCCAAATGAGCAGATATGATCAGGCTGAACGCATATTGACGTCTCCCCCTCCCTGTACAGGCAAAGATAACCCTCGACCAGTGGATCTCCTACCTCCGCCACGGCCTCGCAACGTGCTACTACTGCGTCGCCCCGTGCGCCTTCATGGAAGAGCTCCACCGCAAGTGCATCGCGCACGTCCGTGCGCACCCGTCCACCGCCAAGCCCACAGAGGAGCACGACGAGGACAAGCACGAGGAGAATGGGCATGCGCCAGCTGCTGAGGGGGAGGAGAGGCGCGATAGCGTGGCGGCCCGGGAGGGGGGTGAGGAGGACCATGAGATGCGCGGGGCGGAGGAAGGTATCCCTGCTCCGGGGGCGAACGGTGCGGGGAGTCCCCAGAAGAGGAAGAAGCAGCAGTTCTACCCAACCAAGTCTGCGGATGAGAAGTGGGTCGAGACGCATAGTCAGCGTATCGGGCCGTTCTTGGGTGAGGTGGATGTGGTGCAGTACGGCGGTAGGGATCCCGAAGAGTAAGTCTGCTGCCAGCAACCGGAGGAACCTAGTCAGAGAGCAGAAAGACTGATGAGACGATCTTAGGGAGACGAGGAAGTTGTGCGCGCCGTTGATAAAGCAGGAAGAGGCGAACAAGTACAGGTGCAAAGACTGCAACAAGCTGTTCCGTGCGCCCGAGTTTGTGATAAAGCACATAATCGTCAAGCACCCCGAGGTCACCCAGCGCAAGGTCGACGACGTGAGTCCCTCGCCTCCATGCGCCCCCTGCCGCTCGTATGCTCGGCAAGAAGCTGACGCAATCGCACAGTGCAACTACCTCAACAACTTTGTCCTCGACCCGCAACACATCCAGCCCAGCGGCTCCACCCTCGCAGCAGTCGACGACAAGATCCCCATCTTCGGTGCTGCCCCCGGCGGCGCCCTCCCTCCCAACGCTGGCTTGCCTCTCCCGCCCATAGGCGCTATGGGCTTCGACCCCATGGGTCTCGGCATGGGCATGGGCGGCCCTGGCAACGGGTCGAACGGTCTCGGTCTTGGCGGTCCTGGTGG
Source organism: Cryptococcus sp. DSM 104549 (assembly GCA_036427605.1). NCBI lineage: Eukaryota > Fungi > Basidiomycota > Tremellomycetes > Tremellales > Cryptococcaceae > Cryptococcus > Cryptococcus jaspeensis. Next base: position 747,543 of record CP144049.1, read on the forward strand.
GCCCGGCGTGCCCGGCGGCGCGGGCGGGCCAGGCGGGGCGGGCGAGAACAGCGGGATGGGGTTCAACCTCATGCAGCAGCAGATGATGATGATGATGCAGATGCAGCAGGCGATGATGATGGGCGGGATGGGCATGGGCGGCGGGATGGGCATGGGGGGGATGGGGCAGGGCGGGATGGGGGATATGCCCATGCCTCATGGTGGGCCCGGCGGGCCCGGTGGGCCAGGCGGGCGAGGGGGGCCGCAGGGTGGGAACGGGCTAGCATCGAGGATGGGCGGGTACGCGCCACCCTCGATGGGGTCGGGCCCGCTGCCGCCGCCTCCGCCGGGAGGGGAGGACCCGCGCGCAAGGCGTGGGAGGGTGAGTTATCAGGATCTGGACGAGGCGGGTGGGGGGAGCGGGGGTGGGATGTTGCCTTACTGAGCGGAGGATGGATAAGGTTGGACATGGGATGTAGAGCTACATAGTATCGCAGTATCTTTTTCGCCTGTCTTCGGGTCATAGCATGCAACCCACCAGCAGACTCCTGGTGATGCTCCATTCTTGCTTGGCTAGACGATCTTGAAGCAACCAAGCTCAACAACTTTAGATAGTCCATCGAAAGCCAAAGGTCCACAAGTCTACTGCTGACAACGCCTGTATGCGTGTATAGTACAGTCCCCTTCTCCCTCCTTATCTCGCAGCGCCCATCGCAACACTTTAAGTGATGGTGATGATGTCCCCCTTGTCGTTTTTGAGCACCACGACATCGCACGCGATAGGCTCTCCCGTGTCCATGTACGTCAGCACCGTCTGGTCCAGCGGGTCGATCCTGTTCACGATGAACGGAACTTTTGTCAGCTCCTGGTCTTATCATCTACATCGCATAGCAGGCTTGGCACCGTCGAAAAAGATGATTGACGTACTTGATAGCCATCTTCTCGATCCACGCGCGACCGAGAATGACATCAAAGTGCGGTTCCTCGGAGATGTACGCGGTATGCAGTGCAGTGCGCGAGCCGACGGTGATGGGGATCTGGCCTATAGAGCGGAGACCAGTGTAGCCGGCGCCGAGTGCGAACTAGACGAGAGAGGGGTCAGCCGGGGAGGAGGTACGAGACGAATAGGCTGGCGTACCTTCTTGGGAACGAGCTTTGCGCGGATGGCAAAGTCACGCGAGACGTAGACGTGGCGGTACCCAGACTTGAGGAGCATCCGGACTGTACGCAGAATGAGATGTGAGCTGATGCCTGGACGGAGTATTCAGCTCGTAGCCTGGCGTACCATTGGGTGTGTCCCCGACCTTGCCAACGACGGTCCGTACCCCGTTGTTGTTGTGGAACTATTACTCCCACATGGTCAGCTTGTGTTACTTCACAAGAGTTACCAGTACCACACAAGGCACGCCCAAGACTCACCTCCTCCCACGCACGCCGCTTCACAACGCCCAAAGGCTCCGCATCGTCGTCCCCCCACTTACTCCGCCTCGACCTCGTACTCGCCGCACCCACGCTCTTCGCCCGGCCACCACGCACCGACGTCGCACCGCTAACGCTCCTGATCCCCGCTCCGCCACTGACGCTTGCCGCCCCGGGTCCGGTTGTGTACCTGCCCGTGTTGACAGGGGGGGCAAGGTGAGTGGAGTGGTGCGGCGTCACTGACGGGGAGGGTACCGCCGGTATGGTCGCGTGGGTCTTGGAGGGAGAGCCGTGGCCGAGGGCAGAGCCGTTGGGCTTGGTGCTAGGCTTCCCTGCTTCGCTAATGGCGACGCTAGGAGCGGCCGCGGGCTTCTTGGACTTTGCAGGTGACTTTTTGGGCTTGGTCGAGCCGGCGGTCGAGTACGCGGGAGGGGAGGCAGCAAAGTGGGTGAGCTGCGGGCCCTGCGAGCCAGCTGGGGGCTGGAGGTGGAGGGTGGCCGAGGGAGTCGAAGTAGGAGGGAAGCGGGAGTGGAGGATCTGGAGGTCGTCGTCTGCGATAGGGATGAGGATGCAGAGCAGACGGCGGTCAGCTCGTTGAACAGAGACAAGGGTTGCAAAGAGACGGGAAAAGCCAACCAACGCACCATCGTCCAAGCTCCAGCGTGAGCCCTCAAACTCATACACCAAACCAGTCTTGCTCTTCTGGTCCGGGTCGAGTCCTGCCTTGGCCCATATTCTGCTGAAGAGCTTGCTCTGAGACTCGCCCTCTGTTTGTGCAAGATCGAGGGTGGTTAGCCTGGAGGAGCGCTGCGGAGGAGAGCCGGGAGTACGTACCTTTGTAGGTGAGGGCGAAGGTCTTGTTGGGAGCGTGGACGTTGTAGAGGAACATCGGAGAGGGGAGGATGGAGGGGGCGGGGGGGTATAGGACGTGCAGTGAATGCGATGTGGACGAAGAATAGGATACAGGTCGCAGGAAAAGAGGGTGTCTTTCCCGGGAAGAGAACGACAAGGATCCGTCCGAGAATGGTAACGCCCGTCAACAACAGCGTCATCAGTCCCTGTTCCCGTAATAATGAGACTTAGGCACGCGAATAGAGAAGCCCAAAATTAGGCAGGCGACGCGTCTGGCGCCCGGCGGGTAATTGCCATGGTGGATGGTGGGCTGGTGGTGCAGCGACGAACATTCTTGGAACAGACAGATGCTCGTATGCATAGCTCGCTGCTGGTCAGACCTGCTCGTCCGCTACCTCCTCTACATCTTCGCTATCATCATAGTCCGCGTACTCCTCGTCGAACTCATCGTCATCCTCATCGGTCCCCTCCGGCGAATAATGCACACCCCTCGCCTCAGCGCGCCGCCTCCGCATGCCCTCGGTCACGAACCTCTCGGGCGTCAGGAAGAGGTTTTTGGACCATAACTGCACGCCGACATCCATCTCCTCCTCCACATCAAGTTGATCTGCTTCTCTGGAGATGATGAGGGAGACGGGGTGATTGGAAGAGTCGTAAATGCGTCGGCAGAACGCGATCAGTTGTTTTTGGTTGAAGCGTTTGATGTAGAACGGGAAGAACGACCTGACATTGGTCTGCGGATAGATCAGAAAGTGATTGAATTGTATGATGGGAAACTTGACTCCGCATTCAGACGCACCTTGACAACACTGTGGAAGGGTCCGCTAGAGACATAGTGACTGGCCGCCACAAGATCCATGACGGACCCATTCGCCCTTGAATGCGAGTCATCTGCGGCCATTTGCGCAAGCTCGAACCATATAGCGTAGGGGATGGTAGGAGTACTTGACTTGGAATGGTTCTCAAGCTGCGCGGCAGTCACGTATCGCCTGAGGCAAGAAGATTCCATTCCGTCAGCACACTGCACTGCTTGGACAGTCCACGGTATTCACTCACCCGCGACCAGCTCGCATTTCCCCGCTCATGTAGATTGCTCCGGCGAAGACCTCTTCTCTCTGAATGGGCTTATCAAGTTCACCCGGCGGGACACACGTGTTCATGCGGTGAACGAGGGCGAGGTACACTCGAACATCGTCTGGCCTGTGCGCCGAGTTATCAGTGAGGAGCAACGGCGAGGCAATACGGAAGGAGGGCTTCCAGCTCACATATCATCGTACGGTGTCATAAAATCGATTACTCCGTCCTTCATGTCTACCGAATAGCCGTCAAAGACGATGCCAGTGCCCTTGAAGTCGGCCCAAGGCCGGGCTCGCTCGGACACACGGCGCGGTCGGTAGTAGTCGCTGCGAAGAGCAGATGGAGCCCGGTGGTGGATTGTAAGCGTCATCGCGATTGCACGGAGTGAGCCAGTAGTATCAGGATTGACAAGTCGGGATCGATAAGGCCTGTCTTGCGATGTGGTGGGGGCTGGAAGTCACCCGACGAACCGAAGTGCGGTGACAGAGGCGACAAAGACGGGCGGAGGTCTGCGCAGCGAGTTGGCAAGAAGTGCAAAGTGTTTGAGGAGTGAGCGGTATCCGTTCTGTACATTTCGCAAATTGAATCGGCGGGAGAGTAGCGGGAAGTGACAATAAGGGAAGCTGAAACGGCGGATAGAAAAGTCATGACACAGTCTGTCGTCCGGTGCGCGAAGCTGTGGCGTGATTTGATCCCGTTCGTTGTTGCGTGGTGGACTTGGTGCTCTTCTTTGTCGTGTGGACTCGTTGATCTTCGTCTTTGTCTACGCCTTTGCCTATCCAACAACCACATACAGCCCCGTATATCGGTGTCCTTTATTCCCCACCACTGGCAACAGGCCCTCTGCGACAAAAATCACTCGGCTCTCACATGCCACCGCCACGCACAGAGTCCCCAGACGTAGACCCCTTCCCACCACTTCGCAGATCCGCCACCGCTGCATCCTCATCCCCCTCCTACGCCTCCGTCCTCGCCTCTCGCACAGCTCGCTCCCCTGCTCAACCCTTGCCACATAGGTCCCCATCCTCCCACCACTCTTGGTCAGCAGAGGACGTAGACCGCCAAGACAATCTGGACGAGCTTAACCCCAACGCATCTGTCTTCACCATGCCCTTGCCTCAGGCGCCTACGCCCAGCCATCGCGCTGACCCCGCCGCTGGATCCTCTTCCTCCTCTTCGCGTAGAAGGAGTGACCGACCCTCCTCGGCCGCGGGGCCTTCTCGCTCGGGGCCTAATATCCTCACTACCCCGCGAGGTAACGGCGACGGCCCCACAGGTGGGGCGAACGGCCTCGAGGGCGCCACCACCCCCGTGGCCAGCGGCAGCAACCCGCCGAACGACCGCAGCCCTCCCACTCCCTCTCCAACCCGCCCGTCTCGTCAAACTCAGGCCGCTTCGCCCACAAACAGGGAGCCAGCTGGCCCGAACCCTCGCGCCGGCGCACAGGTCTTCACCCTCGAGGACATGCTGTCCGACCTGCGCAGGCAGGAGGAGCAGGCAGACGCGACGCAGGATGATCATGCGCGGGGGATGTGGAGTACCATCCGCGCGGCGATGGAGGAGAGGCGTAGGCGGCGTGAGGAGGGGGATGAGGTGGTGCCGTGGAGGTCGGCAGCGGGTGGCGGGCGGGTGGTGACGATTGGAGGGGCGGGGATGGATTTGATGTGGGGGGGTGCGGGGGATGATGGGGAGGATGCACCGCGTGTGTGGCTACCTGGACATGATGGAAGTGAGTGACATCCTTGCAGGTCTCACGATGCTTGAACATATCTAACTCTATCGACCAGCCTACGAAAGGACCAACGACCCCAACGACCCAGCCACGCGCGCCTTGGACAACCCCGTCCGCCCCCTCGATGGGAGTGCCAACCGCACCGGCATCATCCAGTCCAACCCTTACACCTCCTTCCTGCGCCAGAATCGCGATGGTCCCTCCAACTTCTGGACCAACGACGACCAGGAGAGCTCTGTCTTTGACCCTCTCTCAGAAGAGCGAGACATTCACACTGACGACGAAGCCGAGTGGGGCGCGCATATGGTGCAGGGGTCCAACGGTGCCCAGTGGTACATCTCGCGCTCGGGCGCGGCTCTCACGCGCGGGCAGCTTCTGGACCCCGACTCGGGCGCGGCGAGGTCCGGCGTAAATGCCGGGGAAGACGATGACGACGCTAGAGGCCGTACCGGTGCCGTAGATGCTTACGGGGAGGATAATCGTGTCCGGCAACCCCTCAGTTTGGCCGAACGCCTATTGACCTTGGGGGATACCGTCCTCCCGGATCGCGGCTCGTCTCTCAGCCGCGGAGGTAACAACCGCCGTCGTCTCTCCAACCGCGATACCGTGCGCCCCACCTCCTTGTCGGGCACAGAGCACACCCTCCGCCCGCCAGCGGCGAGGCGCGCAGAGTCTGTCGCGCCTGGGTTGGAGCCGACGAACACGGAGGCGGCGAGGCGTTCGGCGCCGCTGATCGTGCGGTCTGGTGGGACCCGGCGAGCGAGGGAAAGTGATGATGAATGGGAGGACTGTGAGGCGGATGGGAAGAGCAGTGCCGGGGCAGCTTCTGGTACGGATGAGGAGGCGCGCGATTCTAAACGCCAGAAGAAGGCGCTTTTGCCTCACTTGTGCACTCGCGCGGGCGCTGATGCCGACGAGGACGCTCTGCCCCATCACCCGGGCTACCTCGCATACTCTACCGTGCCTCCCTCTACCCCTCTCCCCGCGGACTTTGTTGCGCCCTTGCGCGGCTCGCACCTTACCCTCAGCAAGCACACCTCCCCGGTGTACGGCTCCGCCCCGCTCATCACGTTCACGGGCAACAACCCTCGCCGCATGGACGAAGATGCCACTGCGCTGCTGAGTACTATCCCGATCCCAGTGAGCTGCGGGCTCCACTACTACGAGGCCGAGGTGCTGGAGAAGGGCGAGGAAGGGTTCATGAGTGTGGGGTGGACGACGAAGGGCACGAGTTTGAGGAGGCTGGTCGGGTGGGGGAAGGGGAGTTGGGGGTGGCATGGGGATGATGGGAGGGTGTTTGAGGGGCAAGGAACAGGGGAGAAGTTCAGCGAGACGTGGACTAGTGAGTTGACGTGTGGCTATAACGGACGAGCAGCAAACTGACAAGGTAACAGAGGGCGACACCGTCGGGTGCGGGGTCGATTTCACGACTGGCCAAGCATTCTTCACCAAAAACGGCCGTATGATGGGTAAGCTAGCTCGTAGCAATGCATACATCGACAGCAGCTGACATTCGTCATCTTTCAGGTCACCGCTTCTCCAAGCTCGGTAAGGGTGTCCACCCCGCGATCGGCCTGCGCTCTGTTGGCGAGTCGCTCGCCATCAACTTTACGGGCCCTTTTGTCTTTGACATCGACTCGCACGTCAAGTCAAGGCGCGATGGGATCTGGCACGAGGCGAAGACTGCAGAAGTCGGGCAGATTCCGCGTCTGGTGGACCAGCAACCGGAGGTTCTGTTGGGCGCGGTTGTTGGAGCTAGGGCTGGCGAGCAGGAGACGTCGAAGGATGTCAAGGGGAAGGGTAAGGATGTGGCGGCGGGCGCCTCGCCCATGCCCTCCGACCTTGTGCCCCTCGACCCGATAGACACCACCTCCGCCGCGTTCGTCCTCGACTTCCTCAAGCACAATGGCCACTCCACCGCGCTCAATCTCTTCCACCAAGGGATGGAATCGCGCAAATGGGTCGCGCCCACCTCGTCATCCGCGCTCTTCGCGGAGAAGGTGGAGAAGCAGCCCACCGCGGAGGGGTATGATCCCCTGAAACCGCCTCGTCTCGCAGACTTTGCGTCCCCCTCGGCGGCGATGGCATTCCTGCATGAGCTCGTGGCGGGGTCGTTCGAAAAGAACTACCCGCTCGAGCTGTATAAGGATCTCTGCCCCGCCAAGACCCCGTCACCGCACCGCGAGCGATTCGCCATCTACGACTTCCTCCACGCCGCAACCAACGCACTTGCCGCGGCTCCGGCCGCTCCGGCTTCGTCACCTGCTGCTGGAGGTTCGGATGCGTCTGACGAAGGTGTCGACGGGCTGTTCGCATCTGCCATCGCCTGCGGGCAGGCCTCCATGCAGGCGTCGCGCGAGGAAGGCTGGGGGCGCGAGGAGGTGGAAACCCTGAAGCGCGCATTTGGAGTGCTCGCAGACCCGGAAGGGGTGGACGAGAAAGTGTGGGCACCATGGAGGAAGATGATGGCGGATGACCTGCTGAAGTACATACGCTGTGAGTCTATCTGGCGCCCTCGGTTCTGCTTCAAGCATAGCTGACTGAAACAATACTGCAGCGGCACGAGGGATGAAGCCGACGAGCAACTTGGAGACGGCGTTTGCGCAGTCCAAGATGTTGTTCGAGTCACTGGCGACGGGCCACGCGGCTTCGGGCGCGGCGTTTATCGATGTGCGTCGGGCCATAGAGTGAGCAAGAAGGGGAGGCAAGGCGGGGGCTAGCTCGACGTTCATTGTCCTACATATACATATCACGTTGTTTTCAACACATGTTTCCTGTTTAAACCATACCCATGTATCTTTGTAAAGAGTAGTGGCCAAGGTATAGTATATGGTGGATCTAGAATGCTCGGATCGATACTGACATGGGGGCGGCTGACCTCTCACACACTTCAAGGCGGCAAGATTAGAGTCTCTCCCGGGTTCAACGTGTACGTGGTCGTCGCCGGTCCTCTCCTTGGGTACCGTATTGTCGTCATCCTCACTGTCGGCTCTTCATACGACACATACGTTGTCCGAGGTGCAAGCGCCCCGCCCAGCACCCCCAGCCCGAACGCCGTACCCAGCCCGCCGAACATCCCACTGACGAAACTGCTGGCGAGGTCAGGGGTGTCGTCGTTTCCAGAAAAACTCGAGTGGCGAGAGCGATAGCTGGGGTGAGCGCCGTGAGAACGGCCATCCTCAGAATCATATAAGGGGTCAAAGGGCGACAGGTCGTTCCAAGAGGAGTGCCGGGTGGGCTGTGGGCTAGGGTCCGTAGGGAAAGAGGGGTCTTCGGGCCCTCGTGATGAGGTCCTGCGTGCAAGTTGAATCAGTATCGGTGATCTAGCTCAGCTAACTGAAGGGCTCCTCACCTCGATGATCCACAGTGACTTCTGTCACTTTCGTCGCTCACCGCTTCTGATGCAGTGCGCAATGCCCGACTGAGATGCTCTGCTGTCGCCCACTCTTTAGCTTCAACTGCGGCTCTGAGAGCGCTCTCGATATGTGTGCGGGTAGAAACCGAGCTCATCGCGTGTTGACGTTGATGTATTGGGTGCAATGATTGGTAGAGGAGACGAAGGGTCCTGTGAAGCTCACGCATGGGATACCAGGTAGAGGTGGCAAAGGTGTTATAATGAGGTCACATGAAAGGACAAGAGCCCTGTGAGTAAAAAAAGGACGTGTTGACGGTTGAGAAGCAAGAAGTGGAAAGCGAAACATACGCTCCACTGCGTGCGTCTCATGTCTGTCTCAGTATCGCAGAAGATTAGTGACCAACGAACGTATCCATCACAACGAACGAGCACCATACAAAGACGAACCCAGTTAGATGAAGTCAAACAACCTGTCACGCGGCCCCCTCATGGTAACTGCCCACCCCAGTCACACATCACAAGCCCCCTGCCCCTTCCCCGCGTATCGTTTACAACGTATCGGTCTCCCATCTAGATCGTATATCTGTTTTCAGATATCGTCAGTGTCAAACTCAACTGTCTATAAAGATAGACTTCGGCTCACCTGAAGTGAATGTTCGTCCAGTCCGACATGTCCGCCTCCGCGTTCAACTTCCCCTGATGCTCGCTCTCCTCCTTCGTCATCCCCATCTCCGCTACCATCCTGTCTCGCCTCTTGTTCTGGTACACGTACCACATCCGCCACCCGATGATGACGAAGAACTCGACCGCGTACATGGTGGCGCACACGATGAGTGCACGGTGGTACAGAGGAGAATCGCTGGCCTGGAAGATCTGGGCACCGACGGCGTTGCCAGCGCAGTACGCCGCGAAGAGCATCCTGGGTGACTGGCATCAGCTCTCACCCAAGAAAGAACAATTGGTAAAGATCATGGACTCACCCTTGAGTAACGGTACGCTTGGTCCTACCGGCGACATTACTGGGTACAAACGTCCAACACATGAGACCGACGACGTTGGCAGTCACGCTGATCATGAAGCACGCCCATTTGGGCCACCGATACCTGTCCTCGAAAGGAAGGAGGCCCATGACGAGCAGGCCGACAAAGCCGGGGATGAGGGAGAAGAGCATGAAGTAGACTAACGAGGCATGTCAATACGTTGATCGAGAGCGTAAGAAGAAAGAGGAAGACGTACATCGAAGGCCCTTCTTCTTCATGTTGATGTACCCAACGATGAGGAAGTAAATGATGCCGACGCCATCGTGAGGCAGAGTGCCGATGAGGATGGAGTCCAAAGACGAGCTAAGATTGCTCATTAGTATGGTTCGACTCGCCATGATCAACGGGTACTCACAAACCGAAAGATTTGAAGACAATGTTTATGAACGTCGTCACACCACCGTTTGGGAGGGACCCAACAAACACCGCGACGAAGAGGAACCAGGTCTGCGGGTCGATGAGCGCCTCCTTCGCGTGGACACGGTTGAACGGCACCCTCCCCCGATCACTGCCCGTCTGCCCGTCCACGATCCTCGCCAGGGCCATCCTCCTCTGCTCCGGCGAGAGCCACGAGACCTGACTGGGGGTGCCAAGGACAAAGAACACAGGGATTGACACGAGGATCGTCAACCCGCCGAAGAAGTAGCTGATGTACGTCCACGCCGTGTCGATGTCACCTGCCTTCTGAGCCGCGCGCCCGATGCCGTAGCAGATGAGGTCGGCGATCATACCAAAGCCCGAGTTCGCTGTGCCCCAGATGACGGCGACCCAAGCGTGCTCGGACGTCTTGTACCACGCGCCGGTGAGGATAAGGAAACTCGGGCTGATGGTACACTCCGCAATCCCCTGGATGGTGCGTAGCACCATGAGATGGGCAAAGTTCTTGGCGAACGCGATGCAGAGGACGACAAGGCCCCAGACGAACATGAAGGAGCCTAGAAGGCGGCCGACATGGTATCGCTGGAGGAGGAAGTTGCCGGGAAACTCGCCGACGAGGTAGGCGATGTAGAAGATGGTGGAGAGCCAGCTGTACTGTTGACCCACAAGACCGGTGTCAGTCTTGAGGCCAAAAGTAGCTTGTGTTGATGTGCTCTTTTTGTCTGCCTGCTGCAAACCGTACGCTATCCACATGAGTGGGAGGATAGTCCAGTTGATCTTCCGAAGAAGACGACGGTACTGATCCTCGGTGTACTCGGTTTCGGACGCGTGTACGATGTCGATGGCCCCGGCATCAGCGTCGAGGTCGGCCTCTTTGATGGTGTGCGAGAGGTTCTTCTCCTCGTCGAGGGGAGTGCTGGGGTGGATCTTGCTGTCCATGGCGCTGGAAAACGGGGGAAGCGGGCGGTGGTGGAAAGGGGGGGAGGAGTGGGAGGGGTTGCTGTTTGCGACCAAGCGTGTTCGAGCCGGCTCATGCTTCCTCTCTCAAGGATCTGGTCATGTGCGTATATGTATATGATATCCAGAACCAAGCATATCGAGATCCCAGAGCAGCGCTGTTCCGTCCGTGACTCCGGAGGATAGAGGTCATAGAAGGACCGTCGGCGCCGGCGGTGCGATGGGGCGGCCCTTATCTGGGCGGTTAATTGCCGATTCGGAGCTCGCCGACCCGAGGCTTGGGCAATCAGCCGAGCAGGTCTCCTCCATGGTGGAATGGATCGCGATGCTTGCAAGAATGGTGGGGGGAAAGGGCGGGGGTTCCCAAGCTAGTCTACTTGCACAGCTGGCAACACCCACCATTCATTCTCAAAACCGATCACGGCTCGACTGTCCCCTCTCTCGACTCTTGACTGCAACAGAACATCTTCCAGAAGTGCCGTCCTGCAGAATGGTGAGTTTCCCTCGTCACAACATGGCTGACATCTGCAGTCATTCAAAGGCAATGATACAGGTGAGAAAGGTGAGGCTCTCGCATTTACTTCTCAGCCGTTGCTCAAAGACTGACCTGTATCAGTTGTGCCGATCACCATCGACGCCGGGGTGCACGGAAAGCTTCGTGGGGCCAACATCGTCGCTCCCGACGGCCACGTCAAGTGCCGACGTTTCCTCCAGATCCCATACGCCCACCCCCCGACTGGAGAGAGCAGGTGGAGACCTCCCAAGGCATTGGCCAAGGATGCGAGCTGGGAGGGTGTGGACGGGAGCGACTTTGGCAACATCACTGCCCAGCCAGCGTACGACATTCGCCTGTGAGTTTTCCCACCTTCTGGCACATATGTCCCTTGTTGACATCGGTGTGATCTAGCGACGACGGCCGGAGCTTTCCTACCACTGTGGCAGGTCGAACCATCAGTGAGGACGCCCTCACTGTGAACATCTGGACCCCTACAGGCGAGCCACCTGAAGGCGGGTGGCCGGTCTTCGTGTATCTTCACGGCGGCTGGTTGCAGATCGGCAACCCGGCGATGACCGACAAGAACAACTCGGCTGACCTGTTGGACGAGGCGGGAATGAAAGTGAGTGCGCTGGATGGTGGAGAAAGTGCTTTAGTCTGACGTGATAAAGGTTGTGATCGTTGCGGTCGCGTACCGCCTCAGTCTGTTTGGCTTCTTGGCGTCCAAAGAGCTGGCCGCGGAGAATGAGAATGGGTGTGCGGGGAACTTTGGGTTCATGGAGTGAGTCTGGGACACTGTTACAGCAAGTCGGTACTGACCAGTGCGGAATAGCCAGCGCTTGGGTATCGAGTGGACCGCTGAGAATGTCCACCTCTTCGGCGGTAACCCTCAGAACATCACAGTCGGCGGCCCCAGTGCCGGGTCGTACTCGACACAGTTTCAGCTCTGTCACGAGTACAACTTCCCCGTGACCCCCCTTATCAAGCGATTCATCATGTACTCCAACGCGATTCCCGCTCAGCCCAAGTCAATCGAGGAAAGCCAGGAGGCGTTTGATGGGTTGCTCGAGGCTTTCGGGATCTCCCTCGAGCTCTCTGGCGAAGAGAAGATGGCGAAGCTGAGAGCGTTGTCTATGGAGGAGCTGATTGCGAAGATCATGAAGCTGTGAGTCAATACGCTTGAAGCATGAGCTGATAGACAGTAAAATCCACACGTTCCGAGCAGTGTCGGATGGGGTGTTTGTACACCAAGATACCATGGACCGCATTCGTGACGGGCACTTTGCCAAAGTGTTCAAGGAGCGCAACATGTCGCTGATCATCGGAGAGGTCGAGAAGGAGGTGCGTGAGGGTGTGCTGCTTCCTATCGTCTCAATGCTTACCTCAACTTTCCTCTCCAGGAGCTCTTGTACGCCGTCACCAACCCGCCAACGGACCTGCCGGCCCTCACCGTCCAGCTTCACAACTACTATCGCACAGACCAGGTCGCAAAGATCGAGAAGCTGTACGGCGTGCCTACCAAGTGTGACCCCAACGACCCCGAGGACAGGCGCAAGCTGCGCGAGGTATATGGTCGGATGGTCGCCGACGGCCAGGTGTACGTGCCGGAGAGGGGGCTGGTGAACGCGCTGTTCGACCATGGTGTGGGGATGGATAGGATCTTGAGGTATCGCATCAGCTGGAGGCCTAAGGGTACCGACATCATCGGCCTGTTCGAGTGAGTACCCAAGTTTCCCCACTTTAGTGGTGCATAACGTGGTACTGACCCATTGCCCGCAGCGGAGAGGTCTCTCATTCTGACGATACATGGGCGTGTAAGTGGATCGACATCTGACAAGACCATCAGAGGCTGACAATGATGTGCAGGGTGGTACTCCAAGCGCTACGGTATGACAGAGAGTGATTGCAAGGTCGGCCAGACTTGGATTGAACCTGTCAAGGCGTTCTATGCCGGCGAGCTGGACGAGGCGGCCAAGCTCTGGTGGGGAAAGGAGGGCATTCCGACGAGCCGCCTTCGCCAGAGGGCTCTGAAGGCGACATCTGAGATCACTATCATCGACGATGATCGCTGGGACAGGTGCATGAAGATAGCCGAGGAGGTGAAAGTCTGATAAATGACGTTACGGGTACAGATACTGAATGCATCGACTGATCGGGTTACTGGTTGGCCATGTTCGAGAACATGTAGTCCGCAGAAGCACCGTGATCTTGAGGCCACCCCCAAAGATCCTCCAGATTGAACAGCCCGTTCCCCATGTTGCCCATATCCCCTGCGAGGTCAAACAGGTCGGCGCTGACAAGGTCGAACTGGTTTGGAGATGGAAAAAGAGCGGTAGGGGTGTTTGAAACGTTGACGCGAGGAGTGGTAGCCGGCCGAGGCTCTGCAAGGAGAGCGTACAGGCGTGAAGCATAGTACTTGCCAGACACATGGGCGCTGAAGAGGGAAACCAGACACGCGCTCATATAGTCAGCGCAAACCGTCACCACCAAATCATCTTCAGTATGGTCTCACAGGGTATCAGCCAGGCCCTTCACCTCCCGGACGATCGCTTCCTCGTCATATCTTCCTGGAAGTATCCGTATGATCCTAAGGGGCAAAGGTCAGCATTGGCGCCTACAGAGGTGTTGTGGTGATACGCGCCTCAAGAGAAATACCGCGGCATGAGTCATTTGCAACTGCGTAAAGTTTCTATCGCGCCACATGTCAGCAATCATCCAGGTAGCGACATTTGAAGGAGAGGCAACGAACGAGGTGTAGAGGATGACAGGGGGTTGATAGTTTTGGACCACATAGCGAGCGAGAGTTCTTGCAACCTCTACAGTCGTTTCTACGTATGGCATCCTCTGCGGTGTCACATCTGTAGCCTTGCGGACCCCTATGTGAACAGTCCATGGTCAGTTGACTGCTATGTCCGTCGCCAGACATGTGACGATATCACTCGCCTTTCAATGGAAAACAGTTGATCTCAACTTTTGCGACAGCGTGGATAAAGGGCAGGCTTCGCTGAAACCTGCTGAATCCTTCCAGTTCCCTCGGTGTAACTGCACGTCAGTGAGTTGTCAAACGAAGTTATCCACTCACGGTGGTAGATGCTTGGATCCTCTGCCCTCGCTGTCCATTCAGACAGCCACGCGTCAATCTCGACATTACATCCATTCATTGCCATTTCAAAGTCGTCGGGAGAAGTCTCGGGGCCTGACATATGCGACACGACGCGCTGTGCTCGGTCTGCGGAATATAGTCAGCCACTGCTCCAGCTTGTTCAGACTTCTGGGTCGACTCACTCATAGTATCCACTGCTTGCACCTGCGCCACTGTTCTCAGATCAGAGACCCTACGGAATTTGCTGTCCAGAAGTAGATAGCAATCATGGAAAAAGCGGTCGTCTGGAAGCAGCCGTGACCGACCAGACAATGTGCTGACTCTGTGGGGCGACCGAGGCCATAACGAGTATTAGCTCTGTATGTAGTAACGGGACGGGGACCAAAAACACTCACGATGTGTCCAAAGTAAACAACGACCCATAGAGACGCAGAGCCTCCTTCAAGCGCTCCTCTTCTGGGAACACCTCGGCCGACGACGCTCTGTGCATCTTCTTAGCGCGGGATAACCGCGAACAGGTATCGCGAAGACCCAACTCGTGGGCCACCGAAACCACATGTCCCGGAGAGCGAGCCTCGCTAAGCCACGTCCACATGACGAGGAGCCCTCTGAGGTCATCCATGGTAGCCCGCCTGCCGAATAGCGTCTCTCGTGCGATGGTGATGGCTTGTCGGACCGCGTAGCGATGGGTGTCGGCAATCTCGACTGCTTCACGTGCCCCTACGGCCACAACAGCCCCTGCATGGACGTCAGGATCGACAGGACAATAGAAAACAGGGTCATTGCTCACAGTAAAACAGGGACGATTCGCCTTGCATAGCATCGAAGTCCATGGCCTTGCTGCTGTCGATGAACGGGAACATGCTGGTGCAGCGCTTTTCAAAGCTGCGCTCGACCGTCAGCGTACACCCAATCAGCGCATAAGAGGGGCTTGACTCACATCTGAAAGGCAACTCTTTCCATTTCTCGCTCTCTCGCCTGGAAAGGTCTCCGCGGCGGCCCGGAAGTGCGCTGTCTCTTCTCGCCTATCATGCCCTCTCCCCCATACTGCTTTCGCTTGTTGAGACGGATGTTCTCGATGTTGATAAGATCCTCATCCTCCTGATCCTCTTCTACATCCTCCGCATTCCCGGCATCCTCCTCTCCATCGTCCCCAGAAGTCGAGGAGCGACCATTGCCCACAGCCGTGTAAGGAGGGTGGTCCTCAGAGAGGTGGTTGAGGGCGCCGCCGGGGCTTTTTGGAGCTGGCGATGATGTGCCGGTAGCGTCGGCACCACCCTTGAGTACCCGTATCTCCTTCTGGGTAGCCTCCAGAGCCCGTCGGAGTGCCACGATCTCCTTTTCCACTTTGGACATCCGTTCAGAAATAGGCGCCGACTGGGCGGTCTGCGGGGAGCACGTTGTTCTACCTCACGTCAGCCCCACTTCGACGACATAGGACAATACTCACGACGTCTCTACACATCGCCGGCACGGTATACCACCAATGCATTTCACCTGCGCTAAGTCAGCACTTCTGATCTCTTGAGTGACGACGCGCGAGGGGACCACCACCACCCATCTCACCTTGTGCCTTCGACACTGAGCGCAAGCTTTGTTCACTTTGCTGGGAGGCGCTTCGTGCATTCTGGGTATCGATCGCCTTCTGTCGGATTGGGGTACTCTGTCAATAGAAATGTTGATTTTCATGCATGTAGTAATGCATCGCTGATATCGTTTCTGGTCACTCTCCTCGGGTCTCGGCTCTTGGTGGGTCTCCCGATCCTTATCACGGTCGTAAGTCGTGACGTGGCACCCAGAGCTTCGGCAATCTTCCCAGTCGAGCGAGCGATGAAGGTATGGTCGTATGCATCTTTCGCATGAAGCATATAGATGAACACGAGGGGTACTTGGTGGGGTGTAGCTGCGTAGCCACCAACTTCTCTCAATCATGTACAAGTGCATGACGCTCTCCGGCTTTGGCTCTTGATCTACCATACACTACTCCGCCTCCTCACCAATCCTCTTCTTCCTGCAATCCCTCCCAGTTGACGGTCGGCTTCTGGTCAAGGAGCTGCTTGAACCGCCACTTGTAGAACTCCAAATCACCACCGCAATACAGATGGTGCATCCAGTAGAGCGTCTTCTCCCACGCACTGGAGTCCTTGGGTGAATCCTGTAAGGAAAGCGACCATCGCGTCAGCGCAAGTAGCGGCAGGACATCGCGCGTGTCATTCACAGAGCTCGGACAGATCTCACCAATGAGTTTTGAAGAAGAGCCATATACAGGCTGCCAGTCTCTCCGAGAACGGGAGATGGATAAACGATGCGGTTGATAATGCGGCCGTGCTTCTTGCGCTGCTCCGGCGTTGCTGGGATAGCTCCAAAGTATCGGAGGGTGTTCTCTTGAGCCTGATGACCAGGCGAGTCAGAAAGCGCATACATGACGATGACACACAACTTACCTCAGCGAGTCTCTGTTCCACATCCCCTGCCCCACTGCGATCGCGCTTGGCGGCTCTCAAAAGCGCCCAGATGGAGTTCCAAACGAGACCCAGCTCGGGCTTCATCCAGTCCTCTCTGTCCTCCGCGTACGTGGCTTCCAGCCTCGCCGCGATCTGACGAAGAGTCTCCAGCTTCTTGTTGGCAGGGATCCCACCGCGCTCATACTCCGCAGCAACCGCCGCGCGAGTGCGCCAGTCGTCCTTCTTGTCGGCTTCGCAGAGGATGCAGTCGCAAGTGGACAGGAGGGATGACGTGGGGAGATCGGCGGCGCGCTTGGCGAGCTGTGCGTGAGAGGCGGCGAACAGCAATTCGGTCCCCTTGGGCAAGTCGAAGATAGCGCGGCTGAACAGCGTCTGCAACAGTAATACTTGTCAGCTGAGTCAAGCAACAGACTATATCACACTATGGGCACTCACATCACAGCCCAGTTCACGGGTGAAGTTACCGCCGAGGCAGATTTGCTTGGCTGCCATGGGAAGGGTGAAGAGCCCATGAGCGACGCCCCCCAGCTTATGCGCAGACTTGCTCGCATCCTGACAGAGGGGCGGCACGGGCAGAGTGAGGCAGTTCTTCTCCAAAATGGCGTAGATCCTCTCCCTGTCCACCTCGTACGGTGACTCGTCCTCGAGCTGGCGCAGGTACTCGTCCTCAGACAGCGGCCAGACGTCTGTGAGGTTCGCCGGGCGCGGGTTGTCCTTGGTGGGCAGCGCGTTGAGCACGCGCGCGAGGGCGGGGTCGCCCTGGACCTTGCCGATGAGGAACTCCAGCATGTAGTAGAAGCGGTGCGGGATGAGCTTCTGGGTCTTGCAGTCGAGGGCGCTGAGGACCGTGTTGTAGATCTCGCCCTCCCAAGAGCTGACGAGCGTCTTGGTGGCCATGAGGAGCTCGCCCCTCCTCACGTCCCGCGTGACAAACAGCCCGCAAGTCCCGTCCGCCTTCACCCGAAGCTCGACGGGCTCAAAGTAGTCGGCCAAGGGGATCAGCGGCGATGGCGTGACGTGGGCAACTTCCAGCATCGACCTCCAAGGGTACTGCCCCCATTCCCTCTCCCACTTCCGCCCTTCTATCTTTGCAAGTAGCAAGTCCAGAGGCTCTCTCAGCTCCGAGCTGCCCTTGCACTCCTCCGCCAGCGCTTCCGCTTTGTCCCAGAGGCGCAGCCCGTGAGCCGCGTTGGCCAGACGCCAGACTACGCGGGTGCGCTGGATGGCGGTGATGGGGAGGGAGTAGTTGTCGGCAAGCTTGCGGGCTTTGAGAGCGTCGCAGTACGCAGGGGCATAGAGGCGGACGTCGATGTAGGCCTTGGAGCGGTTGAGAAGTAGGATGAAGCGCTTGTGGGGGTCGCTGAGGACCTCAGGATCCTGCAAGGCTGTAGTGTACCTCATGATGGCAATCTATGAGGCAGGAAGGCGATACGTATCATCAGCTGCTGTAAACATGTGGTGGTGGTGGTAAACCACCTGTCTACGCACGGTGGGCATGCCTTCTGAGAGCTCTTGATTCCCCAGAGCCTTGTACTTCTCCCAAGACATGCTGGACGGCTCCTGTCAAACCATCACCCCGTCGTCAGCCGCAGACACCAGACATCTGTACCATGCAGAGAAGACACATACCTTGGCCAGGGGAAGCTTCCACGAGATACCATTCAGCAGCGGCGAGCTGGGTGGCAGCTCCACGATGTCCGTAGGAATGTCGACCACCAAGATGTAACCTCCCTTCATACCGTACCTCAAGGTAGGCTCTTTGATGGCCACGATGGTATCGGCGACAAGGGTTTTATCGCTCATCTTCCCAAGCTGCGTGAGTAGATGCCACGGAATGAGGCTTGAAAAGGTGAACTCGACTGGGAGGGTGTTGCCGGAGGGTACTTCCAGATGGCTGAAGAGTCGGATCTCGCATAGTTAAGACGCGTTATGTACTAGAAAGTGGCCTGTTGGTACTCACAACCTCATACCCAGGCCCTGAAGTTCTCCCCGCGAGACGACTCTGCCAACAATCATGCGACCTGTACTCCACACGTTGTGAGCTTCAAAACTCATCAAAGCGCCAGCGATGAAGAACGTACCCCGGTGCCTGTTGGGCACAGACATATCTTTGAGCTCGACCGTCTTCAGATCATCTATCTTTTTGGTGGATGACGGAACGGAGTTGCCCAGCGCCATGCTGATCCACATACAAAATGACACAGGAGGCCCCATAGATGTGACAAAAACGAGGGCGCCCCTTTCTCTCGGCGTAGGCTTTACTTCTCCCCACTTGAGCGCCTCCTCCCTTGTGGGAACGCGCGATAGATCGATGGGAGATGGTTGGAGCTCTTGATTCATCTGCAGACGGTGGAAAGCGCCATGGCGTAAGCTATGTGTCTGGGGCGGCTCGCTAAGCTAAACTCACTTGGTAGCTCATCTGGCCTGACACGAAGCTATTCCTGATGATGACTCCGATCTGCCCATCAAGCCAGCGGTCATTTGGCTGCTCCAGCTTCTGGCCCAGTGCAGTAACTTCCTTTTTAGCCAAGGCGAGGACGACCAGAGGCGCGTTGGTGGGCGCGGTCCCCCTGCGCCCAGTGATGGCAGCCTCTACGCCGGCCGTTCTTTTCGCCCACTCAGGATGAGGGATCTCCATTGCGGGGAGTAGTGCGTCGAGGCGTTCTGGGATGAAAAAGAGAAAAGAGAACGATGCTGGTACCATTACTTACCAGCAGGCATGGCGGGCACGTTGTTTTCGCAGATTTGGAGGCGGTGAGTCATAGTCGCTCGCCGGTCTCCAAGGCAACGAACGTGAAGGTGGCTGAGGTGAGAACTGCATGACTACCGGTATTCTTCCGATTCTCCGCCACCTTCTTCGTGTCAGCGAATCTTATAGTATATAAAGACAAGGCCTAGTAGATGCACATAGACTCACGTGGTTCCATAAAAGCGTTGGCTTTCCATGACCGTTTGTTGAAGAAGAGAGAGAGGCAAGGAGAAGGTCCCGTCGGGTTGGGCGTCGGCTCGCGCGGGCGGCCGCTGTTGTCGTCACTTCAGACCTGTTGATTTGATCCCGTCCACGCACCATAAGCATGTTTTCGTGAGATAACTTTGCCAGTACTGCATGATGTACACTGCCAGGGTGTAGGGTCTATTGAGGTGAGCAAGCACTCGGCCATGGGGAGTGCCGTACACAATTATGGCATCCTATCGCATGGATGAGGCCCGTGGAAGCGTCGTGCAGCTCGTTCACGATCCCAAGAGATCAATTAGAGCAGCATCGGCTATCGTATGGATGCTGATTATCTCGCACTTGAGTACATACATATGCATGCTATGAATGTGAGGTGGACCTGCCGACATGTGACTGCTCAACCATCTACTTCTAATGATTATGTACAAGTGTATACCGCTTCCGCTCCCGTTCTATCGTAGACTCCCCCTTACCAATTCTCCTCTTCCTGCAGTCCATCCCAATTGACAGTCGACTTCTGTTCAAGGAGCTGCTTGAACCGCCACTTGTAGAACTCCAGATCACCACCGCAATAGAGGTGGTGCATCCAGTAAAGCGTCCTCTCCCACGCACTGTGATCCTTGGGCGAGTCCTGTAAAGAAGGCGCCCATCGCGTCAGCGCAAGTAGCGGCAGGATATCACACGTGTCATCCACAGAGCTCGGACATATCTCACCATTGAGTGTTGAAGAAGAGCCATATACAAGCTGCCAGTCTCGCCAAGAACAGGGGAAGGATAAACGATGCGGTCGATAATGCGGCCGTGCTTCTTGCGCTGCTCCGGCGTTGCTGGGATAGCTCCAAAGTATCGGAGGGTGTTCTCTTGAGCCTGATGACCAGGCGAATCAGAAAGCGCATACATGACGATGACACACAACTTACCTCAGCGAGTCTCTGTTCCACATCCCCTGCCCCGCTGCGATCGCGCTGGGCGGCTCTCAAGAGTGCCCAGATGGAGTTCCAAACGAGACCCAGCTCGGGCTTCATCCAGTCCTCCCTGTCGCCCGCATACGTGGCCTCCAGCCTAGCCGCGATCTGACGAAGAGTCTCCAGCTTCTTGTCGGCAGGGATCCCACCACGCTCATACTCCGCAGCAACCGCCGCGCGGGTTCGCCAGCCGTCCTTCTTGTCGGCTTCGCAGAGGACGCAGTCGCAGGTGGACAGGAGGGATGATGTGGGGAGATCGGCGGCGCGCTTGGCGAGCTGAGCGTGGGGGGTGGCGAACAGCAATTCGGTCCCCTTGGGCAAGTCAAAGATAGCGCGGGAGAACAACGTCTGTAGCATGAGTACTCGTCAGCTCAATCAAGCAGTAGACTATACTTCACTATCAGTACTCACATCGCAGCCTAATTCACGGGTGAAGTTACCGCCGAGGCAGACCTGCTTCGCTGCCATGGGAAGAGCAAACAGCCCAGGAACGATGCCACCCCGCTTATGAAAAGACTTGTCCGCATCCTGACAGAGAGGCGGCAGGGGCATGTCGAGGCAGTTCTTCTCCAAGACGGCGTAGATCTTCTCCCTGTCTACCGCATATGGCGACTCGCTCTCCAAATACCGCAAGTACTCGCTCTCAGACATCGGCCTGACGTCTGCGAGGTTGGCCGGGCGCGGGTTATCCTTGGTGGGCAGCGCGTTGAGCACGCGCGCGAGAGCGGGGTCGCCCTGGACCTTGCCGATGAGGAACTCGAGCATGTAGTAGAAGCGGTGCGGGATGGTCTTCTGGGTCTTGCAGTCGAAGGCGCTGAGGGCGGTGTTGTAGATCTCTCCCTCCCAGCAGGTGACCAGCGTCTTGGTGGCCATAAGCAGCTCACCCCTCTTCACGTCTCGCGTGACGAACAGCCCGCAGGTCCCGTCCGCCTTCTCCCGCAGCTCGATGGGCTCAGTGTAGTCGGCCAAGGGGATCAATGGCGACGGCCCGGCGTGGGCAAGTTCCAGAACCTCCTGGTAGGCGTACCGCCCCGTATCCCTCTCCACCTTTCGCCCTTCAATCCTCGCAATCATCGAGAACAGAGGTTCTCCCAGCTCCGGGCTGCCCTTGCACTCCTCGGCCAGCTCGCCTGCCTTGTTCCACAGGCGCAGCCCATAAGCCGCGGTGGCCATACGCCAGACGATGCGAGTGCGCTGGGTGGTAGTGATGGGAAGGGAGTAGTTGTCGGCAAGCTTGCGGGCTTTGAGAGCGTCGCAGTAGGCAGGGGCGTAGAGGCGGACGTTGATGTAAGCCTTGGACCGGTTGAGGAGCAGAATGAACCGCTTGTGAGGGTCATTGAGGACCTCGGCATCCTGCAAGGCAGTTGTGTACCTCATGATGGCGATCTGTCAGGAAGGTAGATGATTGAGATGATCAGCTACTGCTGGGGGAAGGTGTGGTGAAAGTTAGAGGCCAGCTGTAACGCACCGTGGGCAGGCTTGTGATCTCTTGGTTCCCGAGTGCCTTGTACGTCTCCCAAGACAGGTTGGGCGGATCCTGTCAAGCCATCGCCGGGTCGTCAGCCGCAGACCCCGAGATCCATGACATTCATAGAGCACACATACCATGATCAAGGGGGGAAGCTTCCATGAGATACCATTCAACAGCGGAGAGCTGGGCGGTAGCTCCACGACGTCCGTAGGAATGTCGACCACCAAAAGATATCCTCCTCCTCTACCGTACCTCGAGACAGGCTCCTTGATAGCCACGATAGTGCCGACGATAAGGGTTTTGTCGCTCAACTCATTGAGCCGCTCGAGTTCATGCCAGGGAATGAGGTTTGAGTGGACGAACTCCACCGGGAGGACGTTGCCGGAGGGTTCTTCCAGATGGCTGAGCACGAAAGACAGATCAGCTTCCTTATGATGCCGCAATATGTAACGAATAGTGAGCTGTGTAGACTCACAATCTCTGACCCAGGCCCTTTCCTCGCCCCGAGACGACTCTGCCGACGATCATTCGGCCTGCGCTCGACACTGTCGTCAGCTTGAACCGTTTGAGTGCCAGTGCTCAAGAACTCACCCAGGTGCCTGTTCGGCACAGACATATCCTCGAAATCAACTATCTTCAGATCATCGATCTTTTTGGTGGAAGACGCCACAGAGTCGCCCAGTGCCATGCCGGCCCACAGGCAGAACAACATAGGAGGTCCCAATTTTGTGAGAACGATGACGGTGTCCTCTTCTTTCCTCACGGCCCTCTCTTCTTCCCACTTGAGGGCCTCCTCCCTTGTGGGCACGCGTGAGAGATCGATGGGGGATGGTCGGAGCTCTTGATTCATCTGCAGACAATCGGATGTGCCCCGGTGTCAGCTCGCTGGTGCGCGGCAGCTCGCGGCTTCGGAAGGGGGTGAACTCACTTGATAGCTTATGTGGCCCAACACGAAGTAATGCCTAATGACGACTCCGAGCTGTACACTGAGAATGGGGTCATTCCGCTGCCCCATCCTCTGGCAGACTACAGCTACCTCCCTCTTGGCCAAGGCGAGGATGGACCGAGGCGCGTTCGTAGGCGCGGTCACCCTGCGCCCGCTGATGACAGCTTCGACACCGGCCGTTCTTCTCGCCCACTCGGGGTGAGGAACCTCCATGGTGCGGTATCGAGGTGTTATGTGGTGACAAAGAGAAGAGAGAGAGATAGATGTTGAATTGTTGAAGGACGAGCCATGATATCGCAGATGCGGAGGGGGTGAGCCACAGTCGCGCGCAGGCCGGTCTCCAAGGCAACGGTGGGGAGGTGAGAATTACATGACTGCTTGTCTTTATGTATTCTTCCGATTCGCGTCCAGCTTCTCCTCCATGTCAGCACGATTCGCATAGCATCTAGACACGACCAAGCTGCACATAGACTCACATTGCACCACGAATGCATGCGGCTCTCCGTGGCCATCTCTTGAAGTCTCGAAGAGAGGAGGAGGAGGCTGGCAAGGTCGCGTCAGGGTGGCTCGTTGGAGCGCTGAATCTTGATCCCGTTCAGAGTTGATTCTGCTCTCCCACGGTCGGTCAGTAGCATGAGATGCAAGTGGTGGGTCGTCTTCCGTTGGGTCTTGGATGGGAGGGAACACCAACCAATTCTTTCAGTCGTCGAAGTACGCTCGTTTGAGCCATTCCGGTCCAGTGGCTGGCCCCTCAGCTCCCCTGCGCCAACCTGCGAGCCTCTTAGACACAACAACTTCTTTGGGCACATTGACGGCACTCAGCCGAGACCATGGCCCAGCGCAAGCAAGAAGAAGTGAGCAGAAGACCGCCGGGGGTTCGGCCGGGTGTAATGTCGTTCCGGATCCTCGGAGCCAGGGGCCGGTGGGCGTGGCTGCCTGTTCAGCACCGTCGGAAGATTGACATGGACCTGGTCTAAGAAAAGCATAGAACTCTTGTCATTCTGCATGTTCATGTTCACCCTGTGTCTGGGCACAATCGCGTCATGTGCGATGAGGAGAACGCTCAATCCTCACCTCGGCACATAGATATATCGACAACGTGTAGGAAGAGCTCCCACCACCCGCCAAGAAGGTGCCAGAGGGATCCCAAGCCTTGCTCACCGCTCATCACTCGGCGTATAGGCGATGGCATTCGATGGCAGCAGTGTCCACCATCCACCCACTGCATCATGATGTTCTTCGACCTGGAGTTATCTTGTACCGACGACGCGCTAGCGTCTTTTGAAGGTGAGCCTTCAGCATGTGACCTCATTTGCGGATCGTTCTTTCCCCGAAGTAATGTTGACAAGTGTTGAAGGCAGGCGCGATGTCGGCTTCGAAGCCGGAGCACTCTCTTTGAAGATGCATACATATGGAGGCACCATGCTCGATGGAGAACGCTGCAGTGACCCAGCCACACACTTCCTCAGCCCAACATGCTCTCAGCAATCGCCCTCTTCCCTCTACTCGCCTCCCTTGCCAGTGCCGCTGTGCTCCCGCGCGCCGGTACTGAGTACGATCTCAGCTCTGGATCCCAAGTCCAGGTCAAGCAGTCTGCTGCTGTCGGTCTGTCGTAAGTCTACAGCTATAGCCGTGTCCTTCATTCATGGCCAATGCTGACTTGATCAGGCTCGAGTTCTTCGCATTCCCGGGCTATGTCGACCTCAAGCAGACCAACCAGTGTCTCAAGAACCTTGACAAGGCTGCCGGTGCCAGCACCGAAATCAGGATCGGCGGGACCACACAGTGAGTTCGTCTTGAGGCGAGCCTTAGCTGACAAGCAGGGATCGGGCGACATACGACCCCTCTCTCAAGTCGGCAGTCAACTACACTGTTGCGTCCCCAGACGATGCACCGATGACCCTCACCTACGGCCGATCGTAAGTTTTTATCAGCGAGTAACTGAGCTGACAGACAGGTTCTTCGACCTCGCAGGAAAGCTGGGCAGGCCTACCACCATCGGGCTGAACAGGCGTCTCAATAACCTTAACAACACCATTGATGCCGCCAAGGTGGCTGTCAAGAAGATGAAGAACCTGAATGCGATTGAGCTTGGCAATGAGCCTGACCGTGAGTGGTCCATTCGTGTCTTGTCATCTCTACTACCGGGCTGACATGGGACAGTGTACGTGTCCAGCGACCCTATCGCTGGGGGCCAGTCCTGGACTCCTGCCCTAGACGCCGAGATCCAAGTCTCATGGCAAAAGTCGGTCGGGGACGCGTTGGGCAAGAAGAACATCATCGAGGCCGGCGTCTTCCTCCAGCCACCCAAGTTCTCCATCCAAGAGCTCGGCCCCGTCGAGGTCAGCTCTGGCTCCCTCGAGTACGTCAAGACCTGGGCGGACCACGCGTACCCCCAGTCGGCGTGCGGCAGCTCCACGACGAACCTCGAGAGTCTGCAGAACCACTCGTCCATCGTCAAGTTCGTGGCTGGGTTCCAGTCAGAGGTGGATGCGGCTCGCAGCCTTGGGGATAGGCCGCTGTACTTTGGGGAGACAAACTCGGCGACTTGTGGGGGTGGTGGGATCTCGCCTACCTTCGGGGCGGCGCTGTGGTTGGCGGACTATGTGCTGCAGTCGGTGAAGCTGGGGTATGAGCGCCTCTACTTCCACCAAGGTGAGACAAGCTCACTTCTTCGAAAACAGACGCGTGAGCTGATCCCTCATCTACAGGTACTATCGGCAACTCCCCTTACTCGTGGTGGGCCCAGTCCAAGGTCTTTGCCCCTTACTACGGTACGTATCATCGTGGAACCCTACACCCATAACACCTGCTAACACCGTACAGGCGCCCACTTCGCCGCGTCTGCCCTTGAGGGGGCTTCCTCCCTCTCTCAGATCGACGACGGCACCTCCCACCTCGCCATCTACGCCGTCCACTCCCACAACAAAGTCTCCCGCGCCATCATCATCAACACCTCCTACTACCCCAACAGCACCGTCGCTCGCTCCTCCGAGGACGTCGTCCTCTCCGGCTTCTCCAAGAGCTGCAAGTCTGCCCAGGCCAAGCGCCTCACCGCGCAGGACTCTTACTCGCAGCAGGAGCTCGGGGAGAACCCTACCTTTGGGGGGCAGTCGTTTGCGAACGAGACGTGTGTGGCGCAGGGGAAGGAGAGGCTGGAGAAGGTTGCGGTGAAGAATGGAAAGGCCACGGTGTCTGTGGGGGCGTCTGAGGCAGTGTTGGTGTACTTTGAATAGGTGCTCGTGGAGGAGTATCTGTCATGATCACCGATTGTTGGGCATCAAAAGGGTATACTGCCATATAAGTGGGTTGAAATATGTACGTAGGTCGTTAGTGCCAAAAGTTATAAAAAAGGAATGTTATCGATTAGCAGCTACGCTTCCAGTCTTGCTCATATCAATCTGACATCGCTCACTCTCTATGCATAATCGCTTCTCACATGGTGCTATCACTGCCCATTCATTACCTCACTTGAACGGCGGCGGGATGTGGAACCCACCCTCATCCTCGACTTTCACCTCAGAGATCCCGTTGGGGGTGAACGGCAAAGTCGTATGCCTCGCGATGTCATTTTTATCGGTCCCTCCTCCGGTCCACATCGACATCTCCCCTCCTTGGTCGCCGCTCATCCACTCCATCGTCACAGACCCGCGCATCAGCCTGCTGTTCATCACCTCCCTTCTCTTGTTGATGTATTCGTACCAGCTTGCATCACTGCACGTGCCTACCTCACCACCACCGCCAAGGCCTCTCGGCAATGCGGAGAGTATGGCCCCTCTGTCTTCACACGAGAAGATGGGAGGGCGAGGTACGTCTTCTCGTGTGAATATACCACTGACTCTGTAACGTGCGTTAATGTCCCGTTCGCTCGTGGCCATCTCGTCGTAAGCCGCCGCGACATGGTCATCAAAAGACTCGCGGACAAGGCCCTCCACATATTCGGGACCATAAGGGAACTCTCTCGTTCCAAGGTCCGCTTTGGGGCACAGCTCGGTCATCCTGTCGTAGAGCTTCTTCGATATCACCTTGATTGCTGGGGAGTAGAGCGTTTGTAAACAGCTTGCCAGCTCGTGATGGAGGTGATCTTCCGGCTTGCCCACGTCGATCTCTTGGCCTGACTCTCTCGCCAAGGTGATCGATTGGAGGTTTTTGCTGCACTTGAGAGCGATGTCGCGCAATGAGGCGATCTCTTTGGCGGTTCTCCTTTCATCCAGCCTAGACGATACCGCACTCGGCAGCCACGGCGACTGTTGTATCCACCATCGTCAATAACACTGCCGTGAGGACAAAGTTCCTCCTCTCAGTAAGACCAGAGCACATATATCATTGGACACTCACAGGACCACTCCCATCCGAACCTTTGCCAGTAGCGGTGAAGGTGGCGGGACGCCATTGCTGCATAACAAAGTAGCTGGGATTGCCTGTGTTTGCAGATTGAACAGAGCCGGAGCCGTCGGCAAGAGACACTGACTGGACAGTACTGCCTATGTTGGTTGAGTCTATTACTGAAGTCATGTTAGTAGTGTATGGAGTTTCGAGGTGAGAGTACAAGCTTCGTTCAACGCCAAGAGTGCGCGCTGTTGGCTGAGGTAATAAATACGGAGGGGACGTTCTGTGAGAGAGGTTATCCTTAAGACATACCAGCATATGGCAGAAGGGAGTCCACTCGTAGTATCTCCTTTGGCCCGAACGGAGTACCAAATCTGCAGGAGGCTCCATGGGAGAAAGGGAGCTTTAAGGTCAAGGTGTGGTACGTTAGTAAGCTGATCATCAGCAAGCTTCTCTTTCGCATGCCGGGAACGTCGCGACCGAACACAAGCGTCATGAAGTGTAAGGTGTTGAACATAGCTGTGTGGTACATCAATTCTATCGAGAAGTGGGTCAGAACAACGGATCAGTATCATATTTATTTCAAGCTTTCAGTTCTGCGCACTATTCCCTCCCCCCTCCCCTTTATCTGCCACGGTCGCCCATCTAGGCGCGCACCAATCTCCAAATCGACCAACCGAACAGCAGAGCTGCGAACGCGGCGCTCGCGATGGCAGGGCGATGCTTTGTCCGGAATAGCTCATCCTTGGTGCCTGCCTTGTCGATAGCCGCAATGTCCTCCTTCGAAAGCGTGATATCGCCGACGTCGAGGTAGCTCTCGAGGCGCTCCTTCTTGGACGAGGTGGAGATGACGACGGCGCTGTTCTCGTGTCAGCTTGGAGCGAGGCCGTGGCGGCTTCGTAAACTTACTCCTTCGCCTTTGACCAGGCCAGCAGCACCTGCTCAGGCTTCACCTTCAATCGCTTGGCGATGTCGTTCACGGGTTTGTCGACAGGCCCGCCCGGGCGAGAGGTAAGGGGGAAGAGGGAAGAGTAACCCTCGGCCACGATGTCGTTCTTGGCCAGATAATCGAGGAGGGGAGTAGTGGAGTGGATGACGTAGGGGTGAAGGAGGATCTGGTTGACCACGGGCTTGATTGTAGCCGACGCAAGCAGCTCTTGGAGTTCTTGGACGCCAAAGCTACAGAAGGGCATCGTGTAAGCAAGCGGCGCGGTGTCAGTTGAGTAAGGAATGACGAACTTTGACACTCCAATCGACTTGGCAAGCCCGTCCTTTTTGATCTTCTCCAACTCCTTCCACGTCCCGGGGATGTCCCCCTTCGCCAGACGAGGGTGGTGGATGAGGTACAAGTCCACATACTCCACCCCAAGCTTCTCCAGGCTCTCTTCGATCGACTGCCTAGGCCCCTTGTCATCGACCCCACTCCACTTGGTGGTGATCCAAACCTCCTTGCGGGCGAGGGCACTCTCTTTGAGAGCTTGGCCGACCTCTTCTTCGTTGCGATAGACTGTGGGGCATGTCAGCTCTCGGCCATCATACAGATGCCACGACACTCGCTCACCCTGTGCGGTGTCCAGATGGTCAAACCCAACATCAATCGCCTGATCGACCTGCCCCGCGGTGACCTCCTTGGGGATCTTCCATGTCCCGAAGCCGATAGCG
The DNA here is from genome assembly GCA_036427605.1 of Cryptococcus sp. DSM 104549. Classification (NCBI taxonomy): domain Eukaryota; kingdom Fungi; phylum Basidiomycota; class Tremellomycetes; order Tremellales; family Cryptococcaceae; genus Cryptococcus; species Cryptococcus jaspeensis. The sequence goes on from CP144049.1 coordinate 776,725, forward strand.
GGGATCTTGCGGCCGTCGTTCAAGGTCTTGGTTCCGAAGGGCATTGTGGTGCGTGGCTGTCTGGGGTAAGAAGTCTCAAGCGTAGTAGAGAGGAGAGGTGATGTTTGAAAGTGGAAGAGGTAGATAGATGTTCGCAGGACGAGTGTTCCCAGAGGTCGTGGCGAGGAGGTTGCGTGCTCAAGAGGCAAGACCAAGCAGCAAGCACCCAGATCGATCGTCATCTGCCGCAACCGCAACCGCACGCGCCAGATGGTGCTTCTCAGAAGAGCGGGCCGCCCGGCCCAAAGGAGGTTCGGGCATCGCCGATGATCCGGGCCTCCACCCCGATAACGCCATCGGATTCGGTCGAAGGAGGGCAGGAAATAGAGAGAGAGCATCGCTGGTGTCTGCATCGTCTGTTCTGCTTCAGAGCTCAGTAGCACACTGCAAGCAACCAAGCAGGCAAGCCTTCAAATGTCTACCGAATCTCTCGTGGACGTGACGACGACGACGTTCCAGGCCATCTTGGCTGTCGCCGTCGTCTTCACCGCGGGGTACGCGTACAATGGCAAAGACGTTCCATTGCTAAGCATCGTGAGTCTTCACCTACGCGCTTGGATGAACTACATCTGACTTGTTGTGGAACACAGACCCTTGTGACTCTGTCAAGGAAGCTCTTACTACCTCTGCTTCTATTGACCACGTTCGCGTCTTCAAGGACATTGACTTGGCGGCTGATATTGCAGTGTAAGTGGGGGCCGTACGCGCTTTGCCCATGAGTTACTGTCCAGCTGACGAAGACCATAGCATGGCCTTTTGCTGTCACGGCACTCATCACGCACATTTCTTCCCTTGTGGTGTCTTTGCTTCTGAGGAAATACACGGGGACGCCGGACTGGAGCATCGAGTCTCTGACGTTCAACAAGTACGTGACGCCTCTTGTCAAACGAAGTAAACCGAGCTGATACGTATAGCAGTGTTGGATCGTACCCATTACTATTGGTCTTTGCTCTCTACCATGCTTCGGCCGAAGGTGGTCTTAGCCATCTTCACTGGAGAGTGCTGGATACGTCGAGCAAGGTTTTGGAACGCGCCAATGTCTACATCCTTCTCAACCTCCTGATCGTCGAGTTCTTCAGGTGAGCTATTGGAGATGTGAAAGATAGATACATAGCTCTATACTGACCCATTACAGGTCTTTCCTTTCACCGTTGATCAATCGCCTTGTACTTGACCCCGCCAAGAAGGCGGATGAAGAGGCAGAACCTGAGGACGTCGCTCCTGCGGCGGAGCCGACTGACACTGAGGACGCCGACGAGCGTACCTCCTTGCTCAACCGTCCCACTATCAGCTCGGCCCACTCCTTCAAGCCCGTCGTCCTCTCTATCATCCAGTCTCCCATCGTCATCTCTGCGGTCTTGGGGCTGGTGATCGGCACGGTCAAGCCGCTGCAGCGGGTCATCACGGGTGTGGGAGCGGACAGCCCAGATGGTGGATGGCTCTGGCAAAGTGTGGGCCTGGGCTTGGTGCTCTTGGGAAGCGTGTTCGCCGTCGTCGATACTGTAGGGGCGGGTGCAGGAATAAGGGCAGGAGAGAAGACCTCGTACGTGTAGTTGCAGTTGCCGCTTGGTCGCTCGCTGACGTACAACCTCTGTAGCTCTCCCGAGGAGAAGGTGCCTCCTACTCTGGGCACTGTGCTTTTGCTGGTATTCTGGCGCTTCGCGGTGATCCCTGCCATCATCCTGCCTCTCGTGCGAGGATTCCACAAGATCCCCTCCACGAAGCTCTACCTGCAGGACCCAGTCTTCGTCAGCGTTGCTACCAATCGATCTCTGATACAATGCTGACGTACTCCACTTCCAGTCGTTCGTGATCGCTCTCACCACCATCACCCCTCCCGCTTTCCCTGCACTCCTCAACCCCTTCCGCTCCTCTGTCTTGTTCTCCACCTTCTACGTCTCCCTCTTGACGGCTCTGCCACTGGCCGTCGCCCTCGCCATCGCAGGACGCGGCATTTCCTACGATGTCGACTTTGACCTTGCCCACGCACTCAAGTCGGCTGCGGGTGGCGGTGTGGCCGGCGCTGCTGCCATGGTGGTGCAAGTGTTGACGCTCATGCCCATGAGGACGATCATGAACTACCAGTACAGGTACGGCGGGGGTATCAAGAGCGCCACCTTGACGTTGTGGGAGGACGGGGGCTTCCCTCGCTACTACGCTGGACTGGCTGCAGCTCTGTGGGTCACTTCATCTTTTTTGGGCCGCTGCTGCCACTTGACTGACCCATCACGCAGGTTCCAGGGACCGCTATCCCGCTTCGGCGACACAGCCGCCAACGCCGGTATCCTCGCCCTCCTCGACTCTTTCCCCTGGCCCGTGCTGGTCAAGACGGTAGCTGCGAGCGTCGCGTCCGCGTGCTTCCGTATGACTCTTACCCCAATTGACACGATCAAGACGACCCAGCAGACGCAAGGTGGCGTGGCTGGGCTGAAGTTGGTGAGGGACAGGGTGAAGGAGCAAGGAGTGGCTAGTTTGTGGTACGGAGCGCTTGCCACGGCAGCCGCTACATTCGTTGGACATTGTACGTTTGGTTTGCAGAAGACATATCGGGTCACAACGCTGACTTTGCATGTGCTGTAGACCCATGGTTTGGGGTAGGTTAGGGATAGCGGTTTTTGAGTCGGAGCTGACCTATGGCACTATAGACGTACAACTACCTGTCGGACGTCCTCCCTCTCCCCCACACTCTCATCCAAAAGCTCGCTGTAAGCATATCCGCTCTTCCATCTATGACAAATTGACTGACGTGTTCCTCAGCGACAAGCGTTCATCGGCTTCTCCGCATCCGTCGTCTCTGACACCGCCAGCAACAGTCTGCGTGTGGTGAAGACGTACCGACAGGTGCACGAGGGCGATGTTGGATACTGTACGTCATCTTCACAGCCTCCACGACTGTAAGCTGACAATTCATGGGTGACTTATAGGGACTGCGGCCAAGAGAATAGTCGCCAGCGAAGGCCTTTTGGGCTTGTTTGGCCGAGGCCTCCCCACTCGGCTCATCACGAACGGTCTGCAAGGTCTTCTCTTCAGTATCCTGTGGAAGCTGTTCAGCGACATGTGAGTGGTCAGGTCGGATCTGCTGGGAACATATTAGGTCTGACATGCGTGACCACAGTATCGCCGGTAAGAAGTAGACTCAAACGCAGAATATGGGCGGGTGTTGGAATATCTGTAGAGAGAAAATACGAGGGGAGGCATCTTTAGACATGAATAATGTTAAATCTTGACGAGAAGAAACACAATATGCATAGCCAACAAACCCAGTTTATAGCCATTCTCACCCTGTATATCTAAATCAACTTGCTTGCAACGTCCTTGACGGCCGCACCGAACCCTCCTGTCGACCCGAAACCGCCCGACCCGCGAGCAGTCGCGTCCAGATCCTGTTCACGGTAACCGGCATCAGCTGCTGTTTCCATATGGACTTGGATGGAACGTTAAACTGACGTCGACCACCTCGATAGGAGCCATGACAATCTTTTCCAAGATCAACTGCGCCACGCGGTCGCTCTTTTGCACTGTAGATCGCGCGTTTCATCAGCACCCCTCAAAGCGTCAGGCTATGATGGCAACTGTAACGCACCAGTGAAGTCCTTGTCTCCGTAGTTGAACAGGAGGACCATCACGGGACCGCGGTAGTCCGCGTCGATCACACCCGCACCGGTGTCGATGGAGTGCTTGGCGGCTATACCACAGTCATATCACGTCAGCACTCACAAACTGATGCACTGCACCCGTGGGAGACTCACCGAGACCACTGCGAGGCGCAATACGCCCATACGTCCCCTCGGGCACAGCGATGCTCAACTGCAAGTCGATCAGTGCCTTGCCCCTCGCCGGCACAACCTTCTCCTCAGCAGAGTAGAGGTCGTAGCCCGCCGAAAGGGGCGAGCCTCGGGTGGGGGTCGTAGCAGCCGCAGAGAGCTTCTTGATGAGGAGAGTGCTAGAAGGCTGTGAATTGGTGATGTCAGCTCATTCACGACCATCTAAGCCGTCAAGCTCACAGCCGCCACACCGCCACCGTTGCTCGAGGGGGCAGATGCCTCCTTGTTCTCAGAGACCGCCAACCCCGCAACACTCTTCTCCGCAGCCTTGACAGGTTCCTCCTTCTTCACAGGCGTCTCCGGCTCATCCTCGCTCTCCGGCTGCTCAATTTCAAGGCCCTTGGCGGTAACCTCAGGCACCGAGTCGATCTCCTTCTTGGACGTGAGGATGGGCTCGGGCTTGGGCTCCTCCTTGGCAGGGGCGGGTGCAGCGGCGGGTGCAGCGGCAGCAGGGGCGGGGGCGGGGGCGGGGTTGGGCGCAGGGGTGGAGGTGGGGGGTGGGGATAGGGGCAGTGGAGACGCTGACTGCCTGGGTCTCGAGGTCCACCAGCTTGGGCCTGGTGGTCTTGCCGGCAAAGTAGTCGGCAGCGGACTGGGCGGGCTCGATGGAGTTGGCGGGAGGGTAGATGCTGAAAGAGAAAATGAGGCGCGTCAACATATGTTCCCTTCACGCTAATACGAAGGTGGAACATACTCGGATTGGAACGACTCGGCCTTTCGAGGCACGATGAAGCTCAGAGGCTCGACGCAGCCGCCCGCAAGCTTGTATGCTCGAGCAATCTCGCACTCCTTTATGTCGAGCGCACGACGGGGGAGGAGGGTCATGCCACGCTCTGAGTTTTGGGATGAGTGATGTTGAACTTGCACAAGACGTTCGTCTGCAATCACTCACGAGGGTCGGACGTCTTGTACTCGCTCAAGAAGTGGAGCTGGTCACCCTCAAATTCGTAGTATCGGATGTTCCCGTCACTACGTATACTGTCAGCCTAGTCTCAAGCGACGCCGTATCTCAAGCAAACTTACCCCTTGCCAGCGAGGAACAGAACATCGTTACCCTCAGCAAAGAAGGGCATGAGGATACCGCTAGTGCTCCATTAGCTTTGACATCATAGTAAAACCGCATAGATAACTCACGCGCTCGAGTCGAGAGAGATGGTGTCAAGGTTCGTCAAGCTTGAAGTGTCCCAAAGGGACACCTGCCTGTCCGACATCTTGCTAAACTACAATCAGGTTGTCAGCTTGCAGATCAACGACATGCATTCTACTTTGAAGCTGCTCACCCCAGTGGTCGCGATTCTGTCCCTGTCGCCGAGCCACACCACCCTGGAACCCTTCACACCGGCGTGACCATCAGTGATCCTCACGGCCTCCGTCCCCGCTCGGGGGTCAAAGAGCCTGATCTTCTTGTCCCTACAAGTCTAAACATCGCCATCAGCAGCTTTCTTGCGTGGTAAGAGAACGCAGTAGTAAGTGGCTTACAGTAGCGAGGACATTGCCCACGGCGTTCCACGCGATGCTCTGGATAGAGTCGTTGTGCCCAGTGAGCGTGATTTGGGGAGAGTCACCGCCCTGCGAGATGTCCCACAGCCGCACGAGGTGGTCGCCAGAGGCAGCAGTGAGGAGGTTGCTGGAGGCGGGGTTGAAGACAACGTGTCCAACCTTGCTGTGTAGTCGATGGAAAGATGAGCGAGGGCAAAGAGAAGAGCGCGTTGGATAGACACGCACCGGCCGCCAGCACTGAGTCTCTTCTCCGGGCTAAGGTCGGTTGGGACCCAGTGGTCCTCACCCCAGCCCTCGAAGATAGAGTCATCCACCTTCCAGACAAACACTGTTGCGTAAATTGTCAGCTAAATTATGCCATACTTGGGAAGAGTCTTTGCGAAGATGAGACGCACCCTTTCCATCCTCGCCGGCCGACGCGACGATGTTGTCATCGAAGGGCGACCAGGCCGTGTCAAGGACAGGCGCGGTGTGGGCCCTGGCAAGAGGGATAATGTCCGGAAGCTTGGTCGGGAAACCCGTCGGCTGGGGAGGAGTGAACGGGGAGAAGAGAGGGAGGACCGCGAAAGCCTATGATCCACCCCACGACGACCAATCAGCACTGCACCACGCGTCGCGTCTTTGACGATTATGACGAAAGTGAAACTTACCCCACCGCCGGACGCCTGCCAGTTGACAGCAAGGTACTTGCCACCGGCCGAGACGAGATCGGTGTCCCACGCGGAGCCGCTGACCTTGACGTTCTCGTAGCTGACCTTCGACTTTGAGCCGTAGACGTGGCGGTACTTGGACTGTCGTCGCGTTAGCATCCGTTCTGTCTGTTCAAAAGCATGATTCGGGGAGGGCAGATGGAACTTACGGGCCTCACGAAGCGCGACATGATGCTCAGCGGTGTGTTGGGTAGTAAGGATATAAGCTGGGATGGGGTCGAAGAGGAGGATGGATGGTGTGACGGGCGAGATGGAGTCGTTGGAGAGGAGGTCGTGCGCGTCCCTACATCCAAATAGCTTTCCCACGGTCGTCGCTGTTCAAGACCAGGCAAAGAACAAGGAAAGCGGAGAGCAACGACACATGCATTGAGAAAGAGATCTACAAGAACACCATCTATGCCACAACTATATCCAGCAAGCAAGAGAAGCAACGAGAATCTATGAAAGCAGCCAACCAGATCTCACGACATCTTGTTCTTCCTCTTGGGCGCGACGGACGCGCCGATGGCATCGACGACCGTCCTGATCACCGACAGATACAACCCAATCGTCCACGTCGCCCACGCCCACACCCCCTTGCACCCCCAGTCGATCCCCCCGATGATGGGCCTCAACACCCCTTCCCCCGTCTCCCTCTTCAGCGCCCTCGCGTCCATCCTCATCAGCTCCCAAGGGCGCTTGGTCAAGCCAAACTCGGGGCGGTAGCACACCTCCATGCCCGCGCGCCACCCGTCCTCGTGGAACCCGTACCCGGTCCACGCGCCGACAAAGTACAAGCCCCGCTTGCCTTGGATGGTGGGGAGCTCTTTCTGGGCGCGGAGAAGGGCGTTGGTGAGGGTGGGGTGGTGGTATACCCAGCGGGAGAGGGTTTTAGCGGGGTCTGGCTGAGTGGGAGGGTTGAGCGTGACGAAGATGAGGCCGTGTTTGGCGACGGGGAGGCCTTGGAGGATGTTCAGGTTGAACGTGCTGATAAGGATGTCAGCCGGGATCTATCTTTCACAGAGTGGATGGACATACATGGAGATCGTGCTGACATCGGACGCTGTGGTCTTGGACTCGAGGCTCTGAGGAATAGGTCTGGTGGACGTGAGGTAGTTCCAGGCTATGCAGAGGGTCAGCATCTGTGAACTTCATCGAGCTGGATCTTGTACACACCAGTCCAGGCCCTCTTCCTCACAGGCATCAACTACAGGACGTGGTGTCAGCATGGCCCGGCCCAATAAACAACGCCAGCTACTCACAGCCTCATCATAGTGAACAACAGCCTCGTTCGCACTCCACTCGCAACCACTCAGCACGCTCTTCTCCTCGGGACTGATCGACTCGCCCAAGAGCCGCACAGCCTGGTCTGTGTGGGTCCTACATATCACCCACAAAGTCAGCTGAGATCACGCCAGAAACCAGGCAAGAGTTAACTGACGCCATGATGACCTTGTCGTATCGTACCTCAACCCCAGACGCCTCGCGCACAAGCACTCCCCCGTCTGACAGCGGGGTGACCTTCTCGATGCCCGTCTTGAGGTGAAGCTTCTCTGAAGGGATCTTCTTAATGATCTTGTCGACATAGCGCTTCCTGCAGACGCCACGTATAGATTGGCAGCCGCACCGAGCTAACGGGACTGTACACAAGCACTCACGACCCGCCCTTCACGGTCAGCCAAGAAGGCTTGCCCCAGAGCTGAAGCATCTGGTGGTTGTGGAAGAACCTGACGAGCGCCATCGCGGGGAAGTCGAGGGCGACCTTTTCGGGAGGGATCGACCAGATGCCAGCAGTCAAAGGCTGTGCGGCTCGTCAGCAGGTGCCTTTCCTCATCAATCAGCCGCTCCAACTGAACTGACGAGTAGATAGTCCTCCTTGAAGGACTGGCTGTAGCCCTCGCGATCGAGGTACTCTCCGATACTGAGCTCCTCGCTCTCGCCTTCCTCCGAAAGCAGGTCCTTGGCAAAGATGTGGAACCTGAAGATGTCCCACATCATGCGGTAGACGCGGGGCTTGAAGCTGCGGGGCCGTCAGGTCAGCTTCCGCGGAGTGGGGAGAGTAAAAAAGATGCTGACGGACACGTTGGCACCTTGGCAGAAGAGCGCCGTGAGGTCGTTGCTGGCCCACTCGAACGCGCCGAGGTCACGGCTCAACGAGAACGACATGGTGGTCTTGATGAGATCGACCGCCGAGTCTTGGATGAAGCGGTAGAAGTTGGGATAGTTCTTGGAGTTGATCGCGATCTGTGCGGTTGAAAGGATGTCAGCAGTTGCTCGTAAGCATACCAGAGATGTGCGAGTGGCTTACAAAAGCGCTGTCAAAGGCAAGGATGGCGGGATTGTCTTTCGTCAGCCCACCGAGGCTACCGCTGATCACGCCGACGCCACCATCAATAGCTTAATGACTCACGTATCAATCTCGCACTTGTCCTTTCCTGGGCCTATTGTCGATCACACAAATCAGCAAGACATCCTTTGGGCCGACGGCACCGGCCCCACTCGAATATTGCACTACCACGACGCGCTGAGAGGGTACCGATGTGTATGCACGAGGGGAGGCCGCTGACATAGCAGACAGCGAGCAGGTGGGGTGCGTGAACGGGGACAGGACTCACGTTGGAACTCCACGGTGTGTGCGTGCCCACCCCACCAGTCGTCGCGCTCGTAGATGTGGACATCGTGCTCTGAGAACTCGCTGAGGGTCTGGAGGGGAGAGGGAAGAGAACGTTAGCTGTTGTTTATATCTATGAACGGCACCACCCTCGGCCCGCCGGTCACCCGGTGCAGCTCCTGAACAATGACTCACCCATAACGACGACAGGCCGCCAACGCCGCCTCCGATAATAGCCACCTTCATCTTCTTCTTTGGTGTGGTGTGGGATAGTCTAGACGATGTCTTTGATATGATTGAGATATCTCGCTGGAGGGACGAGCTCTTATGCTTGCGTGAACAAGGGATGGGGGGCCAGGGCGGTGCCCAGCGACGGCGATATATACTCGCGGGGCAGGCTAAGACCTGTCCCGCCGGCCAGACCTGGAAGGTGGGGGGGAAATGATCGGAACGGCTCGTTGGAGCCGCGCCGCTTGGTATGCAAAGGACGGTCGTCATCCCAAGATAGGCAGATTGGCCAAAGCGTTACAGGGGATTGGCCGTGGTGAGTGATCTAACCGTGCGTAGGCGGTGCGGAGGTGTGTCCTGCCGGGTCTTGGATGTAGCCTCCGACGCGCAGGAGCCACAGCAAAAGTTGGCTGGGAGGGGAGACTCTGCGGTGGGGGGGGGGGTTACTTCGCAGACGCTATGGAGAGTGGGGGACGTCGTGCCGAGGTGGAGGGACACGAGGTGACTGGCAGGGCGCCGAAGAAGCGAGGGCGTGGACGTGATGATGGAGTTTATCTCGACTGACGATCATGGTCTTACACCTTGTGCGCCCTCGTTTGGTCCGACAGTCCCGGTTCGGCGGAGCAGCGACGCGTGCTAGTGGTCTTGAGCACGTACTGGAGGGTGGGGGGGGGGCTGGTGTGTTGTTGACTGACTGGCCGTCGATTGCACGGAGTCGCCGGGGCGATAGCGTTGAACTCTCTGCGCGTAATAGGAGTGTGTATTGTTTCAGTGACATATGGAGTAGACGCTTATAGCAAGGGCTGCTGTTTGTAACTGTGTGACTGTCGACTCGTCGAGATGGGAAAGCGAAAAAGGGCCAGCGACCGCCAAGCTCTGGGGCGAGAGCTGCTTGGTGGGGAAAATGGTATCAGAGGATCTCGCGACACCTCCACCGGAGCGGCTTCGGCGTCCCGGCGCATGGGCCCACGGTTTGCAATCCGTCTTCAATTTCCATTGCATGCATGCTCCTCATCAATCAACACCGTGACAGACAGCTGCCAGTATCGTACAGCCGTAATAATGGACACTCCCCCACTCGATGTATCAGAGGACGAGCTGCCCATCAGCTTCTCCCGGCGCCCATCCCGCTCGACTAGTTGCTACCGACGCGTCCCCATCATCCCCAGCTCGTGCCCAACTCCCGCCAGCAGCGGACGACATGCGGCACAGCCGCCTAACGCTGCACACCACGTCCAATCTACTCGTAGGTACCACAGGCTTCTGGTCTCATCATTCAACACGATGTTTCTCGAGGCAGCACGGCGTGGGGCGTACGTACGCGAGGCGCAAGGTTCAGATCTCAGGCGGGCGGGATTAACCTGCTGTGTGGACCCCACACCAATCTCAGTCAATTATAGACATGCATAGCCTAAGAACGGCGCAGCATGGCTGGATTGACCGTCCTCCGAGCCCTCCGTGTGTATCTGCTTTGCACAGCAGCAGTGGATGAGCTGAGTGAAGTGTTGTAATGGCTGCCGTCACCATGGTTGATTGGAAAGGACGATATGATAGCGCTCGGAAGCAAAGTGCCTGTGCTTCTGAGACACCCGGAACATTCCAAAGTCCTGACCCGGATCTGGCAAGGATCTGTCGTGTCCAGGACGCTGGGATTGTGGCGCTTCTCATGACAGTCTCGTTGGTCGGTGTTTCGAGCTTGGATGATTGGTTCGATGAAGGATGCACCATAATGAGCAGGACGACACACACACGCTAAAATAGATGGCGAAATTGCCAGACAACTGAGAATGTCCAAAACGCTCCGAGAAACCAATTATGCTGCGCCCACAATGAGTGCTGCGCCCACCACAATGAAGGTTGTTGCGCCCACAATGAACGCTACGCCCGCCCGCCCACAACCAAGTCCGAAGACCGACCGAAACTATGCCCACCCATCATGCGTGACATGTGCGTACGTGGTCCGCCGCATATCCACACAGCTGCGCCACGCCAAAGAGTCGAGGACACACAAGTGCTGCATCTACAGCCCTACAGCCCTTCGAGGAAAGCAATCAGCTGCTCCAGGATCATCCTCTGGACGTTGGGCTCTTCCTCCTCTCCTTCCTCTGGGTCGTCCCCGACGTTGTTCTTGAACTCTGCGCATTGACCGTCAGTATACGCTCCACACAAGATAGGACTGGTGAGCTTACCGGTGAGAACCGCGGCGACGTCCTTGAAAGAAAGGTCTTTCCGCGAAAGGAGTAGCCGCGCGTGCGTCATGGCCTGTCAAGGATATATCAGCCAGTTGTCACGCCCCACTTCACACGCCCAACTCACCCCGTCGTCCTCCATGCACACCCATGCCAAGACGTAGTCGGCATTCTGCAGTGCCGCGAGCCCCGCATCGATCTTCCGCAGATACCACTCTGTCTCCTCCACATCCGTGATCTCCTCCTTGTTCGCTTCCATCACCTGTGCCCTCTGTGTCAGCACACCTCGTTGCCCGACAGCGCACTAAAACTCACCCGCTTCTCCATCGCGATATCCCTGGTAACCGCTCTCAACCTCCCCTCCGCCGCTTCCCGAATCTCCAAAAGCCTCTCCACCTTCTCATAGTTCGCCTCCACAAACTTGGCAATCAGCCTGATCCTCGGCGCGGTATCGCTCCCGAGGTTGGTAAATAGGCTAACGAGGATCCCGAGGATATGCTCCTCGTCCTCGACCGAGGATGTCGCGTTAAGCTTGTTCTTCTTCTTGCCCTCGCCCTTGCCCATGAATGCAGAGAAGAGAGTCTTGAGGCCGAGAGCCTCGACGAAGCGCTCGCAGCTGTCGGAGCCGGCGTCGCCTTGGAGCGCGTAGTTGAGGACTTTGATCGCGCGGGTCTTGGCGAGGAGCTTCTCCCTGTGGTACAGCCTAGGTCAGCCATGCACAGACTCATGTTCCAGCGACCTACTTCATCATGAGCACCATGAGCTCCACCCCCTCCGTCTCCAGGAAGAGTTTTTTCATCTCTGGTTGTCCCAGCGCCGAGCAGACGCAGTCAAACACGTTCTCCATGAACTCGACCTCTTCGCTGTCTCCCGGGTCCTTCTTGAGGTATTGCTTTGGCACGTTGTCAGCTCATGTGGTGTATCGACCGTGACGCTCGCGCAGCTAAAACGACTCACCGACAGCACCTGGAGTAACACCTCCATCCCGCCGAGCTCCGCCAGCTTCATCACGATATCCCTGCTATCCTGCAACAGGATCGCCAGGATCTCGCTCACATACTGCTTATTACTGTCATACTCCTTCTTCTGGATCCGTTGCAGCAGCCAAGGCAAGAGCCCCGTGTCCTCCACGATCTGCTCCGCGAGAGGCGGCATGAACGAGAGGAGGTTCTCGAACACCCCGAGGATGTGGAAGACGCCTTGGGAGTCATTCTCTTCGGACTCGTCGAGGCGGGAGAGGTTGGATACAAGCAGGTCGAGGAGGGAGTTGTTGAGCTGCCGGCCGGCGGGTTAGCTGGGGTTCGGGCAGCTCAGGACGAATCAGCTGGACTACTTACGAGCTCATCTATCAACACACCCATCGCCATCCTCGTCCCACTCGCCATCCCCCCTTGTCCCTCCCCTTCTTCCTCCTCCTCAGCCAAATCATCCACCTCCGCCCCAACATCCTCATCCGTCAACTCCTGCACCACCTCAACCACATCCATCGCGATATCCGTGTTCTCATGACTGAGCAAGTTGGTGAGCAGTGCGACCACGCCGGACTTGACGAGCTCGGGGTAGAATGCCGGAGGATTTTGAGTGAGCGGGAGGAATTGTTTGAGCGCGGCGTCGAGGTCGGATTCAGACTCGATGAACCTGTGCCCATCTCGCATTAGCCTTGCCCATATATGTAGCTCGTCATATGCGCACTTTGACGGATCATCAGGCCACTTCCCACGCTGCTCCGCATTCTTCGTCACGACCCTCTCAAACTTTCCCAACTGCCGCCTGAGCGCAGGGAGGTCCATCGCCGGTCCTTCTTCGCCCTCTCCCGCGGCGTCAAAGATGTCGAGGATTTGCTGTTAGGCCGTCGCAGTGTCAGCCTATAACCCAGGTCATCTGCGTATCACCGTCTCAGTGATGTGACTGACGTTCTGCTCGGTGTTCAGCCCACCACCAAAGAACCGCCCTTCGTCGTCTTCGCCGTCATCCACATCTTGCACCCCTGGATCCAGCCACATCAGCCTCCTTGCCCCCCTCAAAGTAAGACACGGATAGAAAAGGACCCACCTTGCTCATACCGCTCCTCGTCCTCCATATCCTCATCCTCCACCGTCGCCCTCCTGCTATGCCCATTCGTCGGTCCAGCTACCGGTCCAGCGCTTGGCTCTGGCTCGTTTGGCTTGTACTTCTTCAGCAACTCTACAATTTACATCTGTCAGCATCTTGAAAGCTCTGCGATGATGTAAAGATGGAACGGGGCACGACGCAGAGGAGAAGGTGGTAAGGGAGGGACGTACCAGGGTTAGGCATGTCTGGCATCTTGCGTTTGGACCCCGCCCCCGCCGAGGCAGGGAGCGCGGGGAGCTTGAACATCTTGTCGATATCCATTTTGGCGGTGGTTTATCTTCAGAGCGATCTTCCGGTTCAAGCGTTGAGGAGAGGAGTCGCTCGAGGCCGTTCTAAGAGGTTGAGGGACAGAGTATTGTGGAAGAAAACAAGCCAGAAGATGGTCGACGGCTTCGTGGTGAAGAGCTCAACAAGCAGGATCGCAAAAACTCGTGACGTAACGACTTTCAAGTGTACTGTGGCGACTGTCAAAGGGTGAAGCCCAGCCTCTCAAACCCGGCCATGCATGACGATGATCGCTACAAGATCCAAATGATATATGATATATTCCCCTTGCCCCATCAGTATACTATCCTCTGACGCTTCGCCGGCGTCTGAACCCATGTTCGTTGTACTCTAGTGTAGCTTCGCCCGGTTTTGCGCGTCGCCCGCGTCTCCTCATATACCCGCCGCCCAACGAACCGCCATCCCGCCCTTCCCGCCCTCCGCTCAACCACCGCCCATATCCCTGCTCATCCGACCATCCACCTCCCCTTCAAAACTCATATCCAGCACACTCTCCTCCCTCTCCCCCCCATCCTGGAACGTCGAGCTCAGCGTCCTGGACCTCTCTAGCCCCACCCTCCTCTCCGCCGCTGACGGGTCGATGAGAGGGCTGATAGATGGGTCGAGGGATGAGTGGCGGGAATGGGAGGGGAGGGAGGTGTCGATTGATGACGGGCGGGAACGGGGTGGTACATGGGGTACTTGCGACAACGACTGGGATTGCGATTGGGACCGCAAGGACCGCCGGTGAAACGGGTTGGTCGGTAACACCCCCTCCCTCGGCTGGGGGTACGCCCCCGTCCACGCAGTGGGCGCCGCGGGCGATACGCTCGCGCTAGCACGCCTCGCCAGCCCGAACGGGTTCGTCAAGTCCACCTCCCCGCCCTCATCCACGTCCCGCTCACCTCCCCAGGGGCTGAAGCTGCTCGGCATAGTCTGCGCCTGCGCGAACCTGCCCATCGCCTCTTGTCTCGCCTCTCCACCGCCGAGCCAGCTACGCGCCTGTCTTCCATTCGACCCGCCCCCGCCTCCCCCGCCGAGAGAAAGAGAGCTAGAGAACGAATGCTGCCTCTGCACCGTCATACTCGTCGGCGGGGGGCTCGGCATCTGCATCTGCATCTGCAACGGCAGCGCTGGCGTACTCGTACTACCGCTCCCGCTTATCCCGGGCGTAAACGGAGAAGAAGCCGAGAGCGGGGAGTTGAATGGGAGCGATGGGCGGCGGTCGGTGCTAGCTGTTGAGGGGGCAGCACAGGCGTAGGTGTGCGGGCGAGGAAGGAGGGGAGCGATAGAGTTGGGTTCGGAGGGGCGGCGTGTGTCCGATTGGACGAAGAGGCGACGCTGCGAGGTGGGCGAGGGGGGCGTCAGCTGGGCCTGGCATGATGCTAGCAAGAAGGAGGAGCTGACGTCGTTGATCTCGTCCGGGAATCGGCTGATCCGCACCTCATACCGAGCCACACTCCACTCCCTCTCCCTCTCTTTCTCCCTCTCCCGCTCCTTCTCCTTCCCCCTCTCTCTGTCCCGATCCCGATCCCCACCCGAGATCCTCGCCCGATGCCACCCCAACCACCCACCGCCCCCACTTCCCTTCTCCTCCTTCGACCGCTCCTCATCCCGCCCAGAAGCAGAGAACGAGGGCGGCTTCTCCCCGTCGGAGTGACGCCCGTCCGAGCGGGATTTTCGTCGGTCCGCTTGGGAGCGCCGCCGCTGGGCTTGCGTTTGGGTGTATGAATGCGAGCTTGACGGAAGTTGGACATCCAGCACGAGGGAGCTCGCGCTTCGACTCCACCCCGCGGGGGTCGCACCTTCCCCCCCTCCCACGCCCAAGCCCCCACCGCCGCCGCCGCCATGCGAATGGGTCGGCGAAGCAGGCAAGTGCGGCCTAGACTGATGGTCGATGATAGTCGGGAGGGAGAACATGTGGGAGGGGTTTTGCATGACTTGGGAGGAGTGCGGGAGAGAGAGGGAGAGGATGAGGGTGATGTTGTAGACTTTTGGTAGCTGCACGAGGTCGAAGGAGGTTAGCCGGCACGAAGAAAGTAGAAGCGGATGGGCGTACGAAGGTGATGGGAAAGTAGCAAAACGCGTTAGTCGACCAGTAGTTGTACATCAGCAGCGATGCGAGCTGCAGACCTGACACCGCCATGCCCCCATGACACGTCACAAGCTACCCTCATCGTCAGCTTTGAACAACAGCCCCAATGGCGTCACATGTCAAAGCTTACAATCAGCCGCGTGACGATCTCCTTCATCAAACCCCCCTCCATGCTGAGTTTCCGGCGGGCCCACCAGAGCTCGAAGCAGAGTACGAGGGCGAGGAGGAGGTCCACCGCTGTGCTGGTGGCTAGCCAGACCATCTCGTTAATCGAGAACCTGGGTCTCGTCAGCACGCCCTTGCGTTGCGACTTGGAGACCCAAAAGGAGAAGACCCACAGAGTCGTGCTGCCCTGGTACGACAGCGTATAAAGCCACCCGCTCCGGTACACGAGCAGACTCGAGATCGTCCCCGTCACAAACGCCATGAGTGTCGCTATCCCCACGATCCCCGCGAACGAGTACTTGACCAGCGGATGAGCTAGCCGGGGCCACAGGATGTCGAGAGATGATATAAAGAGCGTGATGCGTCGAAGGAGGAACAGCTGGGTGAGAGTGGAGGGGATGAGCCCGAGGAAGGGGGAGACGAAGAAGAGCGGGGTAGCGCGGAGGAAGCCTGCGAGGTCGAGGAAGTGGTTGCCGAACATCTGGGGCGGCAGTCAGTCTGGTGCGTAGTCGCGTGCTTTGACGCGGCACGCGGGGCGTGCGGGTGTAGGTGGGGGTATGGGCTGGTGTGGATGGGGCGGGGGCTCACACTCCATCCTCTGAAGAGGTCGACTACGGTTTGGGCACCATTGAGGACAAGGCTGATCGCGACGAGGGACACGCCGAGCTTGCGAGATGACTCGGATGGAAGGGGCGGTCGGGAAAAGATGGAGATGAAGTAGTTGATGGAGAGGATCAGGACGATGCCCATGCCTGCGGTGGGTGTTAGCTGGGGCAGTTGTGACTGGGGGAAGACTCGTACCAAAGCACTCGAAGGCGAAGCCGAGGAAGAACGGCCCGGCTGCAACAGTGAGCCATCAGTACGAGCCATCAGTACGAGCCATCAGTACCGTGTCACCACCAAAGCCGACCTGACTGACTGATGTACGCGAAGTCGATGCCGCTCCGAAGGGCGTGGGCTTCCATTGCGAGGTTGGTGTGGGCATGGGCGGGGCGGGTAGAGGGTGCTGAGGAGGTGAGAGAGAGAATACAAGATGGAGGCGGGCAGTGAAATGCTGCTGGCTGGGCAAGGGGCGGATGAGGATCTGAAACTGTGCTGCAGACAATTATGGAGGTGTGTTTGTATGCCGTCTGATCGATCACCACCACTGATCACCCAGACGTCTGAGTTCTCACGCATGCTCGCCGTGATAGGCCCGATGCATAGTTTAGCTCGTGGGCAGTACGTACCCAAGCATACTCCTCAGAGGACCCAGCAGCACACCCAGAAGGCCCGCTGTCGTCGTATGGGCGGCCTCGGCGCTGGGCCACAACATGAAACGGGGCGGGTCTGTCTGTGCAGGGAACACACCGTCAGCGAATAAACACCGACCGTCGTCGAGAGAGAAGAGCGCCCACCTGGTCTATTTGGGGCATCGTTCTTCTGCTCTGTCATCATGCAAGTAGTCTCTTTCTCTCTTTCGAGTCAGACAGCAAGTGCTCAAGACAGAAATCCGTGCTATTCCGCGACTTCAACAACCAGAGGACCAGCTAATCAAGAGCCTCGCGACTCATATCATCCCGAGATATCGACCCCCCATCGGCTTTGTGCATTTGCCACTCCAATCGATAACGCAGCGCCGTCCAAACCCGATGCATGTGCCGTCATCCGCCCGTCCAGATGCGCTCGCTTGGTATGCATGCCATAAGCCCCGACTCGATGCAGCCCCGCCACCATGAAACCACCCAGCGAGCCGAGTAAATCCGTGACAGGCACGCCGGCTACACCATTGCCGATGACGCCCACCGCGTCTCTCTACTCCCGACTCTCTCTGCCTTTTTCAGACGAGATGCTTTAAAAGGCGGGCAGGTTGGACGTCAAGCAGCACTCTCCTCATACAATCTCGACTTGGTCTAGCTTGACTTTTACTTTGCCCACAAACTCTCATCAACTTACCATCAACTACACACAACACCATGGCATCCGAGAAAGCCATCTTTGACTCTGAGGTCTCTGCCACCGAGGCCTTCCAGAAGGTCAGTCTTACCATCTCAACCGTCTTCACCATCGCTTCTAGTCCTATCCACGAGACCCCCACCCGACACCTCCTACCCCTACCCAAATCATAACATACTGACACCCAACACAGTCCTCCCGCTTCTCCCGCACCGTCCGACCCTTCTCTGCCGCCGACGTCGTCGCCAAGCGCGGTACCATCCAGCTCTCCTACCCTTCCGACGTCCAGGCCAAGAAGCTCTACAAGATCCTCGAGTCCAAGGCTCGCGGTGAGGGCGGCGGGTGCACTGCCACCTACGGCGCGTGAGTCGATCTCTACCTTGGTAACAGTCACGCGACGAAGTCACGGCGCTGACGTGAACCACAGGCTCGACCCCGTGCAGCTCACCCAGATGGCAAAGTACCTCGAGACCGTGTACGTCTCTGGCTGGCAATGTTCCAGTACCGCCTCGAGCTCTTTGGAGCCTGGGCCTGATCTTGCCGGTATGTCCACCACATCTCCCGTCACCACCGTCACCCCCACCTCCACTCTATCTCCACGTCGATCCTCCCGCGGCCCCGCCTCCACCTCCACTTCACAGGGCCCAGCTGACCCCCCGCCCCTTATCCAGACTACCCCTCCAACACCGTCCCCAACAAGGTCGCCCAGCTCTTCTCCGCGCAGCTCTTCCACGACCGCAAGCAGCGCTGGACGCGTGCCCAGGCGCTCCAGGCCGGCGAGTCGCTCGGCCCCGCGATCGACTACCTCCGGCCGATCGTGGCGGACGCCGACACGGGTCACGGTGGTTTGACTGCGGTGATGAAGTTGACAAAGATGATGGTGGAGTCGGGGGCTGCGGGTATCCACATCGAGGACCAGGCGCCTGGGACCAAGAAGTGTGGCCACATGGCCGGAAAGGTACGTCCGCTGCA
Source organism: Cryptococcus sp. DSM 104549 (assembly GCA_036427605.1). NCBI lineage: Eukaryota > Fungi > Basidiomycota > Tremellomycetes > Tremellales > Cryptococcaceae > Cryptococcus > Cryptococcus jaspeensis. The sequence continues at coordinate 795,348 of CP144049.1, forward strand.
CCCTCCCCGCAAGACTCAAGCTGACCCGCCGCAGGTGCTCGTGCCCATTTCCGAGCACATCAACCGCCTCGTCGCCATGCGCCTCCAATGCGACATCATGGGCACCTCCAACCTCGTCGTCTGCCGTACCGACTCTGAAGCCGCCACCCTCATCACCACCAACATTGACCCCCGCGACCACGCCTTCATCCTCGGCTCCACCGACCCCTCCCTCCCGCCCCTCGTCGACCTCATGGTCGCCGCCGAGCTCGAGGGCAAGTCGGGCCCCGCCCTCCAGGCCATCGAGGACGAGTGGACCAAGAAGGCCAACCTCCAGCTCTACCCCCAGACCCTCGCCTCGGCCCTCGCCTCCCAGGGCGTGAGCAAAGCCAAGGTCGACGAGTTCCTCTCCAAATCCGCCGGCACCGCGCACGCCTCCAAGACTGGCGCCCTCCAGCTCGCCAAGCAGTACGGCCTCAAGTCCGAGCCGTACTGGAACTGGGACACTCCCCGTACTCGTGAGGGGTACTACCGCTATCAGGGCGGCACCCAGTGCGCGATCAACCGCGCCGTCGCGTTCGCGCCGTACGCCGACCTCCTCTGGATGGAGACCAAGTCGCCCATCTACGCGCAGGCGAAGGAGTTTGCGGAGGGCGTGCACAAGGTTCACCCGGGGCACTGGCTCGCGTACAACTTGAGCCCGAGCTTCAACTGGGAGAAGGCGGGGTTGGGGAAGAAGGAGATGAAGGAGTATGTGTGGGAGTTGGGGAAGCTCGGTTTCGTGTTCCAGTTCATCACTGTGAGTCCCTCCGTCGCTTCCCCCTTGCTGAAAGGCTGACCCCACGCACAGCTCGCGGGTCTCCACTCCAACGCGTACATCAACGACTCCTTCGCCAAGGCCTTCTCCACAGAAGGCATGAAGGCCTACGTCGAGCTCATCCAGAGCAAAGAGCGCGAGATTGGGTGCGACGTCCTGACACATCAAAAGGTTTGTCCCTCTCCCCCTTCTCGTTCCAACCCACCCGCGCCATGCTGACGAGATACCTCCCCCCACAGTGGTCCGGCGCAGACTACGCCGACTCCATGATGATGACCGTCACCGGCGGTGTCTCTTCCACCGCTGCTATGGGCAAGGGCGTGACAGAGAGCCAGTTCGTGGACGACAAGACCAAGGCGGCGCTGCATAAGCTCTAAGCTTGTGCCGGGCAGAGTGGGACGGGGGGAGGGGGGTCTTGTATCTTGGGAGAAGGTGTACGATTAGGTATACGGTAGTAGTCTGATAGCAAAATACAGTACGCATGTTCATGTACGTGTTGACCGCCATCACACCGTCCCGCCAGGATCATGGAGCCCGAGGAGGGGACTCTTGAGCTCAAGATCGTCAACGAGTTTGCCGGGTACACGCACTTCCAGCCCTGCCGACCGTTCGGTCTCGAAGAGGACGTCAAGATCTCGGTGCCCAGGTCGCACGCCGACCACCCGACAGACACGATCTCGAACGAGAAACGGACTGTTTTCACATGCAGATCGAGGTGTGTGCGTACCCAGGCCAAAAATCACCCTCTTGGCCTCTGGGCATGAGTTCGGTGCAGCGCGAGAGCGCTGCATCCGCATCATCGCTACTCATAGGAGCTTGTGATCTGGTGGTGCTGAACTGGATTAATCATGGGCCATGCATACAATTCGTGTCAATAAATACCCTCTTCCTACTCGTCGTCGTGGTTCCACCCGTCCACCTCGTTGAGGTCCTTGGGCTGCACGCCTTCTCGCCCAGAGCCATTGTCTCCCGCTCCAGGCCGCCACTTCCACAGGTCCTTGCGTTCTTGCGAGAGCTGTACATTCCACCTGTCAGCAGTCACTCTTTGAGAAGTAGTTGGCCATTATAGACTCACCTTCCCCTCGATCAGGTCCGCCACCTGCTTGCCCACCACGGGCAACATCTTGAAGGTCTGCCCCGAGTCCCCAGTCGCCACCACCAGCCCCTTATACCTCGGGTGCTCACACAGCAGCCAGTTCATATCCACCGTATCCGTGCACCAGCACATTGCCGTCTTGAACAGCGGCTTGTGGCTGAGGTGCGGGAGCCAAAGCTGGATGAGCTGCTTGATAGCTGCGAGCCCCTCGTTCGAGATCGTGTCTGTCGGGTGGTCGGCGTGCGACCTGGGCACCGAGATCTTGACGTCCTCTTCGAGACCGAACGGTCGGCAGGGCTGGAAGTGCGTGTACCCGGCAAACTCGTTGACGATCTTGAGCTCAAGAGTCCCCTCCTCGGGCTCCATGATGAATCCCTACGTAGAAAAATTTGATGTGGTCAGATTTGGGTGGCATGGATGTGCAGAATCGATAGGGGCCACCCACTAGCTCGTGGTTGTACGTCGTCGGCATGTTCTTGAGGGCAGCAGCCTCCTCGGGAGTGAGTCGGATGTGGGCATAAATCCATGCCTGTCATCCGTCATGTCAGCGCTAGCAAGGAAGGAGAGCAAGCGAGGGAAGGAGGAGGGCTTACCTTTGACTCGCATTGCCCCTCCAGATCAAGCAAAGCGGGCGACCACGCCCCAGTAGCAAACACCACCAAGTCACCCAGCCACTCCGTCCCATCCACCGCCTTCACCCCCTTCACCGTCTTGCCATCCTCCGCGAGCAGCAACTCCGAGAACGTGCCCGCGCTGCCGAACGCGCTCTTCACGCCCAGCTTGCGGAGTTCAAGACCGACGGAGTTAAGCGCGTTCCTGGCGGCAACCCAGCCGCCCTTCTTGACCCAGAGCCCTTTCCAGTCCTGCTCGCCATCGTCAGCGATGCCGTGCGTGCGCGTGGGTCGAGTCCGTGGAGACATACGGTAAGATCGGCGTGCGCGAGGTGGGGTGCCCTCGCCACGATCTCCTCGGGGTTTGAGAGCCAGTCCATGATGTCCCCTCGGCCCTCGCTCACGACACCCTCGTACCGCTTGCGGAGCCGTGCCTCTCTTCCGGGCTTGCTGGTGAGGTCGAGCTGCACCCGTCAGCGATGCCCCATGCGAGCTGGCAACTCACCCGTCCCACTTCATGAGCGTGAGCCTTGAACACTGGGTCTGTTGTCCACATCTTCCACGCCTCTGTCCCCAGCTGCCCCCATATCCCCGCAGAGTCATCCCCCGCCATCTGCGTAGAGTCGTAAGCGCGAGGTGGTGCCTCCCGAGATGCATAACTCACTTTGTTGTTATCATTGCCGGCAGAGTTCAGCGATGGGTTCTGAAAGATGTCGAGCAGGCGGACGTCGGTGTAGCCTCTTCTGGCAAGGTGGAGAGCGGTGGACGACCCAATGGTGCCGCCACCGCCGACGATGAGGATCTTGCTGTCTTTGTTTGCCAGAGCCATTGCGGTGTGCGGTTGAAGATGATGAGCAGCTGACGTTACCGCACCTGCCACGACGCGTTATGTATATCTGGCGGAACAAGTCGCCAATCTACACGATGTGATGGTCAGTTCATCGTTAAGCGAGGTGCATCGCCAATCGTTATTGCCACAGCCCGGAGCCCCCACGATCTCTCCCGATACCGAGGGTTCCATAGAGGCCAGAGGCCATCGCATGAAGCCACACACCAGAAGAGAACTGGACTCCGATACGGCTCTGGCCTCTGGACTCCAGGCGTCTTCGGAGCCGATAACGAGATCATGGCGCTTCTGTTTGCGCAGCACTCTCCTTGCAGCTCATCCAGCAGCCCATGCCAGTGTGCCCACCGACGATAGCGAACAAACCATTTCACGGTGAGATGACTCGGAACGCTCGGGCAGCGGGGCAGGTCGCACGGCGTAACGCGAGGGGCCACGGGAAAGCACCGGCACTCGTTCCGAACACAAGGCGTATTGGTATACCTTCCTGACCCCTTATCCTGGTTTCAGCGGCAGGCCGTCCGCCTCCCTCTTGTACCCCGCACGTTCTCCGGTCCTCCAGGTCAGATGCCAGGCCAGAGGATGATGTCTCTTTATCTTCTAAGCGAGGCGAAGGCGTGCGAGAGACGTGATGGAATCCTGCCAAGGCCACAGAGACCCTGTGTGAGAGAACAATAAGAGCGGCGCGTGGCTATACATATCGCACTCCGTGTGCGTGCCGCTGAGCGGGAAAGAGCTCCATCAGATGCAGACCCATGAGGTCGAGTGATCGGGCGGCCTATAAACACGGTCCGCATAAGCGCTTCGTCCATCGGGTAACCGAGCATCGGACCGATAAGCTTCCCGAAGTACGTGAGGCTCAGCGGAGGCCGTGAACATGGCTGATACCACAACTCTACCAAGCATAACTTGGTGACAATCGACCTCGCTTAGCCATATCTCTACGAGCGAATAGCGGGGCCTCGAGACCTCGCTTAGCTCTTCGCTATCACGTGCAGGTGTACCAGCGGTCAGGAATGGAGTTCAGGATCGATGTTGGCCGAGGCCGGGGGATTTGAACTCCGTCCGCGCTCAACCGTCGCGAGATACCACAGCCCATCAACTCGCGCGCCTCCCCAGCGTTCTTTGCCCGTCTCATCGATGGCGCTCGGGATCCTTGCAACTGAGTTCCAGGTAGCTAAGCGAGGTTGGGGTCTGAGCGCTCTAAGCGAGGTCTGATAGCCGTCATCCGGGAGAGCATCTTCCGGCAAAAACGATAAGATGGGGTTGCCGCCGCGCTATTGTACTGACCTCGGAGGCGAGTGGCACTTGACTAATAATATATAGGGAAGGGAGCCCAACTCACGTCTTTCCCCCGCAAGAGCCCACCAACAATGTCTACAGAGTACGCCAACAAGCAGGGGGACTTTGAAGTTCCCATCGACGCAGGGGACAAGGAGGTCGAGACGACTTTCGATGTCAACGAGGTTCAACGTGAGGCTCACACGCCTTACAACCCGAACGATGACCCTCACCGGTACGTTTCCCGTAAGTCAGCTTAATTTTCTTTGGCTGACATTCACATACAGAGGTCTGCGTATGCGCCACCTCCAGCTGTTGTCCATCTCGGGCGCTGTTGGATCTGGTCTGTTCGTCTCTATCGGGTCTCCTCTCACCGCCGCCGGCCCGCTCGGTCTTCTCATCGGTATCATTTTTTGGTCTACCGTCATCTTCGCCGCCAGCAACTGCCTCATCGAGATGACCACTCTTCTTCCCATCGATGGTGGTTTCATCACCTTTGCGGGTAGGTTCATGGACGAGAGTATTGGCAAGGCTGTTGGGTGGAACGTAAGTCATACTCACCTCAACTGACAAGATCGCCGATCACTTGACGCGTCATGCTGACGGATCCCTTCAGTTCCTCCTCGCCCAAGCCACCCTTGTCTGCTTCGAGCTCACTGCCTTCAACGTGATGCTCGAGTACTGGACCCTGACCCTTCACCCCGCTGTGGCCATCACCGTCGGCATCGTCCTCTTCGCCCTCCTCCAGCTTTACTCTGTCCGGTGGTTCGGTGAGGTCGAGTTCTGGATCAGTATCACCAAGATCCTCCTTCAACTCGGCCTCGTACTCTACACCTTGGTCATGATGTGCGGGGGTAACCCTAAGGGCATCAAGGTTGGCTTCTCGTACTGGAAGAACCCCGGCCCGTTCGTGGGCGAGACTGGTGCCTTGAAACTCAAAGGCATCTGGGACGCCACTCTTTGGGCTTGCTTTGCGTGAGTTCTGAACTGTCTCCGATGTTGCCAGAGCTATACTGATGTTGTTTTCGGGCGCAAACCGGCTGGGCGGCCCTGACTGGATTTCGCTCACGGGAGGAGAGGTACGCAGCCCTCGCAGAGTATTGCCCAAGGCCTTTAACACCACCGTCTATCGTATCATCTTCTTTTTCGTTCTGGGTGGTTTGTGTGTGGGCATCAACGCACCTTCCAACGACGCTGCCCTCCTCGGCGCGATTGCTTCCGGTGCACCTGGGGCTGCAAAGAGCCCTTACATAATCTGTGAGTACTTGGGCTTGTCATTAATCATTTCATCTTCTGCCCCGAACATTCGGCTGACTACCCCTCCTTTGGCTCCCACTCTCGTCAGCCATGAACAAGCTCGGCATCCCCTTCCTCCCTGACCTCGTCAACGCCCTCGTCCTCGTGTCAATCTTCTCCACTGGCAACGCCGCCGTCTTCTGCTCGAGCCGAGGTCTGTACACCTTGTCGCTCAAGGGCGGTGCGCCCAGCATCTTCAAGCGACTCAACAAGCAGGGTGTCCCTTACGTCGCTGTCCTTGCCATCTTGGCTTTCAGCTGCTTGTCGTACCTCTCCCTCGGGTCCGGTACCGTGGTCGTGCTCAACTGGTTCCTCTCCATGGTCGGCGCTGCCAACTTGGTGAACTGGACTTCCATCGCTGTGTGAGTATCACTTCAAGTGTTAACGATGATGAGAAATGATGGTGGCTGACGCGATTTTTTTTTTTTCCCAGCACCTACATGCGATTCCGGAGCGGTCTCAAGTCCCAGGGTTTGCTCAACAACACCTTCCTCCCTGTCCGAGCCTACCTCCAGCCCGCCTCGAGCTGGTGGATCGTCTGCTGGGCCCCCATCGCCTACATCACCAGGTAAGTGCCACTACACACACACCTCCTTTGCTCGTGCCTGTCCATCAGCTGACGCTATCCCCAGTGGCTACGCTCTGATGGTCCCCGGCGGCTGGGCTTACGACACCTTCATCTTCACCTACGGTGCTGGCTTCATCTTTGCCGCCTTCATCATCCTGTTCAAGACCATCGACGTCCTCTACAAGAAGAAGCCGTTCTCCATGTTTGTGCCCGCGGACCAGATCGACGTGCACACCGGCTTGGAGCGCATTGAGGAGATCACTGCGGCGTGTGATGCGGAGATGGCGGGGCATGTCAAGTCGAGGGGAGAGAAGATCTCTGACTTCTTCTTCTAGAGGAGTCGCTTGTTCTTTTTTGTTAGTGGTATCGTTCATCGTGAAGGGAGAGTGGGGATGGTTCAGCGGGTTTATATCAGTATTATAGTTGTCGGAGCAGTGTAAGCTAGCGATGGCTATGAAATGTGGTTGTTGCACAGAGCTTCGTATGATTAGCCGCAGCAAAGGCGCAGTCATGGCGGCTGTGGTCGACGCAATGGAAATCTGAAGCAAGGTATCCAGTAGTAAACGACGATATGGATACATCACAACATGTTGCCTACAACGTACTATATTTCATCTATCGTTCCCTCGCCACACACTGGCGTCGCTCACATATGCAGAGCCAGCTTGCCCTCCTTGCCCTCCCCCTCACCGCCTCCTTCCCGGTCCCCAACAACACCGACCAGCACCGATATATCGTCCTTCTTCCCACCCACAAAGTCCATGCCCTCCTCGATCGCCGCGCACATGAACGGGGTCGTGGCGGTGACCAGCTCGGAGATCGCACGTGCTCGGCGGCAGAGTGCGTCGGACGCGCGTTGGGGGGAGAACGGGAGGGAAGCTGGGCCGAGGGGGTTGGATGAGGAGGATGCAGAGGAGGATGAGGGCTGGAATTGGGAGAGGGTGTCGAGGATGTCCTCGTCGAACTGGTGATATGTTAGCTGCGCAGCGCTGATATCACGAGACAGCCGGCCAGCGCTCACAAGGTTGTCCATCAAGCCATCACTGCCCAACACCACGACGTCACCCTTCTTCACCCCTACGTCGTATCGCATGGCGTCCTTCATCGGCTCGTCACGGCTATGGGTTCCCACCTGTGGCCACGGGTCAGCTCGTTGTCTCATACCCTGGAGTCATAAGGGAGGAGAAGACGAACCTGGTGGGGAAAGTTGAACGCGTGCTGCATCTCTGCGGTCCGGAAGACAACCTCGCCCTGCCGTATCACCAGCAGACAGCAGTCGCCCAGGTTGGCGATGTGTAGTGTCGAGTTATGCAGCAGCGCCAGCAGGCAAGTCGACGAGCCGTTGATCCCCTTTAGACGAGCTCGTCAGCAAGAGCACCGGAAGTTCAGCTAATTAACTCACCTCGGCGATAGCACACGAGAGACACTTCTCGTAGCCCCTCTGCATAATCTCCACTGGATCAAGCGACCTCCGCTTCAACTCTCCCTCGCCCTCCTTCCCCTTCCCCTTCCCTTGGTCCGCTGCCAGATACCACGTCTTGCCCGCCCACCAGTCGCCCACCTCCTCCTCGCAGAAATGCGTCAACAGCCTACTCCATCTCCCTGCGTCTGCCCCTCCTCGCCCGCTCCGCGCCCACGCGCCTACGCCATCGGCGATGCACATACCATCACCGCGTGTAAAGTACGCGTCCTCCCCGACAGACGTGCTGCGCAGCTGTGCCGCTGTAGGCGGAGTCACGTCTGGTAATGGAAAGCTTCGTTGGCGAGGAGGGATATCGGGGCGCGGGGTGGGGGGTTTCTTTGGAGGAAGGCGTTCCTTTGGGAGGCCGGAAGCCCCGAGGTGGAAGATGAGCGAGGAGGAGTAGGTGGTTGGTTGGGCTGGGGTGGGGGAGATGACATCTTGGGGGAGGTGGTGGGCGAATGATACGGGGGAAGGGATGGGGGATGTGCTGGGGGAAGGGTTGGAGGTGGACGAGATGGTGGAGTGGGTCGAGGAGCGGGGCTTGAGGGTCTGCGATTGGTTCGCTGAGCGTGGGGTAGGCGAGTCGGGGGGGAGGGGAACGTCCGTCTCGACTCTGCTACCGTGACCCCCGGGGTTGGAGGAAAAGCTTCCAAGATCAAGAGCTGCCAGCAGCGCGTCCAGGCTCGACTGCGCCGGCGTCGGCGCGTACAGCCCCCTGTCCGGTCCCGCCCCATACGAGTACATCGACGGCGGCAGCGGGCTCGTCAAGAACGCCGAGGACGACACCGCCGTCGAGTACCGCCTCGTCTTGGCTGCCCCGCTCCGTCCTGTTGGGCTGCTCGACACCTGCACGGGCCCAAAGGGCATCCGCAAATTTGCTCGCAGACGCACCGGCACGTTGCCCCTCGCCGAGTACGACAGGACGATCTCTGGCTGATCCCACGTCGGGACGAGCGAGAGATCGTACCCCGCCTGACTCTGCAGGATCGGCCACCCGCTGGCTACCCCGCTCGGCTGGTTCCTCCCGATGACAGCGCTCCCCGATGCTCCACCCGTTGTCGCCGCCGCGCCTGCTACCGCTGCCCCCACGTCCCGCGACCCTCCCGAACCCGCCACCGCCGAAGCAGCTGATGCCGCTACGGCGTAGCCATACTGGCTGACTACGGGTGCGAGGGTGAGCACGCCGACTCCGCCTTGGGGGTGCTGGGCGACCGCGAGGGTGCGGACGATGCCCTTGCCTAACCCGGGCTTCGGCTTGGACATTGTTGGTGTTCCGTCTTGGGGCCTGCTTGTCTATACGGGAGGGGGCGGCGGGTGGTGTGGGGGGTGGGAGGGGTGCAGGCAAGTCAGAATGTGCCCCTGTACGGGGTGGTGTTGAGAAGAAGATGTGGAGAATGTGATAGGATGAGAGCAAAAAGGATGATGAATACCGATGTTTGTGATGACGATTACGTTGCCACCACCCCGCAATCTCTCTTCGCCCCGGGCCGCTATGATTGGGGCAGCACTTTGGGGATATCCTCTACGTAACTCTTTCTCTTCACTCTTTGCTATGCTTCTTGCCCCGCTACTACGCCACACTAGGCTCGACACTTCCTAAGAACATGCACAAAAACACACAACCAACCGGCCACCCCAGCACTCATGATCAATCAGCCGCCACCCGGCTGGCTCGGCTGTCTCCCTCCTCGGTCCCAACTCGGCCGGTATCGGCGATACTCGCTTCCCTCCTTCCGTTTCACACTGCATCCTCAGCTCCGTCCGGGGTAGCTGTGCGTCTGACGGATATGCAAAGACAGGCAGAGAATGTCCGTTACATGCTCTATATGCTGATGGGTACATAAAGATCATCGTTGCTCATATTATAGGTCGTCGCCCTCGTCACATTCGTCTCTTTTCATCACCATTCCCTCCTCATGCAGCTCTGACGACAGGCTTCACACTCTCCAACCCTCCCATCGACTCATCTAGTCCCCTCTTTAGATCACAAGAGCCACGAGAACAGCGCCGACAAGGCCAAACACACCTGCCGACACGTACGCCCTCGCCCCCGCAGCGGACTCGGAGTTGCCGGTGGACACGCTCGGCGAGGCAGTGGCGCTGCTCGACGTCGGCGCAGCGGTAGTGCTGGACGCCGCAGAGGTCACCGGGCCCGACGCGGTAGTCTCCACAGCGCTGGAGCTGCCGCTGGTCACGCTAACGGTCGCCATGGAGCTGGCAGAAGCGTCGGTGGTGGTGGCGATAGCGACGACAGCGGCGTTACCCCCGCCGATGGTGGAGTAGGCGGTGCACTTGGAGGTGGCGCCGGCGGGGTGGGGGGCTGGGGTGCTGGGGTCGTCCTGGTGGAAGGTGTAGCCGCCGTACACGCCGGGGGCCTCGTCGGTGGGGTCACCCTCGCACTCGTCGAAGCCCTCGCCCTGGGGGGTCGTCAGCGGGAACACTCATGGATGGGTGGGTTGATGGCTTGACGGGGCTGGTCTACTTACCATGTCTCCGGGAACTGTGAACTGGCAGCTCACTACAAGAGTGTCAGCGTTGGGTAGTGAATGAGAGACGGAGCGGCTTACAGAGGTCGTAGATGTGCTCGCAGTAGCCAGCAGCGTCTACGGCGGTCCTGGATCAGCTTCCTCACCCTCACAACATAGAGCAACGAAGAACATACTAGGACCATCACGGCAAGCGCGGATGCAGAACTCGTCTACGGCACCAAACAGTCAGTATCAGAAGGGCGGAAGGCTCTGGTCGGCGCTACTCACTGTACGACATGAAGCTGGTCCACTCGTGAGCCTGCTCGTAAGCGCCGGTGTAGGCGTTGGTGAAGACCAAGCCACCTTGAGGGTTGCCGAGACCGGTCCAGGCTAAAGGGTGTGGTCAGCTCGGCGGGACTTGACGTAGGGACGAACATGACGTACAGTGCGGCTGTAGGTGCGAACGTGCGAGGTCAGCGATGGAGCGGTGTGTGCAACGAGCCACTACTCACGTCGAGCTCGCCTCCGTCGTCGCCGGCAGGAATGAGAAGCTTGGTCAACTGCACAGCGTCCCGTCAGCCCTTCACTCATCCTTTATGCGATGACGCTGCCCGACTCACGTCTCCGACACCAGTGACCTGCACGTACGACACCTTGTCGCTCACCACCTTGACAAAGTGAGCACCGGTGATGGTCCCGTCGGGGATGAGCCTGGTCCCGTAGCCATCCTTCAAGCAGTAGCTATGCACTCATCATCAGCCAATGTACCTTCCGCACACCCCCACCACCTTCCGCACCCGCTTGCCACTCACCTAACGACAATCTGCTCGACGTTGCCAATCTTGGCAGTCTTGTCGCCCTCGTCGCTGGTGGTGCTGGGCGGGCCCCACAAGCAAAAGTCGTCGACAGAGTTGACGTAGACGTTCTGACAGTTGGAGTCTTGGTGGGCGGTGGTCCCGCATGCGTTGGTGCCGTACTGCCCTTCCTCGGAGGAAGCGGGGAGGTTGGCGGCGTCGTAGGTGGCCGTGTACTGGGAGAGGGCGCCGGGGATGAGGGCGAGCGCAGGGAGGAGGGCGGTGAGCTTGAGGCTGAGCATCGTGAGCGATACAATCTCTGCTTTTGATTATAGAGGCGATGGGTGTCTGTAGCTGAAGTATAGGAGGAAGATGCAGTCGATTATATATGCGAGTCGTGCGGAAGCTCAGTGGTGGATGGAACGACGTAAAAAGAGCGTGGGGGGCGAGTCTTCTTGGGTCCACAGCATGCAACTGCATCAGCGTTGAGATCGGTAACTGAGATGCGGAGTGATCTGGCGGATAGACATGGGGCGAAGTGCATCCTGCATCGCATCTCCTGGCCCTCGCCCGCCATCAGAATGTTCTTCAGCGCCGTCGTCGTGTCAATCGTCTCAGCGGACAATGTCTTGACGACCTTCCTCTGGGTGGTGCTTGCAGGATCCAGGCATGGCTATCTCGGGCCGCCAAGGCAGAGGAGGAGAGGACGAAAGGTAGGATTGACTTTGATAGGCAGGGGTGTTGTATCCGGCTTTTTACGACGATCGGTGGAGGAGGAGGGCGTCGGAAGGTGGTGGGGACACATGCAGGGAGTCCGTGAGAAGTGACCAGGGCTTCGTGAGACCGTGGGAGACGTTGCATGCATGCAGTACCTACTTCGTACTCTCAATGCAACATGCTGCCGCCTACAGAATATGCAGCGACACTTCGGATGGATGGGCGATGATGGCGATGACGATGACGCCGATGGAGACCGCCGCCCTCCTCCGTTGGTGGTGGCGGTGTCCTTATCAATCATCTTATCTCTTCATCATCGCCGCGTCTGTTTGTATATCTTCTACCATGTGGATGGCTTATATGAGAAGAATGACTGGCGCAATTAATGCATCCATGAGACATCAACATCGTTCGCCCCGCGATAACCACATGAGACATCTTGACCGGCAGGCGGGCGGCCGGCGGCGCAGACAAGACTCCTCCACGGCCCCGCCTCCCTACTATTGCTCGTCTGCCCCTCATAGAAGAGTCGCTGCATACTCGGCGCGACATGTACATGACCAAAGACCTGCCCCTGCATTTAGTGGTACACCAGCGCAGTGACGCTGGCCGACAACCGATACGTCGTTTCATACCACATCGCGTCGACACTCCGCCGCCGTTGCCACTCTGTCTACCTGCTCCTGAGCCCTCGCTCGTTGTTGTCGTTCGGTCACTACAGATAACCCTGGCTCGACACAAGCCCCGCGCCTGGCCCCCCGCCAGGAGGCCTCCCTCGGGGCTTGTGTCGAGCCAGCGGATAACCCACCACCGTCAGAAGTAACCTCCTAACTATTCATTCCCGCAGTCATTATTGCATGATACCCAGCGTATGCCTTTGTCTTGGCCTGCTCATCATGTTTCGTGTGTACACCTCGCTCAAAGCACCAACAACCCACATTCGTGAACGACCTGCCTACCGAACCTGGGCAGACACGTCGCGTGGATTGGCCGACGCTGATGTATACGTGACTAGGGGTCATGCCGAAAGAGGATGCCCGAATGTGGATTATTTTGCTTGGCGCCCAGAGACGCGTATGAGCGAGTTCGGCCAGAAGTTCAATTGCTCAGTACGGCAGTTTGGTCATGGGGTACACATACGACACCGATAAAAGACAGTAGACGGCTACGTACCGGTCGCTATTTGCGGGCGATGGTGCAGCCCGTCGGTGAGAGTAGTGATATTTTCGTACGTACAACCTACAGCCTCACTGGGGGCTGGAGACCTTCCATATGTCCTGGCAGGCTGAAGTACGTACGCGATGGAGTCGTCCCCTGCGCTGTCAGTTCTTCTGGAACTTCATTCGGCTGTCCATTGCGTGTCGTCGTCGTCATCATTCAAAGATCGACAAGGCACTACATCTTCGGGGATGTTCGGGATACGGATGGACCAGGAAAAGCATCGGGGAATAGTGTCTCACCATTTCGAAAAGGTACAGTATGTACTCGTTGCAGGAAGAGCAAAGCGCGAGTACGTACGATATAGGTGCTGGGCGGCTCAATCCATCTTGAAAGGCCCCGAAGCGGGCAGTACTGCCAGCGATCCACATACTGCGTGGTGCCCCATCATCTCTGCATGTTGCCGTCTGCAGATCTTGTCTGGATACAGTACGTACACCACGTGCGTATGTACTTCACAAGTCCATCACATCTGCCATGTAGATATTGCCTGCCAGAAAACCGTAGTGCTGCGCTAAATGTATCACGAGACGAGTCCCGTAGTAGCTGTTGTTGATGAGTGTCCTTCGGCAGGACCTTGAATGACACTCCGCAATGGTCATGTCATGGGTTGCTTATACCCTCTAGCTATTCATTCGAGTCATGATTGTGCCACTCACCATCTGTAGACCGTGCAAGAGGATGTTGGAGAGAGCAGCGCGAAACTCACTCCCGGAAACATAGGCTTCGACGTCGGCGACCCCGTGACGGCGGCAAGCCGCATCCACCCAGGAACTCGGCCGTGACCGTAATCCGGCACCATTAGTCTGGAGTCAAAGCCTGTCAAAGCCCCAGTGCATGACATGGCAGCAAGCGTCCCGTTCCTTGGGTCCAGGCAAGGCGCCGATCCATGGCTGATCACCTGCTCTTTCTCCGGCGGTGCCTTTGAGCTTTACGCGACAGAGTGCGGGGCTCACCGACTGACCCTTAACGTGAAGCCGACGCGTACGTCCAGCCAAGATCTGTCCCAGTGCCCGCATCCACTTGAGATTCCAACCATCGGGGGGTTCGTGGCACAGCTCAATAAGGCGATTCTCTTTGGCTTTGGCGCTATAGCTCTTCCGCCAGGCCCGCCTCATTACGTGAACGCCAAGATCTTATCGGGGAGGGTTCGCGCTGTTGTGCCTTTCTTCATCGTGCCCGACGCGGTCAACCTTCGCGCCACGCAATCGCCCTTGCAGGCTTGAGCGGTCGTCCCATGTTCTACAAACTGCCGGGATATCGAGGACGGCTGGAGGGTGAGAGCAGGTGAGAGCCACCACCTCGATACGCCATGAGGGCGGCAATGCTCAGGGCGACGATGGCTTTGGCCCGGGAAGCCATTCTGTTGGGGAAGATGGGTCCTGTTGTGCGTATCATGATGGTGAGTTCTTCGGCAAGATCGACTGCCGGAAGATGGCAGCCATACATATATAGGGGTGCGCTGCCTCCCCCCTCTCCTCTTCTAGTCACACCAGCACTTCACTCGTCGCCACCACACAGCACAACAACTCACAGCTTCCCACACACCTACCACACAAGCTCCACCACAATGGCCGACTACGGAAACACCTCCATCACCCACCAAGACTCCAACGAGAACATCAAGCCTGGCGACCTGGAGGCTGGCGGCGGAGGTTACAGCTCTGGGCAGCCGATGAGCCGGTTCGTCACTCCTGGGGGCAACCCGATCGACAACAGCAACCCGGCGTTCCCCGTCTTTCACAGGAAGTTTGGCAATGCAGGCGCGTTGGGGCTGATGTCGTGAGTAGCATCTCATCTACTATTGGCACCCCCATCGATGCTGACACCGTGCCACAGCTTCGCGGGCGCCTCGTTGCTGCTCAACTTGTTCAACCTCGGCGCTCGCGGCGTCACCAACCACGAGTTCATCTTGGGGATGGCGTTCTGCTATGGAGGTATTGGACAGACGTTGGGGGGGATCGGTGAATGGGCGGCGGGCAACACCTTTGCGGCGACTGCCCTTACATCATACGGGTGCTTCTGGTTCAGTTTCGCTGGTGAGTCTTCAAGCTCACCGTCTCGAGTCTGATGGCCAGCTGACGTGCCAGCAGTCCTCTACATCCCCCAGTTCGAGGTCCTCGCCGCCTACAAATCCGACCCCGTCATGGCCTCCAACGCTATGGGCCTCTACCTTTGTTGCTGGGGCATGGTCACCTTCCTCTTCCTCGTCGCCTCTCTCCGATCGGCCGTTGTAATGGTCGTGCTCTTCTTCTTCCTTGACATCAGCTTCTTCTGCTTGTGAGTATTTTTTATCTGGGTGGCCTGCGCAGGGGATTGGTCAAGGCTTACGAGCAATTGTGTGACAGGGGTGCTGGGTTCCTCACTTTGAACGAGACTGCCAAGACTGCTGGTGCGGCTATTGGACTGGTGAGCATCCCTCTTGTCTCCCTCACGGTGCAGCGTGGCACTTGCTGACCTTCCTCCTCATAGATCCCGACTTTCTGCGGTGCCTACGTAGCGCTTGCCTCTCTCCTTACTCCCGAGACCAGCTACTTCATGCTCCCTGTTGGCGACCTTACCCCTGGCCGTATATACAGCCAGCCCCACTAGTCGCCTCCAAGGTGCAAGAAGGGGCTCGGATGTGGGCGGCCCCGGGGCAAGAAGGAGGGGGACGAGGGGGATGAAGTGTGTGTAGGGTCATTGTAAAAGGTTCCGTGTATCAGGTGTGCTGGTTTAGGATTTTGGTGAACGAATGCAACAGTGTGCAAATTACCTTTGGTCAACGGCGCAACAGTTGAGGACGACGACGATGCATCTCGCGCCACGAGCCCACGACCCACGAGCACCGCCGCCGCCGCCCGCCAGCCACCGCGCGCGGCTGACGTGTTAATAAAGAGCAGGAGTGGAGGGTGGAGGGTGGAGGTGGCCGGTGGAGGCGAGGCGGTGGAGGTGGAGGCTGGGGTGGAGGAGCTCTCAATTTGATCCCGCGCCTGCCTCTCCAGTGGAGGATGCTGTGGAGGATTGTGGAGGGCGACTTCCTCCACAAACAGACTCATGTCGGGAGTGCTCTACGAGCCATGATATATAAGGAGGCCGGTGGGGTGGCAGCTAGGCCGCCCGGTATGATCACACTCCAATAGCTCGCCACCACAGCAGCTTCTTCGACCACATCAACCATCAATATCCAACACTACTAGCTGCCAACCATGCCCGCTGTCTTGCTCACTGGTATCACGGGTTTCGTGAGTCATCTCGGCTGTCCATGGTGTCTGACTTGAGCCTCATTAAGCTGACTATAATACATCGCAGCTATCAGCCCATGTCGCCCTCGTGTTCCTCAAGAACAACTGGACCGTCCACGGCACGCTCCGAAACTCATCCAAGGAGGCGAGCGTCAAGGCCGTCCCCGAGTACGCCCCCTACATCGCCTCGGGCCACCTCAAGCTCTTCGTGACCGGCTCGCTCGAGAACGGGGATTACTCCGAGGCCATCAAGGGCGTGGATGCGGTGGTGCACACTGCGTCCCCCGTCGAGTTTGGCGGGGAGGAGTTTAGGGAGTCGCACCTCAAGCCTGCGCTTCAGGGGACGACGAGCGTGCTGGAGGCGGCGGATAGGGAGAAGAGCGTCAAGGCTGTCGTCTACACCAGCACATACGGTGAGCATCATGTGCCGTGTTTGATTTTAGGTTCTGATCGCTAACATTCCGCTTGCAGGTGCTGTCGGGGACCACAAGGGCCACCCTACCGAGCAGAAGGGCAGGACGATCGACGAGAACGACTGGAACCCGTACACTCTCGAGGAGCTTGACAAGATGGTGGAGACCGGAGAGTCAGGGTGAATCATTACCACTGTCCCTCTACATGAACTGTTGCTGATAACCGCTCCACAGCAACCCGTCCTTCCCTTCCGGCTTCCTCTTCTACAAGGGGTCGAAGAAGTACGCCGAGCTTGCGGCTTGGGATGTCCAGAGGGCCGCGCAGAAGAAGGGGTCGACTTGGTCTCTTGCTGCGATGAACTGTGTCATGATCTGGGGTCCTCCAAGTGAGTACAGCTCCCCCATGTGTTCTTTGCCATGCTTCAGCTGACAAATATGACCCATTCCAGTCCAGCCCCTCACTTCACTCAGCCACGGCGGGATGTCGACCGAGTTCCTCTGGATGTTGGCAGGGGGCAAGGACACGCAGGTGATGGAGACGCTGTACCCCTACTACGTTGACGTGAGTGATATGACGGTCTGAATCAACTGTTGCATCGCTGACATACTTCTGTCGCGTAGGTCCGCGACGCTGCCGAGGCGCACTACCAGGCCGTGATTCGAAAGGCCCAGGGCCGTTTCCTTCTTTCTGCTGGCCGTAAGTCCCCATCCTCTTCTACGCCGAAGGCCTGTGTACTGACGAGCTCACGTTCAATCAGCATACGACTTCAACGAGTTCTGCGACATGCTTCGCGAGCTGTACCCCGAGCAGGCCGAGCGCTTCGCCACCGGGTCGCACAAGTACATGTACAAGGACCCCGGGGTGTACGACCTGTCGAATGAGAAGAGCAAGAAGGAGCTTGGAATCCAGTGTGAGTGATATGGATACAGTATCCACCACATAGGGTTTGGCTGACGAAACAGTGGGCCGTCGTAGACCGACCCAAGGAGGTGACTCTAAAGGACGCGTTCGACAGGTTCTTCGAGCTCGAAAAGCAGGGTCTCAAGTGATTGCGGGGGGAAGACTGGGTGAAATTCGAGTTAGTGCCGAGAACGGAGGCCGGTTCGGTATGTTGAATGTATCAAGTTCCCAAGCCATGCGGCCCACAACACACCAGGACATCTGGACGGACTGGGGGGTCGGAGAAGCCATCATCGTCGAGCAAAGAAGCGGCTACGTCTCACATGACTCGATGAGGGCAACGTCCGTCACGGAGCCCGCTCGGATACCTCATCGTCTAAGACAACTCATACGAAGGAGCTTCTGGCCTTATAGAACAGCAGCATGAGGGTCGGATGATATGAGCCGAAGGCCGTGTCGGAGAGAGGTGAACTGGAAGACCTCTGACTGGTTCCAGATCACACCTCCTAATCTCAACTCCAGATATACGATAGTAGTGCCTTGTGGCCTCAGTATCGACGATGGTGGAGAAGCTAGTCATCTGACTGGTATGCGCAAGGTGGAGCTGATTAGCCTCCTCCCCTTCCGGAATCCTCCATTCCCTTCCTAATACACCGCTCGACTGCAAAGCTGTCTGCGCTACATTGCTTGGGCCACTGGTCATCTAGTGCCAGGCTACTTTCGAGGTTGTAACTTGAACATAGCTATGATGGCATCAGTCCTTCTCTGAGAGTCCTGTCAAAGAGAGCTGAACAAAGGTTAGACTGTCGATAAGCGCGCGCGTAAACAGCACCCGCCGCCGTCAGCACACCACCGCTCCTCCCCCGTCCCCCGCGCAAGGTTAGAAAGAGCGGAGAGATCCTTCACCACAGGCGACCACCGCTGCAGACACGGTCATCCGACTTGGGCTGGGCATTCGACATGTTGCCGGTGATGAATTCCATCGCAAGCATGCTCAATGCACACCTTCAACGCGATTCGGGAATCGGGTGGGCAACATGTCGAATCCGCCTCTTTATATGTCGAATAATCTTGGCTTGTGCCTTATTGCTCTTGTTTTCGTCACAGGGCCGATAGAGTTGATTCGACATGGTGCCTGCGTACCCATCATTCTTTGTCAAGCTTCTTTGGCAATCGCCCCACACAGAGAGAAGGGTCGACCGGACCGACCCTGCTCCTCGACGGCGCGTTCCCTTGCTTGGCCTCTCATGTTGACTGTTCTCTTGCGCTTTCACGCCTGCCATGGGCTCGACACCCCTGAGGCAGCCGTAGGGTATATATCTCAGGCCCCGTGGGCCCCCAGAGTCGATGGTCCATCACGCAATCCTTTGCCACAGAGCAAGCTCTTCTCCACGTTTGATAACGATCCCTCGGTCGCTCAGCACACCATCCCCTTGTCCTCGTGGGCGGCTTATCGCCTTATCGATATAAGGCCGCCAGTCCATCTGGAATCTTGGGCCCGCCAGCTCCAGCACATACGAATCTTCACCTTCACGTTGGGAAGCAGCACGTTCTCTTCTCCGAACTCTTCCATTGCGACAGCGACACACACGGCACCTACGACACCAGCATCACCCTCATCCTTCGTTCAACCGCCTCCACCAGCTGAAAGCGCAGTCAATCGTTATCGCTATCTACAATGCCGACACTCAAGGTTGGCAGATCGGCGTGGTCGCACGCCACCGCGCTGCTATGGTTTGCTTGCATCACGTACAGCATGGGCGATATCATGTTTGGAATGTACGTACTCTCGCAACTCTATATATGAGGCAAGCCGTGTGGTTATTTGCAGGTGCTGACGTGGGCTGGGGTGCAGTGACACGGGGTCCTTTGGATCTCTTCAAGCCCTGCCGTCATTTTTGAACGAGTTCGGAACACTAGGGGCCAATGGGAAGTATGGCATCTCCACACAGCGCAAGTCGATCATGAACTCTGGTAAGTCCTGACACCAGCTCGCTCAACTTTGTTTCACCGTGAGCTGACGGCCCATTCCAGTGGTCTGGATCGGCAAGGGTCTCGGTACCATCGCCTTCGAGCCCGTCCTCGAAAAGCTCGGCTACAAGTGGACGATGTACATCGTCTGCGCCATCCAGACCATTGGCATCATCATCGAGCTCACCGCCAAGAACTGGGTGGTCTTCTCGGTCGGTCGAGTGTTCGCGTACCTCGCGGTCGGGTTGGTCGAGAATGCCGTGCCGAGTTACACGTCGGAGGTGACTCCAGCGCCATTGAGGGGCTTCTTCTCGGGCAGTCTCATTATGGTGCGCTTTCTCTGCTCATTGAACACTCAGACATCAGCTAACACGGGCTCCTAGATCGTCACCCTCGGTAACCTCTGGGGAGCTGGTATGGGCCGGGCTTACGCCAACGAGACCAAGCGTGTCGGGTGGCTCGTCCCCGTCGCCGTCCAGCTCATCCCCGTCGTCATCCTCGTCGTCCTTCTGCCCTTCACCCCTGAGTCGCCCAGGTGGCTCGTCCTCCGGGGGCGCAAGGAGGAAGCTCTCAAGCAGCTGAACAGGCTGCGCACCAAGAGCGATGTCGCAAGTGGGACGACGATCAGTGAGGTCGATGCGATCGAGCAGAGTATCGTGGAGGCGGAGCAGACGGGGAGTGGGTCGTGGTTGGACTTGTTCAGGGGTAACTACTTCAGGAGGGCCATGATCTGCACCTGGCTGTTCATCTTCCAGCGTGAGTAGAGGTGATTTCTCTCGTCAAGGTCGTGTGCTGACTAGCGTACAGAGATCACCGGGTCCCAATTCGTCAACTCCTACGGCCCCACCTTCTACACCCTCATGGGTCTCGGCTCCAAAGCCTTTACCTACCAGGTCGTCACCCAAGCCATGTCCGTCATCGGCTGCCTCATCGCCATGACCATATTCGACAAGGTCGGCCGCCGCCCCGTCCTCATCGTCGGCTGTGCTCTCCAGATCCTCTTCATGTGCCTCGTCGCCGGCCTCGGCTCCAAGAGCAACCACACCACCTCCGACGCAAACGGCGTCATCGCCTCCGTCATCCTCTTCACCGTCAGCGTCAAGGTCTCGCTCTCCACCAATGCCTACCTCATCGGGTCTGAGATTGGTGGAGTGAAGATGAGGAAGAAGATCCTGGCGTTCGGCACGTTCTGGGACGTGGTGGCGGCGTTTGTCGTGACCTACTCGGTGCCGTACTTGCTTGGTACCCCGGGTGCCAACCTGGGCCCGAAGGTGGGGTGGATCTTTGCGGGGATTGCGGCGGCCGCCCTGGTGTTTGTGACTTTCTTCGTACCAGAGTTCGCTGGTCGATCGCTGGAGGAGACAGACGAGCTGTTTGTGAGTTCTGTCCTCCATACATGTTTCTGTTCGAAGCTGACGACATCATCTTGCAGGAGAAGAAACTATGGGCCTGGCAGTTCGACAAGGCCACCACCACTGGGGTCGGAGCTCGCATTGCCGAGATCGAGGCCAGCGCCAACCACGGCGGGGTCAAGCCTACCGCCGAGCGGTCACTGCATGAGGACATCGGGGACAACGACAGCAAAGTGCGTTCCTCTCTTTCCTCTTGACAACAATCAAGCTGACTTGGGAAGGACCAGCAGGATCAGGTGCATGTGGCCACTGGTGATCGAGTATAGCATCGCAACGGCAGGCCGCAGGAGGGGGACAATCTCTAGGGGTTCATTGGGTTTCCGGGCTACGATCATTATCTGTATGGCTGGGGCATTGTAGGGGATGCCATTTGGGGAGATTCTGTAGTACTACATGCATCAGACAATTTAAGCCTACCGTTGTCCTGATGCTCTCCCTCAAAAGCGTCAGCAGCAGCACCAGTTCGCCACGCACAGTTCCGCACACACGACGGAAGAGTAGATTCCACGTAATTACGACAACAATTGATAAGAAAAGGAAAAGCGTAACTAACAGCTTTAGCTTCCGTCCCGAGCAAGACCGAAGCGATGTGCGTCTGCGACTTCAGCAGCTGCTGCATCATGGTATTGTTGCCGGCTTTCTAATCCTCTGAACACTGAACCCCCTTACCGCCACCCCACCCATCCACCATGCCGCAGTCCGCCCCCCCGATGGACGTCACCCCCACCCCTTCCTCCCTATCCCACCCCGCCCGGCGCGTCGCCTACTACTACGACCAAGACGTCGGGAACTACAACTACTATCTCGGGCACCCCATGAAGCCGCACCGGATACGCATGGCGCACAACTTGATTGTCAACTATGGGATGTGCGATGAAGAAGGGGAGGAACACGGGGAGAAGTATGTGTGGGAGGAGGAAGGGAAGCGGAGGACGAATGATGAGAGTATTGGGATGCTGGGTGGGGGCGCGGAGGAGGCTTGGGAGAGGGCGGCGCTGCGCGGCGCGAGGAGCAAGTCGATGCAGGTCTTTGTGAGTGGTATCATCTGCAGCTAGTGGAATCGTGCCAGTGTGAGCTGATAGTGGATGCGCAGAAACCCCGCCGAGCGACAAAGGGCGAGATGACCCGCTTCCACACGGACGAGTATATCGACTTCCTCGAGGCTGTCACCCCCGAAACGGCGGATGCCATGACCGGTGGTGGTGTACGATGTACGTTGTGTAGCTAGCGGGAAGTCTCTTTGTCCCTCTCGCAAGCTGAACTCGTGTATCAACAGGTCTCATCGGCGAGGATTGCCCGGCGTTCGACGGTCTTTTCGAGTTCTGCTCTATCTCCGCAGGAGGCTCTCTGGGTACGTCAGTGGCAGCCAGGCTTTTTGAGCCATTCAACTGACAGTTGTAACCCCATCCAGGTGCGGCCGAGCGACTCAACGCCGGAGCTGCCGATATCGTGATCAACTGGGCGGGAGGGTTACACCACGCAAAGAAGACCGAGGCGAGTGGGTTCTGTTACGTGAACGACATGTGAGCTGCCCAAATGTTGTGAAACTCGCATCAATGTAGCTAACAATGCCGGTCACAGTGTGCTGGGTATCCTTGAGCTCCTTCGGTGAGCAGCTAGCATCTAGGGTGCCGTGGTCGTTATCTTACCAAGTAAGCTGACACCCCCACTTATAGGATACACCCTCGAGTACTCTACATCGATGTGGACGTGCATCACGGCGACGGCGTCGAGGAAGCGTTCTACGTCACCGACCGGGTCATGACCTGCAGTTTCCACCGTTTCGGAGAGTTCTTCCCTGGTACCGGAGACGTACGAGTGAGCTACCCCACCATTTCCGCCAGCTGGATGGAATGAAGCTGACATCTGGGTGAAGGACGTGGGTATCAAGAAGGGCAAGGGATATGCGGTGAACGTCCCGCTGCGAGACGGTATCACCGATAACTCATTCCAGTCCATCTTCAAGCCTGTGAGTCCTATCATCAAGCTTGAAAGCACCGCCTCGTCACGTGTCTAAAGCTAACTATTGTGGATGCAGGTCATCAACCAGATAATGGAGCACTTCCGCCCTGGCGCAGTCGTCCTGCAGATGGGAGCAGACTCGCTATCGGGCGACAAGCTGGGAGGGTTCAACTTGACTCTGGAGGGTCACGCCGAATGCGCTCGACACCTCAAGAGCTTTAATGTACCGGTGATGATGCTCGGCGGAGGCGGGTACACCACGTAGGTCATTCCCTGCACAACTCCTTCTTGTCACTGGCAGACCCCACCTCGTGCAAAAGCTGACGAGATCTGGGCGGGGTTTCAGCAAAAATGTGGCGCGAGCATGGACGAAGGAGACGGCAGTGATGTGCGGAGTCGAGCTGCCCGAAGACTTGCCTTACAACCAGTTGTGAGCTGATACTTCCTTCCGTGGGAGGACGACCAAAGCTGACGAGCGGCATGTCTGGTGTGCTTGTAGCTTGGAGTACTACGGCCCGCGATACAAGCTCGAAGTCCTCCCTACAAACGCTGTGGACCATAACCCGCCCGAGTACCTCGAGCGCATCAAGTGAGCTAGGCGTATCTTGGATTCCCCCTGATCAACATGCAGAGCTGACAGTGCCGTTGTGCTTTCTTTCTTCAGAAATCAGGTGTTTGAGAACCTCCGGAACTTGCCGTTCGCGCCATCGGCGCAGATGCGCTCCATCCCTAAAAAGTCGATCGGGCGGGCGCTGGGGGTGACGACGGGTGGGGATGATAGCGAGCCCGAGGATGAGATCGATCAGCGAGTGAAGAGTACGTCTCGCTTCCTCCCTTAACCCAGACGCGGGGCTTCACTGACATTCACCGCCCATTCGCAGAGCTCATGAAACGCCACCGCGATAACGACTACTCCTCCTCAGACGAGGACGACGCCGCCGCCTTTGCCCGCCCACACCACTCTCGCCGCCAAGGCGGCCAGCCTCTCGCATCGCGCGGGCGATCCTCCCGACTCGCACTCGCGCAGCGCCAGCGCGCCGCAGCAGCCGCCGCAGGGGAGGAGGAAGACCCATGTGGCGTGGCAGGGCGTAAGAAGAGGAGTTTCTTCAAAGTAGCTGCCAACGGGGTGGGCACGGAGGGGGTGGCGCTGCAGGGGGCTCCGCCTGCTAATGGGGCGAAGGGCAAGGGGCTGGGTGTGGGGGAGCAGTGGAAGGGGGATCTGTCGGTGTCGAGGGCAGGGACGCCTGCTAGCGTTGCCTGATCTGGTGGATGGGCGGAGCCAGGCGGATGAGAGTGGGGTGAAAGATCTGGGTGGGTTGGGGCGGGGTGGGGTGGGGTGGAACGAGTGTTTATCATGTGTTGCCATCTTTCAGGACACCCGTGGCCTGTACTTTTCGTCTCGGGGCTGATCTCTACGCTTATATGTCGTGATTCATTTATTCGATGCATCTTTAGTCGGGTCGCTACCGGTCGCTACTGGGCTCACTGCATATTGGTTCATGAGCTGGCCATAATTAGCTGCTGAGTGCCCTGTTTGGTCGCCATCACCATCACCATCACCATCAATGATCGACACAACAAGGCACCACCACACCCAGCATCACGTCAATCAAAGCCCAAAGGGGCCTTTTTTCTTGAAGCCGGCCAGTAGGTGCTGAGGGATCATTCGGCGGCTTGAGCAGTCCCATCACGGCATGTGGAGTCCCTTGGGTCAAGAAGCGGAGCAGCGGGCGGATGATGGGACTGTTCCAATGGTACGGTGTCCGGCGGGTCCTCTGATGATCGATCAGCGTCTTTCCGCTTTCCGCTGATGCTCTTGCTGCCGGCGGCAAGACGCCAGCAGCTCGTTGTCTCGTTGTTCCGCTTTTCTTTCTTGCACGAAAGTCCGATATATCTAGCATGCGATGGTATGCATCATACTTCGATCTCATCTCCACCAAACACAACAGTTCGTCCAAGAAACCTTGCGCGTTACGGCCACCATACCCTCTCCAACAATGTTCACCGCAAAGCTCCTCTCGCTCTTCAAGAAGACCGACATCGCCTCCACCGGCCATACCCAGTTGCCGCAGTTCGTGTTAGACACCACCGCTCACGACGAAATCTGCCAGACGTGGGCACTGCGTGGAGGGAATCCTCTTCTGACGAGGAGGGAGAGCGAGCCGCCGTCGGGGCTGTTAGGAAGGTTCAGCTCCAATAGCTGGTACTTTACCGAGTTCAAGGTGCCCGGCCACGGAGTTGTAAGTGGTGATCAAACCTTTTGGGCTCTCCTGTTACGCGTACAGAGACGGGGGGGATGGGAAAGTCGCTGACGACACACTTGACAGCTCACGCGCCTCGCCTTGTGCCGGGCGTTCATCGCCGGGAGCAACCTCTTGCGCTTCCTCCAGCGCGTCGATGCGTACATCCTCATGACCAGCGCGGACATCGCCCCCGAGACGGCTCAGAAGGTTGTCGACGTCAAACGGCAAGTCACTGGATGTTTGGGTGAGTCAAGTATCCGTCCCGAGAAGGCAGCAAGGTCGAAGCCGATGTTGGTGATAGACGAGATGAAGGTGGCGATGAACGTCCTCACGCGATGGGAACATTCCCGATTTCTCCCCAAAACCTGGACCTACCACCCCATCTCCGCAGCCCAACTTCCTCGACCTCTCCTCCTCCCCCGCCGCACTCGTCAACACCCGCAACATCAACCACCTCGACTCGCTCACCACGCTCTTCGCCTCCGCCGCCAACCACCTCAACCGGCTCGCAAGCTTGGGGGTGGACCAGGATGTTTGGGCACTGTGGATGCAGGCGGGGGTGGTAGAGTATGTGGGCTTGCCGCGAGGGTTCCCGATTGCAAGGGGAGAATGTGAGCCGCGAGAGGGGTCGGCCAGTGGGTGGGTGGGGGCGGCGCGGAGCCCTGGGCATCGGGCGCGGCCATCCCAGGAGAAGAAGATCAAGCGGGTGAGTCAGTTGGGTATTGATGCAGAGGAATGGTAGCTGTGGGCGCTGACAGCTGGCACGTGGATGTAGGTGGCGGTGCCGGAGCTGACGGACGAGGAGAAGGAGCTGATGACGGAGAAGGACTGGAAGCGGTTAGAGGAAGCGGCGTCTGCGGGAGCGACGAGGCTGAGTCAGTAGGGCGAGACGGACGTACGGTGTATATGGACGATACATGGACAATGCAGACCTTGATGAACGTGCGCGTGCTTGGTTGACTCTCTGCGAAGCTGCGGCATGCAAGAAGGATTGAAAGCAAGAAGCACACCATGGACAGTGACGGTGGAGGGCTGAGGGGCGAGCCAATGAGCGATGACGTATTGGGCCAGGGTGGGCTGCGATGATGATCATCGGGACTTGCGGCCCGACGGCATCAAGCGTCCTTTGCCGCGGCAGTGGCAGAAGAGAAGGGGGCACGTTGGCCCAGTAGAGAGAAGAGCGCATGTGTTACAGCGCATGCATGGCTTCTCCGGACGGAGCAACCAGAAGATGAGAATGCTTCTTCGTCCATGTCTGTTGGGGACGGACGATGATCGGGAATAATCGCGCATCCGGGCCGAGCGGTTGCGGTTGCTTGGAGGTTGTTGGGGGTTGGCTCTGCTGGAATCAACTCGTCCTGAATTGGGGCCTGGCTCGCTGCTCCTGGCTGTCCTGGCTGTCCTAGCTGCTCCTGGCACCTTCTGGCCAAGCTCCGTTTCCCGTCCCTCTTCCCTCTTCCCTCTTCCCTCTTCTCGCCCAGGCCGCGATCTGCCGCGCCGCGAGTGACGACGGACGAGACCTGACGAGACGTCACTCGAAGGTTCGGCAGGAACCAGCTCAAGCTGTCATGCATGCGATGTGTACGTACGAGTACCAGGATGTTCCCACGCTGCATGCATACCCAGAGCGAGAAGGAGAAGCCATGCATCCCGAGTTCCCCTGCGCTATCCCCCTCCCTCTTTGACGACGGCCCGCGGCGGAGTGAGCGACCTGACGTCAGAACTCAGAAGACGGAGGACCGCACCAGAAAACTCTCCCTGGCAGCAGCAACCGGCCTTCCTTTCATCGTCCAGTTTCAATCCAGTTCTCCTTTATACATAGCGTCCTTCTAAAAGACACCTTTCTACTCGCATCCGCAACCTTCCATCGCACTCTTACAACCACCTCTCCAAAACCCCACCCCTCACAGCACAGTCCAATGCCCACGGCCTTCCCCGCCTCCCCCACAGCTGCAAACACCTCCGCCAACACTCGCACCGCGCCCCCGCCCAACATGCCCTT
This sequence comes from Cryptococcus sp. DSM 104549, assembly GCA_036427605.1. Taxonomy (NCBI): domain Eukaryota; kingdom Fungi; phylum Basidiomycota; class Tremellomycetes; order Tremellales; family Cryptococcaceae; genus Cryptococcus; species Cryptococcus jaspeensis. The sequence continues at coordinate 822,627 of CP144049.1, forward strand.
CACCCCCAAAGCCGGCACCCCCGGCAGCGAAGACAACAAGGAGCAGAGACTGATCGTCGTGTCCAACCGACTGCCTGTGACGATCAGCAAGGACGACAAGGGCGAGTACCACTTCAAGGTGAGTCCGGGCCGGGATCTTCCGTCGCGATATCTTTTGCCAGAGCCCCACGCTGGTTCGACTTTAGAACACCCGCTGACAATGAACGGCAGATGTCTTCCGGCGGTTTGGTCTCTGCCCTCAGTGGGTGCAAAAAGACCATGAGTTTCACCTGGATCGGCTGGCCCGGTAAAGACGTAAGTCATCGCGCCCCCCCCCCTGCCAGACATGTGCGGGAGCAGAAGCCTGACTGACATGTGCGCCCACAGATCCCCGTCGCCGACCGGGAAGTCGTCAACAGCCGTCTTCTCAAAGAGTACAACTGTTACCCCGTCTACCTCTCTGACGAGCTCGCCGACCGTCACTACAATGGTACGTCCCGCTCCCCCATGTATCTCCTTTCGTCGCAATCCTCCCTCCCCCCCTGCCCTCGGGCTGACATCCTCCCGGCTGGGTACGTGACGTGACGTCTAGGCTTCTCCAACTCGATCCTCTGGCCGCTCTTCCACTACCACCCCGGAGAGATGAACTTTGACGGTGCCAACTGGCTCGCCTACCGCGAAGCCAACATGCGCTTCGCCGAGGTCGTCTCGGGCATGTGCCAAGCCGGCGACATGGTCTGGGTCCAGGACTACCACCTCATGCTCCTCCCCATGCTGCTCCGCTCCATGATCACGGGCGAGTCCGCCCAGGGCGAGATGGTGCGCCAGGAGCTCGGGCGCGTGAAGGAAGGCGTGGACGACAGTGTGGTGAAGGATGTGTTGGGGATGAACCCGGGCGTGGCGGATGCGGTGGATGAAGGGGTGGAGATGCTGGATGATGTGGAGGAGGAAGGTGGGGAGGTGGAGGCGAAGGAGAGGGGTGGGAAGAGGCCCAACTTTGGGAGGGGGCTTAGTCAGTTCCAGAAGCAGGAGGCGATGGCGAGGGAGAAGGGCAAGGGGGGCATCAGGATTGGGTTCTTCTTGCACACGCCTTTCCCGTCTAGCGAAATTTATCGGTGAGTCGGGTGTGAAGGAAGGCCTGGGATGAGCTGACAAGGCCTTCAGCATCCTGCCCGTCCGTCGTGAGATCCTTCTCGGTGTACTCCAGTGTGACCTCATAGGGTACGTAAAATAGTCCTGTCCCAGACAGCTCGGCGCCCCACACACACCAGCTAACCCCCTCGCAGTTTCCACACCTACGACTACGCCCGTCACTTCCTCTCCTCCTGCACCCGTATCCTCGGCCTCGAGACCCAGCCCAACGGGATCGAGCACGACGGCCGCTACTGCCAAGTCGGCACCTACCCCATCGGCATCGACCCCACCCAATTCATCGAGGGCCTCCAGCGCGAGACCGTCACCTCGCGCCTCAAGACCCTCGAGAACCGCTTCCAGGGCTGCAAAGTCATCATCGGCGTCGACCGCCTCGACTACATCAAGGGCATCCCGCAGAAACTCCACGCGCTCGAGGTTTTCCTCACGCAGCACCCCGAGTGGATCGGGAAGGTCGTGCTGGTGCAGCTGGCGATCCCGAGTAGGCAGGACGTGGAGGAGTACCAGAACTTGAGGGCGTGTGTGAATGAGCTGGTGGGGAGGATTAACGGCCGGTTCGGGACGGTCGAGTTTATGCCGATTCATTATCTGCACAAGAGCGTGCCGATTGATGAGTTGACGGCAATGTATGCGCTCGCGGACGCGTGTCTGGTGACCAGCACGAGGGACGGGATGAACCTGGTGAGTTTGCGTGTCTTTTGACGTCGATCACAGCAACTGACGCGGCTGGGCAGGTCGCGTACGAGTACATCTCGTGCCAGGAGGAGCGTAACGGGTCCATGATCCTCTCCGAGTTTGCGGGTGCCGCGCAGAGCTTGAACGGGAGCTTGCTCATCAACCCTTGTACGTCGCGGTCTTCACCTTACAGCTTCGTCTTCCTGCGACCGGATAAGCTGACGGGGGGGTGTGACGACAGGGGACGTCCAGTCTACGGCGGACGCGATCCACGTGGCGCTCACGATGAAGAGCGACCAGAGGAAGTCTAACTGGGACAAGCTGTTCAACGTGAGTCTCAAGCTCTCTTGACTTCGCCCTAACAAGGAGACAGAAGCTGACATGACGGATGTAGTACGTCAGCAAGTACACTGCTGAGGCCTGGGGTGTTTCGTTCGTGAACGAATGTACGTCTTCCACTCCCCACCCACCCACCTCAAACCCTCACCCCCGCTGACCCCCCACCCAACAGTGACCCGCCTCTCCGGCCGCCCCCCCTCTGAGCCCGCCGGCCCCGCCGGCCGCCGCAAGTCCAATTCGGGCAGCCTCAGCCGCACCAGCAGCAAAGCGAGTATTCGTCGTCGGCTGTCGCAGCCGAACATCCCTGCCGTGGGGATCCAGGGCGGGCAGCCGCAAGGGGTGAATGTGAATGTGGCGAGTGGGGCGGCTGGTGGGGTGGGGCTGTCTTGAGCGGAAGTAGGCTGGGTGAGAGGTTGACAAGAGGATGGTGAAGTGGTTTGGATGGGTGAGGGGTCACGAGCGGTGTGGTGGAGCTAGGAGAGTGTAGCGCACGACTGGATCTTCGGAGGGGTTACGGGAAGGAGGGCTTGCTGGAAGAAGAGGAGTGGGAGGATGGAGGCATATGCAGTGCGGAGGGGTCTGTTACTATACACAAGCAACAGTTAATCGTCAAGAAAATGTTTTAGTACCTATGAACTCCCCATGACTTATGCTCGGTGTGGTATCCCTTGGGGTTGGCAGGAGAAGGACGGACGAAGCTTGCTTAGGTTATGTAGCTGGTGCCACATCGGACGATAATGTGGGGCTCTCGCACATGATTGAAACAAATAATTAGCAGAAGTAGCGCATGCATAGCATAAGAAGGAATTGTTTTCGGCGTGATGAACTGTCTCTTGAGAAGCCTTCGTCGATGGTTGTCAGAAGACTGTCAGAGTTGAATGACTGGCTGCTGCGAGTTTGTTGTTCTCCACGGGGCCACAGGGACATGTTGACGGTTCAGGACAGCTCCAAGGCGGGGGACGGAATGGCGCACGGGGGACACGTAAGTCGCACGCCGGCGGGCAGCGTGTTTGGTGTCTTTCTTCGGGGCAGAGGAGGGAGCAGTCGGCGGTCTATGCATGCATGGGGGACAGGGCTGCATGCATGAGAAAGAGGGGGTGCGAGGGACGATGCATGCATGAGAAAAGTGCGCCGAGAGAGGACTGCCACTGTCCAGGGTGGTGTAGGTACGGCCCTTAGTGACCCGCTTCCCCCGCCGCCCCGTCCGTGTCCCCAACTAGTCCCCACACCCATCCGTCTTGTTGACTCTTCTTTCTCTTTCTCTTCCACATCTCTCACTCCAAATCGTCTCTCTCTCTCTATACCCCCCTCTCCTTCTCTAAAACCACGGCAGTCCCACCGTGTAGTCTCGTCCTCTGCTTCTCCACCCCGACCCACCCTCGAGGACCCCGTGACCGGCGAGTACGACGCTCGCTGCTGTTCCTTGTTTTGGTCGGCTGGCCTGCATAGGTGCGTGTGTGGACTGTGGAGCCTCGTTGTGGCTACTTGACAGCCGCATTACCGACGTCGTGTCTCGCCGCCGCTCAAGCAGCTCTTGCAACTGTATCAATACATCCCCCAAGACTGCCGCTGACTCCCACCTTCGCCTTCACCTTCACCGCCAAGCAGCCACACCGCCCACACAAGATGTCCCTCCCCAACGCCTTTGTCACCCTCCTCACCACGCCCTCCTACCTCCCCGGTGCCCTCGTGCTCCTCCACTCTCTCCATGACCTCCACCCCGAGCCACGCGACTTCAAGATCGTCGCGCTCGTCACTCCCGAGACTGTTGATGCGAAGACCATCGGCGAGCTCAGGAAGGCGGGGTATGATTTGGTGATTGGTGTTGAGCCTATTGGGAGTGGTAAAGCTGGACAACATGGTCTTACACTTATGGGTAAGCTATAGTCCAAACACTGGTATTCGTGCTGTTGCGACACCCGCTGACCCGACTCACTGCAGGCCGCCCCGACCTCAACTTTGCGCTCACCAAGCTCCACCTCTTCCGCCTCTCCCCCTTCTTCTCCACCCTCATCTACCTCGACGCCGACGTCCTCCCCCTCCGCCCCCTCTCCCACCTCTTCACCACCACCGCCCCGCACGTCCTCTCCGCGTGCCCCGACACGGGCTGGCCAGACTGCTTCAACTCGGGCGTGATGGTCATCCGCCCGCGGGACGCAGACTGGGAGGCGCTCCGTGGGATGCTCAAAGATGGGGAGGGGGATGATGGGATCTACAGGCAAGATGGAGGGGCGCCGGGGAATGGGAGCTTTGATGGTGCGGATCAGGGGTTGTTGAATGAGTACTTCAGTGAGGAAGGTGGGGGTGGGGAGTGGAACAGGTTGCCGTTTACGTGAGTGCTGTTGTCTCTCGGCGTTCTGTCGAAGAACTCCAGCTGACGCATCGGCACAGGTACAATGTGACGCCGTCGGCAGCGTACACTTGGGCCCCGGCGTACAGGCGATACGGTCACAAGATCAGCAACGTCCACTTCATTGGGCCGAGCAAGCCGTGGTCGTCTCTTTCAAGTCGTCCGGCTGGCGTGTCCAACGTCCAGGGCAAGGAGGCGACGTTTGACTGTGAGTTTCGCTGTCATCATAGAAATGACAAGGAACTGACATTGTATCTTACTCGCAGACCCCTCCCTCATAGACAGGTGGTACGCCGTCTACGACAAGCACGTCCGGCCCTCGGCCGCGCACGACCCAGACGTCTCGCGCCGCTTCGCCGTGCCAGAGACCGTCGCGGTCTGGAACCAGTCGCTCGCTGCGACCGGCTATCCCGCCCAGCTCGCGGACCGACTCAACCTTGACGAGCTCCGCGCTGCTTCATCCCGCGGAGTCACCTCTCTCAAGCCGGGGCAGTACACCTCTCTCCCGCTCGAGGGCCGCGTGGACCTCCTCATGCCCAAGCCGCAACTCAAACCTGCCGCTATCCCTTTGCCTCCCTCTCCCACGTCCACCCCGCCGCCCCTCCCGGCGTCAGTGCCGGACCCTTCGTCGTTGGCTTCTCCTCCTCTCGAGTCGGCCCCTCCTCCTCAGAGCATCCACCAGCAGACCGAGCAGCCTGCCACGTGGGACGCGCAGCACTACGCGCCCCCACGCGGTCGCCCCGAGATGGCCATCGCCCACTCATACTACGCCAACGCGTGGGAAGCTTCCCCCGCCCAGCAGGCGAGCTACTACGTCCACCCGGCGCAGCATCACCAGACGCAAGAGCCGCAGTACCCCACCTTGCCGGATAACGTCAAGCAGGACGCGTGGTACGCGCGGTTCGCGGGCTCGACGCCGGATAGGACGCAGGTGTCGGCGGTGTTTCCATGGGAGAAGGAAGGGGAGACGAGGCCTAGGCCGGGGAGGGTGTTCCCGCGTGGGGACTCGCCGCCTCGCCACCAGCCTGCTCACGGGCAGGGGCACCACCGCCCTCCGTCTATCTCGGTGCAGCAGGCCACCCCCGAAGGCCGGTCTCCCAACCCCGTGCCCCACGGCTCTCCCTCTCCGCCTGCGGCCTACACCCCGCGCAGCATGGAAGAGGCCATGGCGTCCTACACCAACGCTTGGGACAGCGTCCCCCAGATCGGGCGGTACATCAAGCACATCAGCGGGAAGGCCACGGGCGGGTCACGCGATGTGCGGAGCTACCAAGCTGGGCGGGGGCTGCAGAGTGTTCCGGGCACGCCCGGTATACTCGGCGGGGCTGGAGGTGGCGGAGTCTTCCCTGCGCGTGGCGGGCAGCCTGTGAAGGAGAAGAAGGGGAGCGAGGACTCCGAGTCCTCTGCGGATGGGGACGACGAGAACTCTACCTCGGACGACGACCCCGATGCTACCCCCCTCATCCCGCCCGCGACTGCCGGTACACTGGCCAACCACCCTGGCTTGCCTGCGCCCCCTCCTGCCAACGCGAGCTTCGCCGCGGGCACTTACTCTGGTAACGCAAAGTACCGCGACAGGTATGCGCAGACAGAGAGCCCGCCGCAGGTCGACGAGAAGGTCCAGGCCGGACCAGGCGGCGGCGCAAGCCCTGCGCTTAGGACGATAGCTCTGCCGTCTCATGGGCAGGGGCAGGGCCACGTCAGGCGGGGGAGCAAGCAGGGCGGTCAAGTCCATGTGGCCAGTGGTACCGTTCGCAGGTCTAGCAAGGATAACTCCCCGCCAATGTCGTCCCCTCTCCCCAACTACAACTTTGATTTCCGCGGCGCGACACAGCACGCGCATGAGCTTGCCCAGGCGAGCTCGCCCACCAGCTACAGTGCCCCCGGGGGCGGGAACGGAGCGACGAGGGTGTGGGACCCGAGTACGGATGTGGATGTGAGGAGGAGGGATTCGCAGGAGGTGTTGAGCAGGTTCATGAAGGCTGCATCGTTGGGCCAGGGTGGGGGCAGGCAGTGAGCGGGGGGAGAGCAAGGAAGAGTTTCATGTAGATTCAGTCACATATAGAGTGTTTAATAGCGTCAGTCTCAGTTCAGTGTTTCGTTGATTCTATAGCATGTTTTTGGTAATTGATCCGTGGTTCGAGAAAGGTCTTGGATACCGACATACAGATACATCGCTTTGGTGGTCAGTTCCATGGCGGCAGGTTGAGGGTTGGGAAAGCAAACGGGGATATCATCATGGGTTGAATGCATCGGGAATGAGAGTGCACTCCGTGGCGGTTCCTATCTTCTTCTTGCGCGCACACATCAAGGCATGACGGGACAACATGACATCTCACAAATCACAAGAACACCTAGACATCATTACGGTTCCACGGGCAAACCCCGCCCTCATTACTTCAGATTATGCAGCATACAACACTCTCCAAGACATTGAGCTCGCCCATCCAGGGCCTCTGTTACTCCCTCGGCGCACGCACCCTCCCCGGCTTCCTCTCCCCCTCCCCGACTCTAAAACTCACCACCTCCAAACATGTCCTCCCCTCCCTCTGACAAAGCACCACTATCCTATCATTCTTAAAACTCACCCTCCAGACCGCATCGCTCGGCCTCGTCAACTCCCTCACAAACCTCCCCGTCCTTACATCCCACAGCTTCACCCGCCCATCATTCCCGCCACTGACGATAAACCTATCGTCATACTGCAAGCACGTCACGCTATTGTCGTGCGCGCACAGGCGGTGGATGCACGACATGCTCGAGAGGTCGAATATGATAATCCGGCCGTCGGAGCCGCCGGTGATGAGCCGCGAGCCGGTGAGCTGGAGCTGCCCGACGAGGGCGGTGTGGCCCTGCAGGAGAGCGAGGCATTCGCCAGTGCTGGCGGACCAGACGCGCACCGTGGAGTCGAGGGAGCCGGTGACGACGATGAGGCCGTCAAACGCGACCGAGTAGATCTCGGCGTAATGGCCTTGGAATACTTGGAGACACTCGCCCGTGTCGAGGTTCCACAGCTGTGCCGATCACGTCAGTCCTTGTTTACCAGGTGATGGAAACAGTACGTACCCTCGCACAATGGTCGTAGCTCCCCGAGACTGCCATGTTCCCAGCTACTTCTACGCACCGCACGCTATGCTCATGTCCCGAGAGCGTGTGCAGCAGCTCGCCCTTTTCGATATCCCATACCTTCAAGGTATAGTCTCGCGACCCAGAGACCGCGATGGGTCGGCCGTCGACGACTTTGAGGCAACGGATGGTAGAAGTGTGGCCAGGAAGGCGGAGGATACAATCGCTACAGTCGTCGTCAGCTGAGTTTCCGTTAGACCCCAATATGCAGCTCACCCAGTCTCAACATTCCACACCCGCACCTCCCTATCGCACCCACCCGAGACCACGATCCCATGCTTCATCCCACTCCACCCTCTCGCCGATCCGCAAACATCACTCTGCTTCAGCCTCTTCGGCCCCTCCTCTCCCTCATCCCCCGCTTCGCCATTCTCCTCCGAGGCGTCCTCCGGCACACCGGGGTAAGCCTGCGAGAACCCCATCGCCGTATTCGGCCGAGCCAAGGCCCTCCACCCTTGCCATTCTTGGCCGAGCCACCCTTCGTGCCCACTACTGCTCGACGGACCCGCCTCTGCACCGTATTCGGTCCCGCGGGGCGCGTACCGCTCGTGCGTCTGGCCATTGAACGACGACCTCCGGCTCTGCCCCTGGTCGCGGTACGTGTCCGACGCTTTCCCGCCGTACCCCCACGCAAAGGGATCGACGTGTTCCCTCCCCTGCGCAGCATCACGCTCCCTATGCCTCCCTGCGCGCTTTTCAAGCTTGGCGGGGGCAGAGATGAGGACCATAGCCCATACACCTTGATTGTGGCCCGTGAAGGAGCGCTTGTATGACCCGGTGGCGGCGTTAAAGACGTGGATCTTGGAGTTGGCCATGCCGACGATGATGTATTGGTCGTTGAAGCAGAGGGTGGTGACGACAGAGTCGTCCGCGGATATGTGCTTGGCTAGGAGAAGTCCACCGTTGATCCAGTTTGACTCTGTGATCGGCGTCTGTCAGCTATGCTCGGCCCGGGGGGAGGCGATACTTTTCAAAGCTTACCAGTGAGATACGCATTCTTGAACTGCGCCTTGAACGTCCCATTCCGCTCCGTCGTCTTCACCCCGCTCTGCAGGTTGAACACCCTCTTCTCCAAACCGAAATGCGTCATCCGCTTCTGGCTGCTCGTCTGCACCTGGCTCGACTTTGACTGAGCCGTAGGCAGCCGCCGGGCCTCGGATCGCGAGACGACAGCCGGGGGAGGCGGGCAATGGTGCCGGTCAAAGAGCTGTTTCCAGGTGGCTTCGTCTTGGAGGAGGGAGTTCCAGTAGCGCGAGACTTGGGAGACGCGAGCAAGGGTACGAGGCTCATCGACCTGCTCGAGATGTCAGCTGGTCCCATCCTCCCATGTCAAGGCATTTCGCTATGAGGCAGCTTACAAAGCTGAGGCAGAGCAAGGCGAGCTCAGTAGGCAGCTCCGCAAGGAAGTCACGACGCAGCAGCGGTTCAATCTTTCTCGATACCACCAGCGCCTCATTCAGCCGCAGCTCTCCGATCAGACTTGACAGAAAGTTGAACCGCTCAGAGGGGGAGAGCGTGTTGAACTGTTCAATCATGTCGTCGCAGTCTGCTCCCCACCACGCTCATCAGCACTTGCAAGCTGCTCTCGCCGACCTATGAACGCATGTGCGACTTACCAACAGCACGCCGCCCTTTCCCTTTCCAGTTCCCTCGCATCATCTCCTCGTCACTCTCCGCCTCTACCCCCTGTCCTGCCCCCACTCCTCCAACGCCCGCACCGACCCCTGCCCCCGCCCCAGCACCAACTCCATCCCACGCACCCCTCACCAGCCGCCTCGGGCTAGGGCTCGGTGCAGGTGTCGGAGGGTTCAAGAGTCCCGCCGCATGCATCCCCAAATTTCCTGCTCCGCTACCACTGCCACCGACGCCACCCCCGCCGCTCGGGCTCGGGGTCGGTAAAGGCGCCAGCCCAGGCTGGAGCGCGAGCCCCGCGAGGCTGAGGCTCTCCACAGTGCCCGCGAGGCGGGGAAAGGCCGTTTGTATAGGAGTGGACTGGGCAGGCGGAGATGGAGGAGGCTGGGTCCAGTGGGGTTGCTGGGGGAAGGGCTGGAGGGAGGGGTGGGGGTGGGAGTGTGGATTTGTCATGGCGTGGGGAGAGTGGGGGGGCCCTGTGATAGGCGGCGGGGGAGTGTGGCGAGGTTGGGGGTATGGACGATGCACACAGGATGAGCGGGGGTGGGGAGGTCACGGTAGGAGCATGCAAAACGGGCTTGGGGGGTGCTGGGTGTGGTACGATGGATGGCAGAGAGAGGATGAAGACGATGATGCCTCGTGATGAGCGCGACAGCAAGGGACAGCGCCGCCGGAAGCCGGCCGTCGTGGACGAGGTGCGTGAAGCGAAATCCACTCGCGAGGCTCCCGCTTATTCTTTCTTTTGATTTCATCATGAAGCTGAGCGATAGACAACTAACGTATCGTGCTGCACAGGTTCTGTAGCAGAGATAGCACTGACTGTACTCGTACATACAGCAAGTACCATTCGCCATGCCCACATCACCTGCTCCCCCGTCAACCCCACGGCACGCTGGTGAAGGTCGCTCAGCCGTCTTGTCTAACACTGTTCCGCCTGGCACCGGACACTCATCAACTAGATATATAAAGCTCGAGATATTGATCAAGAACTGGCCTCTGACGAGTCACTCCATGAGAGCAGCGACCTCTCGGAAGGTATCATCGATCTGCGGAGTGGCACCGACTACAGCAAGTAAGCGCGACCAGGATGTGCGCTTGAAGTGCCTATAGGATGCTCTCTGACGGTTCACCAGGTGTCCAGATGTTTTCCATTACCTTCAAATGGTCGGAGAAAATCTAGGTGAGACCGGGGATGCCATCGTTCTAGCAGAGAGAGGTCGAAAGTACCTGCAGATGCGGATGAAGGAAGGGACAGGGTGAGTGTCTTCCTGTTCACTTGACGGGACGATGCAGTGCTGATAGGGTCCCTCACAGCCTTTTTGTTCCTTGCGAGAGATACGAGAACGACTCGTGGCCTTTGAGAACACCCATCCGCTACGACGAAGTCATTGCTGCCCAGCAGCTCCCCTTCACAACAGCCAACATCTGGGCCGAGCTCTTGTTTGCTCATTTAGACAGCTTAGGCGATGCGGCAAGAGTACGACTGGAAGAGGACCATGCAGACATGCCGGACGAAGCAATATCCTATCGGGAACGCCAGCACGACAACGTTGTGAGAGGGCGGGGGTGGGCGCACTGGTGGGGGCCTTCCGATAGGATCTCGATGGATAGCGACACGATCGTAGTAAGGTCTTCCATGGTCTACTACTCTTCCTTCGTGCTCTATCAGGCTGACCAAAATGTCTTTGCAAATTAACATCCGAGCGCCACTTCCAAGATTTGTCGGAAATGCCCCAGCCGTCGATTCCCCACGGTACAGAGAACTAATCGAATACCTCTACCACTGCGAGCACCACCACGTGGGCTATTCACTCCGTAGGCCAGAGTACGACGCGGACAGCGTCACAGGGCAAGTGGTTTACTCGCTGGGAGCTCAAAATATCTCGGTGGTCGAGACACCTCGGACTGAGGATACGTATAATAGTTCGCGGGAGAGGTGGTGGGACGAGGAACCGTATAATAGTCCGTGGGAGAGGTGGAACGAGGAGGCGGAGGTGCGGCACGTCAAGGCGACGGACAAGGAGCGGTTCATTGCCTGGAGAGATGAGTGCCTCGAAGCGGGAGTACTACGCGAGGGCTAGAGAAGCTGAAAGGGCCTTTCCCACTGATTCATACAATACATAACACAGGTCTAATAAATCGGGGGTGTGTAGAATGAATTGTGAAAGCGGTTCTTTATCAATTTGTATCGAAGATTTTGAACTCAAAACTGTGCCATTCCATCTTTCCGAAGTCGACTCGACACTGCTGTACCGCTCCGAGATCCTCCTCCCTCCTTCTTTACGTCCAGGATGCCCTTCCCTTCATATTTAACACCTCCGCATAAGTAGGAAGAGATGACCACTCACCCATCGGCCCAGCAGACCACCATCAGCAGCCTCCTTGAGGAAGGTATCATCGATCTTCGAGCCGGAACCGACTACAGCAAGTGAGTGCGCGCTCCCCTACTGGAATGCAATCATGTGGTGGAAGAGATGATTGCTAATATGTCTACAGGTGCCCAGATGTGTACCATTACCTCCAAATCGTCGCAGAAGACATAGGGGAGACAGGGGATGCCATGTACTTGGCCGAGAAGGGCCGGGAGCACCTACAGAAACGGATGAAGGAGGGCACAGGGTAAGCTCCTTCACTATTACCTTGCTCACTTGTCAACAGACGATGCAGTGCTGACAGGACGATTTGTCCAGTCTTTTTGTCCCTTGCAAGACGTACGAAACGGACTCGTCACCCAGAGGGACGTCCATCCGATACGACGAGACAGTTGCTGCTCAGCAACCTCCGTTTATGGCCAACACCTGGGCCGAACTTCTCGCCACTCACCTGGTCCACCTAGGGGATGCCGCGAGGGTGAGGCTGGAAGAGCTCCACAAGGATAGGCCGCGCATCATCATCTCTACCCGTGCGCAGCAACACGACAGGGTCGTCAAGGGGCTTGGGTGGGCTGTCAAGTATGTGACTTTTAACAGAGTCTCGACGGATAACGATTCAATCGTCGTAGGTTCCATATTCATCTTCTCTTTCTTCGCTCGCCACGAGGCTGACAGTACTGCGCCTGCAGACCAACATCCGATCTCCGCTCCCCAAGTTTCTCGGAAGCCCCCCACCCCTCGGTTCCCCGCGGTACAAAGAGCTCATCGAAAGCATCTACCTCAACAATTTCCACCACGTTTGTAAAGCACTCATCATGTCAGGGGAAGACGCGGATGGCGTTACAGCCGCCGTGAATGACATGCTGGCGGGAAACGGATTCGCGATCGAAACCCTGCCTCGTCCTGAAGGACGGTATGACAGTCCATGGGCATGGTGGGACGAGGAGGCGGAGGAGCGGCACGTCAAGGCGACTGATATGGATCGGTTCATCGCCTGGGAGAATGACAAGGAGGCGTACGCGATCGGGAGGAGAGCTGGGGAGGATGTGCCGCTGGTGTACACGGAAAGCCAACTCAGGGAGTTGAGCGTGAAGAAGGGTAGGGGATGGTGCCCCCACGATGAGCCGTACGGCTATTGCCGTATCTGTGACTAGGGATTGGGGTGACGGGCAGGTGAGCAGGGTTGGAGAAGAAGATCTGTTGGCGAATAAGTGAATCTGAGTGGTATCCATCTTAGCATGACGTATACCGAGACGAGAAGTGGGGCGGGCAGTTTGTAGCATAAAAGTTGAACAGATCTGGTATTTGTTCATGCATGTGAGAGAAGTTCATGACTGTATAGACCATTCCGATCGTGGAATCATATTATATCTATGCTCGAATGACTTGGCCCCCTCTACGCCTCTATCCCATCCACCACCTAAGCCTCCTGCCCACCCAAAAACCTCCCCACCCCCTCATAGCAAGCAATCATCAGCCCACAAGCCGGCGCCACTTTCCCGCACCGCGCACTCGTCCCCGCGTAAAGCGCACCCCACCCCTCCGTCTTGACCACATGCCAAACCAGCGGCAGCGTGCTAGCGCGCGTGGTAGTGCATCCGGGGAAAGGGTTGAACACCTGGCGCCGGGTTTCGAGGACGTCAAAGGGCTGGGTGAGGAGGGCAGAGAATGTGCCGGAGAGGAAGCCGGCGAGGAAGGTGGGGATGGGGGCGAGTAGAGGGAGGGGGGAGGAGGGGGAGGAGAGGAGGGTTTTGAGGGTCTCGAAGCCGGCCCAGTAGATGCCTGCGCGGGTGGTCCGCGCGTACATGGCGAGCAGACAAAGAACAGTGACGTACCTGAGAATGGCACATCCCGCCATAAAGTCGGCCCAAGCCCACGATAAAGTATCGCCACTCCCTTATTCTGTACCAGCTTGTACATGTCTGTCGTCACACTCCTATACGTCGGGCTTATACCCTCCGCTATTCACCCAAACCTCACGTCAGCCACCACCCCTATCATTCCAGCCTCACTATCGCACGTGGACTCACGACTAGACAACGCCTGCAGCCTCGTCCTGAACATCTCAATCGGGCTGATAACCGTCGCGCTCAGCGTCCTCGCGAGCGAGCCCGCTATGAGGGGCCCAGGCGTAAGGCTCGCTGTCAGGCTCCTTGCGAAGTAGGGCGAAATGATGAGAGAGAGTTGCTTGTAGCCGAGCATGTAGGTGGCGGAGGAGGGGATACCCATGGTTCTATATGATAGACACTTTTCAGTTGGGCCACACAAAGAGTGCAGGGATAACGGAGACCAAATACGCACATGCCTGTCCCAACACCTTTCCACCGCCCCCTCGCCCCAGTCTCCCTCCTCACAGCCGCCAACTCACTCCAAAACCCCGGCACCGCCCTCCCCCCGTCTCAGGCTGCACGATAACCGCTACGCGCGGCCGCGCCAACACCCCCGCTCCAACTCCAAACCCACCACCGCCAGAGCGTGACGACTCGGACGTTATCGGTTCGCCCCATATAGCTGCTCATTTGCTGGGGTTGAGGCACCCGCCTGGGACGGGAGTGGGCGCTGCTGTGCGCTGGAGCCGCGCAAGTGCGAGACGGAAGGAGCACCCACTGGATGCGAGGGCGTCGTCCGAGGAGGAGGAGGAGGAATGGTCGTTATCCCGGTGGCGTTTCATGAGTTCTGCGAATGGGCGGAGAACGTCAACAAAGCCCCGCGCCTGGAATGAGGGGTCGGGGGAAGAAAGACGTACTTTACTCTTAACTCGTTGATCAATCTCATCCTCGGGCTCGCTATCATCCCCACCCGTCGTCTGTCATCACCCCCAACGCCAGCCAGATTGCCTTTCTAGGGGTAAGGATTGAGCGCATCTGCGCCGACGGCGCGAACGGCAAGTTTCGGAGGTTCTAAAACACCTGGTTCTTGCGAGAGCACGGCGATACCATCCGTCAGCTCAGCTGGTCATGGACCTTCAAGCTCAGATCTATTTCGCCCAGCTCACTTGATACCCTCGAGGTACTCGGGAGGGTTATTTGTAGGGAGGATTTCGAGCTTGTATCGCGGGCCGCAGTACTCCAAGCTACAAGCACACCAGACATGCCGCTGGTCAGCTTCGTTCGTTCTCTCACGAGAGAAACTTCAGCTCACAACTGGTTGTAAGGCAAGTCCTCGGGCAGCTCGACCCCGCACATGACTGCCGTCTCCTTTATCCATGCTCGCGCCACGTTCTTATCATGAACCCGCCCAGGTGTCGTTAGCTCTTGCACATTTTGAGGTCACCGGAAGGAATACCACAGGGGGACTTACGTGGTGTACCCGCCTTCGCCGAGCAGCGTCACCGGCGCATTGAAGCTCTTGAGGTGGCGTGCGCAGTCCGAGTGACCCTCCATAGTCAAGTTGTACCCGCCCAACGTGTCGCCCGATAGCGAGTCTGCGCCCATTTGGAGGACGACCGCGCCGGGGCGAAATAGCTCCATTATCTGGTCGATGACCTGCATCCCCAAAAGTTAGCCTTAATACGCGACGCGGCAGTGCTGTCAGGCTTGATGGTAAGACCTACAGGCATGAAGATGGACTGGGACGAGTTGTCGGTGATACCATCACACAGCGGCACTTCACCGTGTACCCCTTGCCCTTCTTGATACATACCCATGTCCTGCACCCACATGTCAGCTTCAGTTCCATCCATCGCGGCGAGAATGAGGAGCTCACTCGTACGTCGACCCCCGTATACGTCCCCGGTACCAGGGAATGAACTCTCCGAACGGTGGAGACTGCTGGTCATGACTTGGTTGGTGACGTAGAACGCTTCCTCGACGCCGTCGCCATGCACGTCCACGTCGATGTAGAGTACACGAGGTTGTATCCTATAGGTGACAGTGTCAGCTTGCTCGGAAGGGAACACCACAGCGATCCGAGTAGCAGCCACTTACCGGAGAAGCTCGAGGATACCCAACACGCTGACGGGCACTGTCAGCTACACTGATGCGATTGCCTTACCATCTGGGCAGCTCACATGTTGTTCACATAACAGAACCCGCTTGCCTCGGTCTTCTTTGCTTGGTGCAACCCTCCCACCCAGTTGATCACGCTATCGGCAGCTCCGGCATTGAGTCGCTCGGCCGCACCTGGAGAGTTACAACTGTCAGTTAAATTGCTCAGGAGGTCTGGTTGCCAACGACGTACCCAGTGAATCGCCCGTGGATATAGATCAGAACTCGAAGAGACCGTCGAACGCCGGGTCATCTCGACCGTTGTCGCTCGGCCACTTTTCTACACATCCACTATCAGCTAAAGGCGACCCAATTCCATGAGCTGCGGATGAGACCACTCACAAAGACCAGCATTGTTGGCTTGCTCCTTGCCCCCGCAGCGCCGCCCTCTCCCAAGCCTCCTCCGCTCCTCCGCTCCTCCACCCAGCGCAATACCACCCTCTCCAGCCGCCTTCGTCTTCTGCCCTTGCTCGCCATCGCTACACAGCCCACCCTTTCCCTTCTCACTGATCATCTATGCACACTTTTCGCCCCTCCTCCATCTTCCTCGCAGTCCCTAGTACTGCCGCAGTATCTCCATCATCCTACTGAGCCATCTTGGTGCCCAGAGTGGGAAGGCTGGCAGATGCAACTCGCCGTACGCACGCAGCCACTCGGGCGCCTCGGAGGTAGGGATGACGAGGGAGAGTTTCTGCGTCTCTTGTCATTCGCTGTCCGCCCCGTCTCGCAAGCCCGCCCGGTGGGCGGCCATACCCCGGTCCTTGGTCAGCAGTACTGCTGACCTGGGACGCCATGCTCTACACACGTCCAGTGCCTGAGCTCGGATCGCCACGTCGCCCGTGACGGGACGACGCTCCCCCTCTGCCGTTGTGGCATACCTTCCATCTGCCCAATCCCTCTCTTGCGCCCGCGCACAAACCCCCTGCTTCTCAGATCCGCCACCCTCGCCACTGCATCCCCGTACTGAATCTCCGCCAACATCGCCGGTAGTAGCACCGGCAATACCGGGTGTCGAGTACAGACCATTTGAAGCTGGTCCGCCGGGATGAACTCTTCCTTGTTCATGAAAAGACACGCGTCCATGATGAGGATATCGAAAGAGTAGGGCTGGAGGGACGAGATGTGGAAGTGGCGAGGGAGAAGAGGCGGTGGAGATTCCAGCGGCGCGAGAGGGGAAGGCGAATGGCTGGCGGAGGTGGATGTGAGGATGACAGGGAGTGGAGAAGAGGACCTGGCTGCTTCGATAGCAGCGGTAAGGGCCTGGGAGGAGAACGACCGGGCATTGCCTTTGGGTCCCATCCCGGCGGACCACACCGAGTGCGAAGGGAGGACATCCCGGAGAAGAGCCCGGAGGGATGGCGTGCGGATGTCGGCGACAAGGGTCAAGCCCGACCGCGACTTCATCACAGCCTCGAGCGCAGAGGCATAGAGGGCGTGATCGACATCCGAGACCTCATATCCGCGGGAAACGAGGTCCGCGTCGCTTTCAGCGTGTACGAGGTCCCAGTCCTGGAAGGGCATAATGGTCAGATGAGTTGTTAATCGAATGATTGAGTCAGAATGGACGAATGGGCCGGAACTTACGGGCGTGTACGGACCGGCGCCGTGAGGGAACGGCAGGCGAAGCAAACGAAGAGTCGCTCTCGAGGAGCTCTCCGGAAAAAGCTTCTTGAGGGAGTCGGAGGACTTCGTTGACTTGGCCATATCCGCGAGGGCGAGCGCTGATGGAGGGACGAAGACCATCACATCATCACACTTCGACGCCAGCTCCAGCACAGTCAGAACCTGCGCTCCGGAGTGACTCAAGAGTAGAGTTGCTGGCTCGATGGCCACTACCACCCTGGTGCTGAGCGGCAGGACAGTGTCGTATGGGCGGCGCAAGTGGGATATGTGGGGGAGGGGACGAAGAGGCGGCGATGGGATGGTGATGGCGTCGGTAGGGCGGCATGGGGGCGGCCGTGGAGGCTGGTGCTCGATGGGAGGGGGCGGTTGCACCTGGCATTGACACAGAACCAGGATCGTAAGCACTGGCTCCTCACGACGCACATGAGACGGAGATGGAACTCACAAAGTACGTGGTGGCCGGGTCTGTGGCGAACGAAAGCGCGTCCTCCAAGGAGGTCATGGCGGATGGGGTGCTCCGTGCTCGGAAGATAAGGTGGCTGGGCCTTCTCAGGGGGAAAGTCGCTTGACTGTGTGTCGACGACCTCGACGTGTGTGGGGGGGACAGTAGGTGGTTATGGGGACACAGAAATATGACGATCTGCTGTGTAGAGAGTTAGAGTAGGTGGAGAAGAATCAATGAGGGCACAATCATGGTTAGCTTCACGCGTCCAAAGACTGGCATGCGGCTGGCAGCGGCTGAGTATGGCCGATTCATGGAGTCAAATTCTCGACACTTCAGACGGTACGTACTGGCATGGAAGCCCCCCGCGAGCCAAAGAGCCCCCCCTCCCCCCCCCCACATTCCCTCTGGATATGATAGCGCTCTAATGCATACGGGCATCTATGAGAACGTCCATACGCGCCGACTCGAGATGATGGAACGCACGGGCCTTCAGTGCATCTTCAGGGTCCACGTGTTACATAAAATCGTTGCACACAGGTAGCACAACAAAGCAGAGAGGGGTCGCGGAATTGCCACTCCTTCGTGTTCTCTTCTATCTGCTCTGCCCCCCCGTTCTGTAGTGTTCCCGTTTGCCTGCACCAGCCTCTACAAGCTCTATCAAAGCCCAATAACAGACGATCAATTCCCACTCCCACTCGCAGACGCGCACCCGCTACTGTACTTTTCGCCATGTCCACACTCCCCTCTCCTTCCAGCCCTTCCGCACCCCATCTCACCTTCTCTCGCGTGTCCTCTTCCGAAGGGCCCTCATCTGTCATCTCCCAGTCCACTCTCACCCTACCTTCTCCCTTCACTCCGCCCTCTTCTAGAGTTCCATGCACGTCATATCCAACGCCTCCAGATGAGGACGAAACAAAGGTCACCCGCTCGAGGCACCGGGCGACCAGCAGACTCGAGGAAGGCATCATCGATCTTCGAGCTGGCACCGACTACAGCAAGTGAGTGCACACTCCACTCCCCTCCTGAAATGGAATCGTGTGATGAAAGGGGTGATTACTAAGCCGTGTACAGGTGCCCAGATGTGTATCAGTACTTGCAGATCGTCGCAGAGGACCTAGGGGAGACAGGGGATGCCATGTACTTGGCAGAAAAGGGCCGGGAGTACCTTGAGAAGCGGATGAAGGACGGCACAGGGTGAGCTCCTTCACTATGACCATGCTCACTTGTCAACAGACGATGCAGTGCTGACAGGACGATTTGTCCAGTCTTTTTGTCCCTTGCAAGACGTACGAAACGGACTCGTCACCCAGAGGGACGTCCATCCGGTACGACGAGACTGTTGCTGCTCAGCAACCTCCGTTCATGGCCAACACCTGGGCTGAGACTTCTCGCCACTCATCTGGTCCACCTAGGGGATGCCGCGAGGGTGCGTCTGGAAGAGCTCCACAAGGATATGCCGGGCATCATCAGCTCTATCCGTGCGCAGCAACACGACAGGGTTGTCAAGGGGCTTGGGTGGGCAGTCAAGTATGTGGCTCTTAACAGAGTCTCGACGGATAGGGGTACGATCGTCGTGAGGCCTTTGATCATCTACTCTTTCTTCGCACGCTGTGAGGCTGACAAAACTGCGTTTGCAGACCAACATCCGAACGCCGCTTCCACAGTTTTTGGAAAGTCCCCCACCCCACGGCTCCCCTCGGTACAGAGATCTTATCGAAACCATTTATCTCTCCGAGTTCCACCACGTCGGCAACGCACTCATGACGCCGGCGGATGACGTGGATGGTGTCACATCCAACGTGAATGCCATGGTGGAACCGGACGGATTCGCGGTCGTGAGACTGCCCCACCCCGAGGGACGGTACGAGAGCCCATGGGCACGTTGGGACGAGGAGGCGGAGGTCAGGCACGTCCAGGCGACTGATATGAAGCGGTACATTGCCTGGGAGACGGAGAAGGATGAGTACGCAATGGGGATTAGAGCTGGGGAGGTTGTCCCGCTGGTGTACACGGAAAACCAACTCAGGGATCTGAGCGTGAAGAAGGGTAGGGGATGGTGCCCCCACGATGAGCCGTACGGCTACTGTCGTGCGTGTGGGCTGGGTCCTGACTGATCTTACTGAGGCTGAAACTATACCAGTGGGGTGGGGGACGTTGCTTGCCAGTGGTCGTTGTAACATAGGTCGAACGCGTTTGGTTTTGTGTAATGCATTAGCGGTTCATGAATGTACAATCGACGATTTGATCTCTGAGTTGTATGTTATCTACGCATGCTCATGTGACTCTACATCCCTCTATTCCCTTTACCCGTTCACCTACGCCTCCTGCCCGCCCAAAAACCTCCCCACCCCCTCATAGCAAGCAATCATCAACCCACAAGCCGGCGCCACCTTCCCGCACCGCGCGCTCGTCCCCGCATAAAGCGCACCCCACCCCTCCGTCTTCACCACATGCCAAGCCAGCGGCAGTGTGCTCGCGCGCGTGGTGGTGCACCCGGGGGAAGGGTTGAACACCTGGCGCCGGGTTTTGAGGACGTCGAATGGCTGGGTGAGGAGGGCGGAGAATGTGCCGGAGAGGAAGCCGGCGAGGAAGGAGGTGGGGATGGGGGCGAGTGGGGGGAGGGGGGATGAGGGGGAGGAGAAGAGGGTTTTGAGGGTCTCGAAGCCGGCCCAGTAGATGCCTGCAAGTTTGATCGGTCAGCCCATGTGGAGCAAGCAGACGATACCGGACGTACCAGAGAAGGGAACATCCCGCCATAAAGTAGGCCCCAGCCCACGATACAGTATCGCCACTCCCTTATTCTGTACCAGCTTGTACATGTCTGTCGTCACACTCCTATACGTCGGACTTATCCCCTCCGCTAGTTACCCAAACCTCACGTCAGCCACCACCCCTATCACTACAGCCTCACCATCACACGTGAACTCACGACTAGGCAACGCCTGCAGCCTCGTCCTGAACATCTCAATCGGGCTAATCACCGTCGCGCTCAACGTCCTCGCCAGCGAGCCCGCTATAAGCGGCGCAGGGGTAAGGCTCGCCGTCAAGCTCCTCGCGCCGTTGCCGTTTGCTGCGGGCCGGTCTAAGGGGTCTTCGGGGGAGAGGAAGTAGGGTGAGATGATGAGGGAGAGTTGCTCGTAGCCGAGCATGTAGATGGCGGAGGAGGGGATGCCCATGGTTCTACCGAGCGCATGGCGCGTCAGCTGGGACGCACTGGAAATGATTTAGGTAACAGAGAGGAAATACGCACATGCCAGTTCCGACGCCTTTCCACAAACCCCTCACACCCGTCTCCCTCCTCACCGCCGCCAACTCACTCCAAAACCCCGGCACGGCCCTTCCCCCCGTTTCAGGCTGCACAATGACAGCCTCCCTCGGCAGCGTCAACACCCCCGCGCCAGCTCCAAACCCTCCACCGCCAGAGCGTAACGACTCGAACGTTATCGGTTCGCCCCATATACCCGCCCATTTACTGGGGTTGAGACACCCACTTGGGGCGGGAGTGGGCGCTGCGGCGGGGCGGAAGCTGGCGTAAGCCATCCGGCTGGTACCGGCGCTGCTGCTGCTGCTGGACGACGACATGGTGGAAGTGGTGGAGGAGGATGTGGCGGAGGAGTAGCAGGTCAAGCTCTCATTTCCGGCGGCGGCAGCCCCGCCCCATCCTGCAGGCGACGGCGCGTTGGCGTTGGCGGGTGGTATCCGCGCGGCTGAAGGCCGCTTGTGCGCGCCAACGTCGATGACTGTTTTCTGACAGCACTCGGCTGCGGCGGCAGCGGTGGCGGGGTCCGGGGTAGGGTGGGGTGGGACGGTTTGTAAGCGTGTTTTGAGGACGTCGAAGGGGGTCACTACGGTGAGTGGATCTGGTTAGTATGTCATGATAGAAAGGAGAGGCGGGCGGGCGGGGGATGGTGCGCCACCCAACAAGCGCGCCGAGTCAAGATCGCGAGCCCCAACTTACTCAACAAGCTCGTAGCCATCGCGCCCGTCATCGCCGCCACCGCCTTCGCCCCAAACATGCCCTTATCCATGCCCTTCCCCTTGCCTTTACTCTCCCCCGATGGGCCCGCTTCGGGCCAGTCGTCGCCGCTGTCGCCCCCGGGGCCATCGACGTGACCGCGTAGGTTCATGTCGTGGTCAAAGGGGCGAGGTGGGAGGGGGAGGTCGTCTGCATCGGGGAGGAGGGGGATGGTGAGGTCTGGATGCTGGGTGTGGTGTGGCCGCATGCTGGGCGGGGGGGCCGGGGGTTGGTGGTGTGGTGGGGGGAGTGGAATGGCCTGCTTTAGTACTATCTGATAAAGGAAATTGAAAAATCGGTGGTGGTGCCCGATGCAGCTTGTGCCGAGAGGACACCACGGCGGACATCTTCGGCCATGGCCGTGTCCGCGTGTCCAAGACTTGTCCGGACTCAACGCGCTGTTTACGTAACGAGCAGGATTACCCAGTTGGGCCAGTTGAGTCATTCCCACCCTGGGTCCCTTCGCGCCTTTCCCTTTATGCTCCTTTTGCCTCTTGCTCTTATTGTTCATTCACTCCCATACATTCACTCGTCTTCTTGATACATCCACCCCTGGCAACACCCCCACCGCCACCACCAAGCACTGTCACCACAGAACACCCAACCTCACCCTCGGCCTCACGCGCATTACCGCCTTGCCACTCCCCCGCCCGACGCGTCGACCCCTCTGCCGAACCCACATCACCGAGCCATCACACCACCCATCCATCTATCCGGCACATCCAACCCCCCCATCTCACCATGTCATCGTACTCCCTCCGCCGCCGTCCACTCGCCCCCCTCCCGCTATCCCACTTCCCCGCCTCCCCCAGCGCATCATCTTCCACCCTTCCCAACACATACCCCGCCCCTCCTTCCCCCCTCTCCCTCCCGCTGAAACGATCCCCATCCACCACCTCCCTCGGCGCCTCCCCGCGTAAAGTCTCACGCGGGAGTAAGGACGTGGATGTTCGTCGGACGGAGAGGGAGATTGGGGCGTCCGAGAGGGTCAGGAGGAGTGGGAGCGGGGGGGTGACGCCGAGGGTGAAGAAGGTGTTGGAGAGGGATGATCTGGGGACGGGGAAGAGTCCTGCGAGGAGGTTGTTTGGTGTTACGCCTGAGAGGCCCATAAGGTGGGTCTAACCGTCATCTCTCGAATCGACATCCCGGGCGCACGTTGATGATTCGAATGAAAACAGCGGGATATCAGGAGCAGTCGTCACCCCACCAACAAACCCACACACTACCTACCCCCCGCGCGGGCTCCTCGCCCCCTCACCACCCATAGACGAGCCCCAATCGTACTTCCCCGACGTCACAGCATCAGGCGAGACGGAGCACGAGAACGGCGCGGAGGTGGACGTGCATGATCCGGGGTTCGTAGTCCACCAGGACGACGCGGCGGCGGGATCGGGGGCAGGATCGAGCTCGACGAGCGTATCAGCGCCGTTGACACCGCGATCGCGGGGAACACCCGCCATCGCCCTCTCCGCGCCTTCATCACCCGCCCCCTCATCCCCTCTTCCACCTCTCGAGCTCGAGAACCAAGAGAACATCCCTCCGCCATCATACACCCACCCTTCATCGCCCAAATCCAAAATCTCATTCCACAACTCGCCGTCGAAATACTCGACGTCGGACGTCGATCGGTACCTCTCCGCACCGTCGACCTCCGCGTCCGCGTCGTCCTCGACGCTCACCCTCTCGGGCGGGTCTGGGCTGGGATCGGGATCGGGCACGCGGAGAAGGGAGAGGAGTAAGCTCGTGAACGAGGTCCTCCTCCTTCGCGGCGAAGTCGAGCTCAAGCGGCCCGGCACGCCTTCTCGCGGTGCATCACAATCGTGGGAAATCACAGTGGAGGAGGAGTTGACGCCGGGGAGAGTGACGCGGAGTGCGAAGGGCAAGGCGAGGGAGGCGCTCGTGCGGGAGGTTGAGGGGGTATGAAGCATCTTGGGGGCTGAGAAGAGAGAGGTCGAGGGGTCTTACTTGTTTTTATAATACCAGTACCGGCGTACTGCGCGCCTCCGCCATGCCCAGCGCATGCGCGGGTTTCTTGTCACATCTTACTCTAGACGTTCAGTCTGTATCTTAGTCTCGTAGCTCGCTCTCATATATAGAGTTTTTGGTACATTAGGTCCGTCCGCTTCTTTCTCGGAGATTGAGTCTGGTTCGAGGGCCTTTTTTGACGGATAGTTATAGGTGTGTAACAGCGATGGCCGTGCCAGGCGGCTTGAGTATATACTGGGTATATGGCGGGGTGTTTATACTTGGGTATGTACGCGAGCGCGCCGCGTCGAGGGGGGCAAGGGGGGAAGGGGAGAAGGGGAGAAGGGGAGAAGGGGAAGGAGGAGGTTTTTTGTGATGTAGCTGCTTGGCTTGTATCTTGACTGTTCACCATGCCCTCTCTGCACCCATCCACGCCCACGCCCTCATAACCCAGGCCACGCACTGTCACCCACAGGCCGCCTCGACCCCCGTCGCCAACGTGCAACGTGCGGCGTGGAGCGTGTCCTCATAAACATTAGGCTTCGCTCGCACAGACGCGTCAAGAAAATTTGCGCCGCGTTAGCCGGAAGCGGTCGTCGATCCCGAGCTTAACTCCGGTCCGGGTTGGGTCTTTATCTTTTTGGGTTGGGTTTTCGGTCTGAAGTCTTCCGTCATCGCCGAGGTCTGATTGAGTGCTGGCATGGGCATCGGCGACCGGCATGCTTGCAGGCTGAGTTGCTGGATATCGAGTGAACTGTGGACGTCCAGTTGCGTGACCTCGGCGCCGGCAGCCCCATGCTCTTCCTGTGACGCCTCATCATGTGTGCTTCTCGGCGTCGGCGAGCGCGCTTGTACCTGCGTGCCCGGAGCTTGCGACGTGGTGTCTCTTCGGGGACGATGATCATACGGCTGGAACATCATACCATACAAAGCCGAGCCAATACTGTATGCTACACCCACACCCTGTTCCCCTCACCTCTCGCCCCTGTCTCACTGACAACCCTCTTCCCCTCTCACCTTCTCTTCCCTCTTCCCTCTCACGCCCAAAGCCTACGCAACAATCGGGCTCCCCCTCGGACTGACCGTACTCAAATAAACCGCCCGGCTGGGCTTCTTCTCCGTCTCGCCGTCCGCGCGCGAGTGCGGCGTCCACTTGGGCTCGTCCTGGAAGAGACGCATGGCGGTGATGGTGTTGGCCGAGTCGACTGTGAAGCGGTGGTAGATCCTGCGGAGGCAGTGTGTCAGTACGACGGAGAATGTTGATAGGGAGTGCCGAGAGTCGACTACCCCCCAGTGACCGCGACGGGGATCCCTTGTGGGCCACAGTGTACGAGAAAGAAGACTTACCCGGCAGGCAACACGATCAGGTCTCCCGCCTCCAGGGCGATCCGTATCCACTTCTCGTTGTACACGTCCGCCGCACCTGTGAGACATGTCATACCACCTGGTCAGCCCGCTGCCCCTTTTATTTGGCTGTTCCCATTCTCCCCAGGTATGCTGTGGGAAAATCACACCATAGCACAAGATGCTGCTAGGCGAAGAAGAAAGAGAAGCAAGTGATAGACTCACCTCGAATGTCAAAGTACCCCGAGCCGCCGAGGATGTACCGGATCTCCTCGTCCTCGTGCAAGTGCCTACACACACAAGTCCCGGAGCTGGTCAGCGTTCTCCAATTCTCACGTCCTTGCCAGCTTCAGAAGAAGGGTGAGTATGAGGGAGGAAAGACGCACTCGTCGAAGAACGACTTGATCTTGGTCTCGTAGGCTTCGCCGAGGCCTGCGGGGGTGACGGTGATTTGGTCTCGCTGCAAGGGATTGTCAGCTGGCGGCTCACTCATTGGATTTCTCTGCACTTCCAGCTTGCTCCTTGTCTGTCTTATCACCCCTTCCCTTGTCCTTCACACACCAAGCGAAAAGACACGCACGTTCTTATACCCCCTCTCCTTCGCAAACACATCAATTTTCTTCTCCCACTCGCCACCCTGGTCAATATCGATCCGCTTGTAGGTCACGCCGAGGGTCTCGAGGACAGGCTCGCTGATCTCATGGCCCGAGTCGTGCGGGAGACGTTGGTCGCCACTGTTCGCGCGAAGGGGGGGCGGTGGTCAGCGAGGGATCAAGTTATAGGGCGTTGTGCCGCAGAGGCGTGGGGAGTGAGGGGACATACGGGATATCGTCGAATATGTATGCTCTCATTTTTGCTCTGCTGTGAAGTCTGAACCAAGAAAACAAGAAGAAGACAGCTGTTGACAGACGAATGAGCGGTGCTGTATCTGTCTCTGATGACGTGCTGGGTGCAAAAAGAACAGTAGCATCGCAGGAAACGGCCTCCGCCGCTGGGCGATCGAGGCACCTCCACCTTTATGAGGAAGTGAGTATCAGGCTCACACCACGTGGCCTTTGGGGATATCAGGCTGGGGCGCGTCTGGTGGCAACAAACACGCGCCAGAGACGGAGGGGGTGCTGGGATTCATAGTGCTCCTTTGTTCGAAGGAATAGCCATAAAGTGCACAGCTGGGCATACCGAGCAGCATCAGATACTGTCGAAAAACCGAAGCGGAAGACAATTGGTGAGCAATCTCAACACGAACAGCTCGTACGCCGGCACTTGACGACTGACAGCAGAGGGTCCTCCTGGCAGTCCGAGCTTCTGCACAAAGCGTCGGTCCCTTCACCTTGGCCTCTTCACCCATACGACTCCCAATCTACATATCACACTTCTTTGATAGCCTCAACATCCTCCAGGATATACTGTTTTATCCCGGCTCCACGCGCACCGGTAAGTCGCCCGCGTCATTACCCAGCGCCTCTGCAGGGCTCCCAGTACCGTCGGGACCTGCCCACAACACACCCAAACCCTTTCACCTCCCCCCTTACCCTGCTCTCCCGCCCAGTGGCGGCCTTCAAGCTCCAAGCTAACCAGGCAGACAAACAGTGACCCACCACGTCATACGTGGACGTCTACCCCTCCAAACATCCGCTTGGAGACGTACCCCTGTACTCTACCCTTCGTCTGCCCCGCCGCCCCGCCGGGTGCAGTTCGGCTCGGTTCTCATCAGAGCGCGACATCGCAGGTTCACAGCGAAACAGGTCTAGGCCGGGGAGCTTGGACGCTTGAGGTCAAAACAAATTTGCGTCATCACTCGTCCCCTTTTCGCACATCCCGTTCACCCGTTCCCGACACCGCCCACCGCCCAGCCCCTTCTGAGGAGTTCCGCCACCGCGAGCTCCTCGTCGTGCACTCGAACGGACGGACGGTGATTTGGAAGACGCTCGCGCCTTTCTTTACACCATTCTTGCCACCCGATAAACACTCGTCACAAGACACCACCCTCGCCCATCCCCGGGTCCTTCCTCCCGCCTCACCCCCTCTTGCACCGCGCACCCCACCCTCTCCCCACATCCCTAAATCCCCACTCCCACCTCACTCATTCTTCCTCACGCGATGCCAAACTCCCCGCCCCGCCCCGCAAAGCTCGCCGACCCGGCGGTGGCGTACACCTTGCTCGAAAAGCTTGGTGCGGGCAACTTTGGGACAGTATGGAAAGCGTGAGTCCACTCTATCCAACTCCTGCGTGCAGCTGTCGGGCGTGTCAGACCAGAGATTCGCTGATATGAGAGCGGGGGTAGGATGCATAATGATTCGAAGCAGATCGTCGCTATCAAGATGATCGGTGAGCATCCCCCGCCTCCCCGGTCGTACACCTCGCTAACAACTCCCTCTCCCCGCCTCTCCAGACCTCGAGTCATCCGACGACGACATCTCCGAGATCCAAGCCGAGATCGCACACCTCTCGAGCTGCTGGTCCGACCACGTCACCAAGTACTACGGCTCGTTCGTGCGCGGCGCGAGGCTGTGGATCGTGATGGAGTATCTCGCGGGCGGGAGCTGCTCTGATCTGGTGCGCTAGCCCCAAACTCTGCAAGGGAAAAGCGCGCTGACAAAGAGGGGTGGGATTGGATCGTGTAGCTCAAGCCGGGGGTGTTCTCAGAAGCGCAGATAGCGATCGTCTGTAGGGAGCTGCTACTGGGCCTCGAGTACCTCCATTCGGAGGGAAAAATCCATAGAGACATCAAAGCCGCGAACGTCCTGCTCGCTGCTTCTGGCGAGGTCAAGCTCGGTGAGTCATCCACTGTGTGCATCAGCTAAGCCGTGAATCTTTGGAAGAGGGCTAGCTGACAAAGGCGCCCAGCCGACTTTGGCGTCGCCGCCCAGCTCTCCTCGCACAAATCCCAGCGCCACACATTCGTCGGCACCCCCTTCTGGATGGCCCCCGAAGTTATCCGCCAGGCGGGATACGACGCCCGCGCGGATATCTGGTCCCTCGGGATCACCGCTATCGAGATGGCGAAAGGTGACCCGCCTTTGAGCGAGTATCACCCTATGCGGGTGCTGTTCTTGATTCCGAAAGCGAGGGCGCCGAGGCTGGAGGAGGAGGAAGGCTTTAGTAGGGATTTCATGGACTTTGTGGAGAGGTGTTTGCAGAAGGATCCGACGGATGTGAGTTGTGTGGCTTCAACCCCTGCTGAACTCTAGTGCCATTTGTAAGCAGCAGGCTGCAGAGAGCTGACAGACGTCTCACTCTACCAGCGCGCCACCGCAAAAGAACTCCTCCAACACAGATTCATCCGCTCCGCCCGCCGAACATCCGACCTCATCCCCCTCGTCCGCCGCTACCAATCCTTCAAAGCCCGCTCCCCTTCCCCCAAATCGTCCGCCCCTTCCAAAACCCTCAACCGGCTGGCCGCGGGCCTCGCGGGGCTCACAATCGACGGGTCGGGAGCAGCGGGCGGGACGATGGGCAGCGAGTGGAACTTTGATGAGACGATACGGGGGACGGCGAGGGGGGTGCCGGTGTTGTTGAATTTGGAGGAGATGGAGGATGAGGATTGGGATTTGGAGGCGGAAGGGGCGGGGGGCACTTGGGATGGGACTGTTCGGGAGAATGGGACTGGGGCGGGGGCGGGAGAGCATTTGTTAATGGCCACGACGCTCAATGTGGGTTTCTAAGTCGATGCTGGGCATCGGCAGCATGGCCAGAAATACACTGTAGTGCTCTCAGCTGACCAAGGGCAACAGGCATCCGAGATCTCACTCCCAATGCTTGAACGTACCCCAAGTCGCCCCACCCCGCAAAGCTCTTCGCCCACCACCCCTACATCTCAGGCCGCCGCCGAGCTTCACTCGTCCACGGGCAGCACCTCGTCCGGCAAGTCGACGTGGAAGCAGCGCAACGACCGCGCGAGGGGTACGGTGGTGAAAGAGGGTGATGTCGGTGATGGGTGAGTCATCTTACGATTACAGCTAATTGTGTCCCTATGCGGCGAGAAACACTAGCTGGTACTGACTCAGAGGGGATGCGCAGATTCTCAACAGTCCGCCCGATGAAGAAAGTCGACGCAGCGGGCTCACAGCGCCTCTCCCGCGAGTTCATTGGGTCTGGCTCCGTACGCCGTGCCGGTCCACCTCCTCCTGCGGCCAAATCGACCCCCTCGAGCCCCGTGAAGCGTTCCGGCACGCCGGGGACGCCCGGGTTGTCAGCGAGGGGGAAGGCGGGGCAGGCGCTTGTTGAGGAGGTCGTGCTCGGTGTCATTGACTCTGTACGTCTGCTTCCTGGCCCGCATCTTGGATTCAACTGAAGCTGACCCGACTCTTGCAAAACAGGCATCAGCAGAAGACCACCCCGCCGCAACCCACGAAGCCCTCGCGCTCCTCTCCAAAGGTTTCGCCGGGCTAGGCGAACACGACCCCGAGATGGCGTACAAGCTCGTCATGGACATTCTCGGCGGGATTAGGGGGAACAATGTCGTGCACAGCCATATTAGGAATATGTCGATGGCGGGGGTGATACCGAAGGCGAGGGTGACTACGGCTGTTAATGAGGATGGGGCTGGTGTCCGGGCGGGGGAGGGGAGTGGGAGTGAGGCGGAAGGAGGGGGCCAGAAGGGGAAGGCCGATTTGGTAAGGGAGAGGAGCCCGATTGCAGATTTGCTTTATTTGAGGTGTGAGTGGAGTCTCAACAGCTGCCGGGTCCCTGTTAAGGACGCAGAGCTGACCAGAGACACTTGCAGGGCTTGATGGGCTACGACTCAAGTGGCCCGGTACATGATGCCCCTCCAACACCACCCATCTCTCGACATACAACTCACGCCTCTCCATGAGCGCTTAATCATCCAAACTACATATATGGACCTGCCTCGGATACTCTTTCTCATGTTTTGTTCCCACCTAGACACGCTCGCCCATTGATGATGCCTCACGACGATCTACGACCTGATGTTTGTCCTTTGAAAACAACCCATACATGCTGTTGCTGAGTAGTTCGAGATATAGTCCATGCACGGTCTGTCATGACAGCCAGGTCTGGCTCGCAGGCTGCCCTCCCTCTGTCGTTGTCCAGACGTTTGTAACTCCTACACTCGTGTGTGAGGTAATTGCATCACATGCCCCGGGATCACACACCCACACCGTATCCACAGATAGCTCCGCCTTACGCAGATAGCTCCGCCTTAAGCACTCGCCGCACCCGTTCCCTCCCTCTCCACCCGCTCCACCACCCCATCCCGCTTGTCGCTGCTCGCAAACAACGCGCGCACAAGGCCCACCAGCTCCTCCACTGTGAAATCCACCAGGGCGCCTTGGTCCAGGAGGTATGTGATGTCCACCAGGTTGGCTTGCTGTCAACGTGCGGAATCGCCGTCAGTTACTGTCCTGGTCTTTGTATACAGCGAAAATAACTCACCAAAATTTCCGCGATATAGCAGAACTTCAACCACCCCCTGACATGCTCCACCACCCCTCCCTCCCCACCAAAGAGATTCTCCAGCGGGTACACCAGCCTCAGCAGCTCGGTGAGCCTATTGGACTCAATCTCTGTGATATCGCCGATACTGAGCACCGCTTCCGACATGCGCGAGATGAGGTGCGTGACGAGGTAGCCGAGGATCTCCAGGCGAGTTGCTTGGGAGAGGACAGGCTGTTGGTAAGGCGCGAGGGGTAAGCGAGTGTTAACTTGGTCAACTCTGTTGTAGGACGCACGGCCACTCACCTTTAAAATCTTTGCTAAGCTTTCCAAGCTATGCACGACGCCCTGCAAGCTCTTCTCGCACTTCTTGAACGTCTTGTCCTCCCCTGTACCCTCCAAGCCCCTCAGATCATCAAGGGTCCCGTCGATCCCCGCTTTCTGCGTCTCCAAGAGCGCCTCGTAGATATGCTCCCCAAGTGCGGATAGCCTAGTGGATTCGTCTGCCAGGTCGATATCACTCGCAGATGCTTCGGGGATGGTGAGGGTAGAGAGAGCTGAGGCGAGGTAGTTGGCGTCGTTGTACGCCTGCATAGCGAGCGCGGGGACGTCCTCAAGTTGCTTAGAAAAATGGGCGGGGAGGATGGCGCGGTAGAGGTCGAAGATCTCGGTGACGGTGTGGAGGAGGACGGGGACTGTCAAACGGGAGTCGAACGACGGGGATGGATAGCTGCAGATGTACAATTGTTAGCTGATGTCTGCCGAAGGGCCACGATAGCTCACCTTGTGTTTTGAAGCTCCTGTACTTCGCCCAGTACTTCCCTCGCAAGCCCCAGCAGATCTTCACAAGCCGTCGACACCAAGAACTTGTCCTTCACCACCTTCTTCTCCTCCCGCAATTCCTTCCTCTTGCGCTTCTTTGGCGACGGAGGAGCAGGTGCACTCGCCGCCTGCGGCTGCGCATCGTCGTCCCACCCCCACCCATCGTCAACCGGCGCGGGAGCAGCGCGGTCGTCCGCCTTGACGATTGGGGCAGGATGCGCTGGAGGGGGCGGTGAGACCACCCGATGACCGTTCTGTGCCCCTGCACCAACACTCGATACCTCGCTACCGGACCCCCACGGGTCATGCTCCTCTTCCTTACTCCGCTTCGCCACCTTCTTGCCGAGCCGCCTTGCCTCTCGCACCGGTTTCGCCGGCTTGGGAGCCTCCACGGGGGTGACAATCTCGGGCACAGGTAGAGGTGCCGGATCAACAGCCACCTCCTGGGCAGCGCTCGTGCTTCCGTCCCACTCACTTCCCGAGCCCCACGGGTCATGCTCCTCCTCCTTGCTCTTCTTCGCCACTCGCTTGCCTAAGCGCCGGGCTTCTCGGACAGGCTTGGCGGGGGCGGCAGTGGGTTTTGGTGGAGATGGCGCTGCCGGTGGCGATTGCACGGGGGAGGGGTCGAGGTCCCAGCCATCTGCTTCCTCTTCGGGCTCGGCAGCAACTTCTGGTGCTGGTGGGATCACGGATTGGGCTGGCGGTTTGGAAGGCTCGCCTTCGTCGAACCCCCATCCATCGCCCTCCATAGACGCGTCCGCATCACCCCCGACCTCCCCATTGTCTGCGCCCCCGTTTTTCGCCACAGCCTCCACTCCCTTGCCGTTAACTACCCCTCCCTTAGTCTCCTTGTCGTCATCCAGACCCCATCCAGACTCCTCATCATCGCTGACCTCCACCTCCACCCACACTTTCACTTCTCTATCCTTCTGTTTCTCCACCCCTTCCCACCCTCCCCAGCCCTTGAGCACCAGCCGCCGCACCGCATCAGCTAAGCCGTATCGACGCTGCTGAGCCCACTCTGTGCCAGCCTTTTCCTGGAAGAAGGGTATGATCACGCCTGGCTGGTCTTCCAAGAGAAGAGTCTCGGCATCGACAGCGTGCTGGAGGGTCGATATCCAGGGTGGGAGGGTGGAGAGGGAGGAAGGGATTGAGGGGAGGATGAGGTGGGCGAGGAGCGTTTGGAAGGTGGATGAGGTGATCTGGGAGATAAAGGTTTCTCGAACTGTTGGTACAGATCCAGACGGAAGGATAGTACTAGAGATGAACTCCAACACCCCCTTCACCTCTTCCAGCACTTCTTCCGGCAACCGGCCTGCGCTCTTCTCCATCCGCAGGCTTGACAGCTCATCGGTTGAAGACCGAACAGTCCGCCATTGCGAGGAGACAAGTGGAGTGATGATGTCTCGAAGAAGACGCGTCTGCAGGGTCTGCAGAAGGGAAGGGAGGAGGGAAAGCTCAGACAGCGCTGTGTAGAGTTGAGATAAGGGGTAGGGTGCAGGTTGGGAGGAGGACAGATGAACGGGGCGGGAAGCTGTAGAAATGTGTTAGCGACCATCGAGACGCACAGAGCAATTGCATACTGCGAGGTTGTTGAAGCGGCTGCGATCGTCTGACCGTTATTGTCACGCCATGGTCGGTGCCCGTAGCAGTCGAGAGCGCAACGGCATGGTTGAAACCATCCGTCAGCTGGTCGGTAATCATGGATCGCAACAAGCTCTCTTTGGCCTGCTCGTTATGTCTGATCAGCTTCATGCAGGGGGTGCGTGCTATAGTATCGGACATAGCTCACCTGCATGTGGGTCACCATCTTTGTCCCCTTCAGCCCATCATCGCCACTCTCCAGCTCGAATCCCTTCGCACCCTTGAGCTCCTCCACGACCCACTCGTCTGCACCTTGCCCTGCCCAGACGGCCTCCTCCAGCTTTCGAAGCCTCTCTACATGTCGTGACAGTGCCTTAAGTGTCCGGATGTAGCCCTGTGATGTAGTACGGGCTGATGACGACGTGAAGTGCTTGTTCAGCAACGAGAGGAGAGGCGGGAGGAAGGATGTCTGTATCAAGCCGATCAGCTCTGACCATCGAAGGTCCCGATCTGTAGGAGACTCACATGAGGATCAGACGGGTCAATCTGCTTCTCCAATTCCTCGATCTTCTCTTTCACAACTGCATAGTCTGCTTTGAGGGATGCACCCAGCTGAATGTGAGAGGACACGCTCGGGAAGTTGTTGACAAGGAGCTCGTGCGTTTGGGCCTACGAGGGACTACCGTCAGCTACACCGCATACTCATCTTGCTCTATCAGGTCACGCACCTTGTTGTCCTTCACTGCCTTCTCAAGGGCCTCTCTGACACCCCGCACCTGTGCTGTATTCCATCGAGAAGGCCCGCTCGCGTTGACGGGTTGGAGAAGCGGCTGCAGGAGGTCAAGCACTGGACTGGGGGCCGGCTCGTCCTCGGCGGGATGTGATAGAGTGGATTCCGAGGATGAATGGTGGCCTCCTGCTCGGGGGAGGTGCTGGGGGACGGGAAACATGCTTGGGCGGCGGGAGGGTTATCTAGGAGCAAATGATGAGGACAGATGTCAAGTCAAGTCAAGGTTCGGCGCCAGCGTTGCGACTGCAAAGGCGTGTCATGTCTCGAAATCTCGTTGCGTCATCATTTTTCAGATGGAGGAAAGTGTGGCGGTGGGGGGAGGAAGGGAGGGGAGGGTGGGGGGGTTGACAACACAGAAAGAGAACAGAGGAGATTGCTGGTAAGTGGTGCATAGGCCGCTTGATCGTAGAACACATGACAGACAGTCGGTATACATGAGAATCAGCATGGTTGCCGTCTAAAAGAAAGCTTCCTCTACTCCACCGCAACCATCAGAAATCAGCACCGGCCCCCCAGCAGTACTGCGCCAACAATTGCTATCAGGATCGTAGACCCGGTCCTCGCTCGAGTCGTAAGGGTCTATTGGTACTACATCATCCCCCTCGGAATCATAGTCAAGGTGCGGACGGGGCCGGTAGCCCTCGACCGGGATGTTGCCGCAGCACGGACAAGGTGGCGCTTGATCCTTTCGGAGCAGCTTGACCAGAGGCTGGGGGAACGAGGCCCCCGCATTCAGACTCGCCAGCAGGTCCCTCAGATGCCGCTTCATCCTCCTCAGATTCGCATCATCCACCATCATCTCTGCCTTCGTCTTGTCGTCGACCTCGGGATAGCTGTAAGCCGACAGCGCCTCCTGGTCCTGGTCGTCCAACTCCGGCAAAGAGGAGGAGATGCAGAGAAGGGCTTCCTCAAAGCCGTAAACCTCCACCTTGGTCGCTCGCACGACATCCTTGAACGCCTCAACGTCCGCCCAAGCCCGAGGCCACTGGGACTTCTTCAAAGGCTCGCAAAGCGCGAGCATCGAAGTGTTCGACCACCAAAGGTTGGCCTCGGGGGAAATGGCTGGCTATCGATCACGGCGGCGGGGACTGTTGACGTACACCCGCGTTGTCGAACCCCATGCTATGCCGAATGGCTGCTGCAGCCCGGTGTGCCAGCAGAGTAGATCGGGCAGCGTGTCTCGTGAGCCGTTGAGCCAGTCATTCTCGAGGGCCGACGGCAGGCTCTGAGCATCGCTGCAGCACACCGACTTGCGGAGCGGGCCGGCGCTGAGGAGGGCGGGGAGGCAGGTAGCGTTGACGCGCTTGACCTCATCTGTGATGGGGATGAAGTCGCCGGTGAAGGACTTGGCGGCGACAGTGAAGGGAAGGGCGTCGAGGGCGATGTATTGGAAATGGGGGAGGAGGGAGGTCATGGAGTGAGTAGTGTCGCTCTTCAGCGACTTGATGATTCTCTCTACCGAGCGACCGGCCTCTTCCAGCGAACGGACGATAGGCTTTCTGTCCGGGTCTTCCCAGCTGTAGATCTCATCCGGGGCGATTTCTGCGACCGGGGTGATAATGTGGCGGAGGTGGCGCAAAAGAGGGAGCTTGGTGTTGCCATGCTGAACGTGCAGCAAGTCCGTCTCCCTCCCGGGCTCCATGGCGAGGATGCGGGGAGGGACTGGTCTGTCTGCGCCAAGGAGAAAGGAGCGGAGCTCGCGGATGGTGGGGCAGGAGTAGAGCATGGTTGCGGCGAGGAGGTAGAATGTCTGGGGAAGCACGGTCGTCAGCCCAGTGCCATCCTGAGGCTGGGTAACCTGCTGGCCAGACGTACATGGTTCACCCGAAGGGCTGCTTGGAGGAAGGCCGGTCCGCGTTCTTCGTATGCCGCCTGAAGGATGAGACGCAAGACGTCCTCGGGGATATGTTTAACCATGGAGGCTTGTGGTGGGCCGGACGGGGGGGGTTGCCGACATGCTGGATGGCGGGTGCGCTGTGGATATACGGGGAGCAGATGTGTGAACAAGATGTGAAAAGGTTGTGAAGAACTTGCAAGTTGCTGGCAGATGATGCTGGTTTGATGGTTTGATGAATGATGTGGTGAGATTTTGGAATAGCATCAGCACCACGTGTTGTTTGTGTGCCACGCTGACGACACCGTGGGGCGGCGTCGTTACACCGCACCGCGGGCTCGTCGCTAGTAGATGTATACCGTCTTATCCTACTGTCAGCGGTGATACGTGTCAGGTGGATGCATTGTTAGGACGAGAGACGAGGCCACGTTGCAAGGGGCAGGACGGGAATCTCAGATCACGGCGGGTGCGCCATGGACTGGTGGCCGCGGCCTCTATTCCGCCACTCGTACTCGCCTCTCATACCGCGGCTGACGCCATTACCTCCCCGAAAGACATCAGATAGCATGCCTATGGTGTGAGGTGCTGTGTGCTGCGACAACTGTTGCGTAAAGCCATACAGTGTGGACGAGGGCGGTCCACCGAAGCGACGTCGTTGACTTCCCTTCCGCATGGTGGGGCCACAGTGTGGTCTCTAGTATCCCCTAGGCTCATGCATTTCCTTTTTGAACGTGAGCACGCAAGTGGTAGAATAGTAAGACCGTGTGTCCTAGGACAGCTGCATACCAAGGTGAGCGATTGATGCAGAACGGAACGGAAGTTAGTACATGAGGAGCTGAGCGTGCGGTGCAGCATCAGCATAGATTGCCTGTGCATGCATGCACCGCCCATTCCGCCTTCCGCCACCGCCGAGTGTGCGGAATGATGACCAATCATGCCATGTGTGCCACAAACGAAACGCCGCAGACTCAGCTTTTCCGCAATAGTGGAAAGCCGGTCACTGATGGACGCACACACCTTTAACCCTCGGGCCTTGGCCCGAGTCTCGTCGGTCCAGGAATGGGCGCGGGCGCGTCCGACCTGTATATTCTGGAAAAAATAAATAATTGGGTCGGAGATTGGGGTCATTATAAGCCAGGCAGAATTGAGGGAGACCCAGAAAAAAGGCATCACGGGCGGAATCTAAGAAGCCAGTACCCCATCTCCCAGGCTGGTCGCGAAGGAGCAAGTAGTCCCGAAAGGGAGGAAAGCTCCAAAGCGGCCAGTTTGCTTTTTTTTTTGTTTTTGCTTTCATTAGTGGTGTTGGGGATGGCGCCCGGGTTGGATGATCCCAGTCGTCAGTGCTTGTGAGAGCACAGCTTCCGCCTCTCCACAACTGCGTGAGCACACAGGCCGCGAGACACCGTCGTGCAGTACATCAGATGCCAGCCACAAGTGCTGACTGACGCCAGCCACAAGACGCTACCGTGTCAGTTCTACGACGAGAAGCTGCCAATGGTTAGTGCTCGTCAGAATCCCTTCCGCTTGGATCTAGGCTGCAGCGTCAACGCCAGCCATGAGCTACGGCTATGTCTTCCCACATCGGCTCCAGTCTAGTTAGCAGCGCCAGCAGTGTCTACACGAGACACGGTCATGTTAATACTCGTACATCCATGGATGCAATCAGCAGCCACAGTCGGCCACCGCCCCCTGACGTCAAACACAAAGATAAAAGCATACATACCATCAACCTGCCCCCATCTCGCAAGCTCACAACCGACCCTACCCTATCCGATCCCACATTTCCTCATCCTCCTCTCCCAGCCCCTCCCTCCCCGCATTATCCTTCACCCCCGTCCCCCGGCGCTGCTCCCTTTCCTCCCCATCCACCAACTCGTACCTTCCCCCACTCCCCCCCGCCAGGGTCCTCCTTCCCCCCGGCCCACCACCGCCGCCGCTCCCCTCGAGGTGCGCATCAAATAACCTCCTCTCCGCCCCTTGCTCCTCATCCATATCATCCAGATCCAGCGCGAACGCCGCGTCCCGCGCTTGGGAGAGGTCGATGGGTTTAGGGGGGTTGAGGAATGAGTGGCCGGAGCGGCGGAGGATATGGCCGAGGCGGAGAAATTGGACGGTGTTGCGGATTATGAGGAGGATGGTGTCGAGGAGTTCTTCGCCTGTGGAGCGGGTGGTGGGTGATGGGGATGGAGGCGAGGGCGGAAGAGTGCAGTGGGAGGTGGGAGGCGGGGTTAGTGCTAGCCCGTCATAATATAGCGCGGAGATGGGGCGACGTACTTCGCGTGCCGGAGCTGCACGGATTCCGGAACACCAGAATCAACGTGATGGCGCAGAAGAACACCAGCACAAGATCAACGAGATTCAACAGAGTTAGGGGATATTTCTAAGCCGGCCCGTCAGCCATGGTCTCCTACGAGGAGACTATACGACGAGCAGGAGACGCACCTTGCCGTACGCGACCCAGCGTGTGGACACCTCGAGCACCATGAGCAGGTTGAGCACGACTTCGAGGATGTGCCACGCTACAGGCGGACACTGGTCCTTATCTATACAATCATGTCTTAGCTTTTGTCTTTGACCCAATGCACATAGACACCCTTGGCGAGTCGCAGGACTCACGAGTAGCGATCAGACTGAGCACAAGCGTCGCGAGACTGAGCCCCATCATCGCGCCGTAAAACAGGATGTAGTATCTGCTGAAGATGATGCGGTTCGCGACGCCGCGGAGTTGCTCTGATGCGGGGAGGTGGTACTGCGAGCGAGAGGGCATGGCGCTGAATGCTGAGTGAGAGGTGCCAGAGCCAGAGCCGGAAGCAGCGTTGTGCGCGTCGTGGTCGTCGTCTTCGTCGTCGTGGAACTCATAGTCTTCTGCGGCGAGGCGCTGTGCCTCGGGGTCTGAGGAGGGCGGCATGGTAGCGGGTGCGGTGGCGGGGTGTGAGCGTGTGAAGGGAGGGGGTGGTATCTTGGGGGTGTGTATGAATGGAGGAGACGACGTTGTTCACTCGTTCACTCAAGGGAGCGTGCTGCGTGGTGACGGTCAACGGTCCCGTGGTGGATGGCGGAGATCGGCGGCGTCTCCGTGTTATGACGGTCATCTCCGTTCAGCTCTGGCCTTGCCCAACGAAAGCTACAATCCGGGCCGTCTTCTTCTTGGGCTCTTTTTTTCAAGTCAGAATTGATTATGGTGCATGTCTTTTATATCGATTAGTGCATATGCATGCAGCAGCTGCTCTTCTTATAGCTGCTTGAAGCATGCCCTTCCGGTCTTAAGTTTGAAGTGCCCAGAGAAAAAAGACTGTTGTGACGTTCAACCCTTCTTTGGGCTCTTGCCCGTCTTGCCAAATATTCTGGGCATCTGCTGCCGGAAGCCGGACGCGCTCAACGCTCTCTCCACGGACCACGGGTCCACGGCGGCTGTTCTCATGATGCTCCTTGCATCTTCAGTGGATGTATCTTCTGGCTCTTGTGTCCCATGACAATCGACATCTGCATGCCACGGGCACATGTCTCAACGGGAGGCTATCTATTATCGCTGTCGACACCCACGCGACGACCAAGTGTGCCGACTCTTCCGTCTCCAAGCTAGCACAGGGCCATCACCCACACTCGGCCTCACTCACAGGGCTCCCCACATGTTCTCGCTGTCCCGGGTGTCTTCTTCGCTCCCCCGCTCCTCCTCCCCGCTCCTCTCCTGCCCCCCTCCAACCCCCCGCCCCACTCTCCGACGCCCTGCGCTACGGGATGATCGGCCGGGTGAAACAAGGACGAGAGGGGCAGCAAGGTTCACCGCGCAGAGGACGGACGGTGGCGCAGGGGATCCTGGGGATGTGGACGGACGAAGAGTCAATGCGTGTGTGCTGCTGTCCCCCTAGCACATCCGAGGACCAACAAGACGATGCCATAAAGTAAAGATGACCAGCCCATTCACCCCCTCCTCAGCACTAACGAGACTCCTGGCGCTGTCGCTTACCGTACAGCACGCCGCTGTCAATCACCACTCACTCACCCCCAACCCCCCGTCATGTCCACCCACCCCTTCGCGGCTC
The DNA here is from genome assembly GCA_036427605.1 of Cryptococcus sp. DSM 104549. Classification (NCBI taxonomy): domain Eukaryota; kingdom Fungi; phylum Basidiomycota; class Tremellomycetes; order Tremellales; family Cryptococcaceae; genus Cryptococcus; species Cryptococcus jaspeensis. Next base: position 862,101 of record CP144049.1, read on the forward strand.
GTCCACAGTTCCCAAAGCGCAACACCGCTCCATCCCCCTCCGCCCTCCTTCAGCTCCCATCGCTCGAAGATCTCCCGCCAACGCCAAATCCAGCCAGCGCGTACCAAAACCACCAATCTGTTCGCCGGGCATCGTCTTCATCCCACCTCGCCCCGCCGTCCTCAGCCCACCATCCTCCCCTCCCACAAACTCAAACACAAGGCAGGCAGAGGCTCACCTCCCGCCGGCCCTCCTCTTCATCCGCGAACGCGTCTGCAGGACCTAGCAGCCTGGGCATCATGCCACTGCTAAAACCCCGCCGCCCAACGTCCCCCCGGGAACCCACCTCATTCCTCCCGTTCGACCTCCCAGCAGCAGTCACCTCTGCCTTCTCCATTCCCTCTCGCTCCTCTCGTTCCTCCCGCTCTGGGAACCGCGGAACGCCCTCCTCGCCATTCCCTTTCCCACCCAACTCCCCCCCCCTCGACTCCGCCTCCCCAGGCCATCGCTCATTCTCCCCCTTCTCTCCGCCATCCCCTCCTATCCCCGGAACTAGCACCTCCACCCACTTCCCCCCCGCCCTTCCTAGCATCCAGCACGTCTTGGACGCGTACGACATGGACGTCGACGGGTCTCGCCAGCGCGAGAGGGAGCGTGGAAAGAGGGAGAAGCGCGAGAAGAAGGAGATGAAAGAGAGGAAGAGGGAGACGATGAAGTTGCCGATGATGAAGCCCCCTCCCAGCTTTCACCGCGGCGGTGGTGGCGGGGGCGCGACGAGTGGGGTGGGGGCCTACGCCCCGCGCGATGGGGAAGATACGGAGCACCTGGATATGGACGAGTGGGAGTGGGAGGCGTTTGGGCCGGTGGATGGTGTGCCTCCGCGGTCTCTCTCGCGTTCGGGAGGAGGGGGGAGGGATCCGCTGAGGGGGAGTAGTACCCAGCCGCCGACGCCGACTGGGGGGTTCTACGGGTTTGGCGGGGCGGGAGGGGCGGGAGGGGCAGGAGGGGCAGGAGGGGCAGGAGGGAGGGAACGGAATATGTCCTTGTCCGGGGCGCTCAGTGGCTCCGGCGGCTGGAGAAATGGAGGCATCACCAGCGGAGGGTGGAGGGACGACGACCCCCCAGCACTTCCATCCAGCACCTCAACAACGATCTACCCCCACCACGCCCACGCACTATCCACCTCCCACCTCTCGTCCAGCTCGGCTTACTCGTACGACAACCGCGCCAGCGGGTTCTCGTCTTTAGGGTCGGTGGGGCGGGGGGCGGGGGCGCGTTTGTCGGGGGTATCGGGGGGTTCTGGCGTGTCGGGTGTAGAGAGGCTGTTGGAGCCGGGGTCGGGCTCGATGAGAGGCGGCCTCCGCACGCGGGAGAGTATCCCCAACCTCCGCGCCTCCCCATCCCAACCCACCCACACCACCCACCCCGCCCAGTCCCACCAACCCCACCGCGCACAGCGCACCCACCAGCAAGAAGACTCCCAATCCGGCCAAAGTCTCTGGTTGCAGAGCGAGGACGACCTGGACTCGGTAGAGATGGATGCGGTGGCAGTGCTGGAGCAGATGAGTGGGCGGTTGGCGAGTGATTCTTGGGGGTATGGGACGGGGAGCAAGAGGGGTGAGGGAAGTGGGAAGGGGAAGGGGAAGAGTGGGGGTGGGAGGGGGAAGGGGAAGGGTGGAAAGGGAGAGGTGAGCCTGGTCTTTTGTTTGTATCTTCTAACTGGGTGGCAGCTGCATGATACCAGCTGCAAGCCTCGTGGAGAGGAGACGTGACATTTGCATGTACGTAGAGTAGTACAACTAACACGTGTCCATACCCCTCCTACAGAGATCATCCCACTCCCCACCCGCCTCACTATCCGTCGCACCCGCCGGCCCTCCCCCACCCGTCTCAGCATCGGCGCCAGGTGTCTCAGAGTGGGGTGATCCCTACTCAGAGCGGTATGGGAGTGCAGGGGCGAGTGCGAGTAGTCGCGGTGGGAAGGACACGGCGGGGGCAGGAGGGAGCCAGGGAGGAAGTATACGCTCATGGCGCGAGGCGAGGAAAAGGTCGAAGACTGCTGGAGCGTCGGACGGGGTGCACCCTGCAAGCGAACAGCGCGAGAGGGAACAACAACAGAGGGGACAACAAGAAGCCCACTCCCACCGCGGTTCAGTCCACTCCCATAACACGCACCAACACGTGGCGCACACACAGACGCAGCTACACCACCGCCCGTCCTTCTCCCACCACCGTCCGCCACCTCCACCACCACCCAGCTTTCCCCCGCCGGGGGTACCTCCTCCGCCTGTACCCTCTCCCTCTCCCCCCGGACCCCCTGCCACCGCACCCTCGACGTACAACAACCCCGCACCCGGTACGCACGGTACGCAGGACAAAAGCGACAAGCACACCTCTGCACCTCTGCTCAGTACGACCAGCAGTGGTACCGCGCTGGCGCCACCTCCGCCACCGCCTATCCCGCCGCGCTCGGCTGAGAGGGGCTGGCCGGGGGATAAAAGGGGAGGAGGGGTGAAGCGGGTGGCGTCTTACCCTTTGACGACTCCGTCTACCGCGTCTGCATCTGCTGGGACGAACACGACAAATACGCTTGCACCTAGACCACCGCCTATTCGATCCAACTCGAGCTCCCCCTCGCCATTCGCAGGATCAGTAGCGGGCCTCGCTCAGCTTGCGTTGCCACCATCAGAGACGGGGTTCCCGGTATCTGTCTCTGCTAGCCCGTCGGTTAGCTATCGCGGGGAGATGGAGAGGGACATGGCAGCTACGAAGAAGGATGGAAGTGGGGCGGGCGGGCCTAGTCGGATGGCAAGCAAGGAGGAGAAGGGGAAGAAGGATGGAGTGAGGGTGCCGCTGGTGTTGGCGGGAGAGGAGAGCGAGATGGAGGTGGTGGTTATCGACAAGAGTCCGAAGTGAGTACTTTAGTATCCAGTTAGGGAGTAGAGAGCTGCAGCTGACAATGTGTGTGTGTGTAGGTCTTATGAAGAGTACGTACAGCTAAAGCTCGCTCGAAATACTTTGGTACGAGGGCACCCCAGCTGACCACATATCCTCACAGCAACGAAACTCGTTCCACCCCGATCCAACAACGTCCCCTCCCGCCTCTTCCTCTCGGGCGACGAAGTCCCCTCCCGCACTTGACCACCCCGCCACAGCACACCCACGGTAACGGCGTTCCCGTCCGAGCCAACTCTCTCGGGCCACCACCCACCGCCCCCGCTCCCTCTCCCTCCCCCTCTCCCTCACCCCAGAGGATCGTCTCCGCCTTCGCCTCCACTTCCACCTCCACCTCCACCCCTACCCCCACCGCCTCCCCCGCCGCCACAGCCCTATCCACCGCCCGCACCCTCCTCCGTCCCAAACGCCCCAGCACAGCCCCGCAACAAGTCAACCCCGCCCGCCCTATCGGGCCCGGCGCCGAACCCCTCAGGTCGCCGCCGCCGCCGTACACCCCCTCGCCCGAGGGGAGGAAGTTGCAGAGGCTTGTTCCGAGGGATGAGCCGAGGCGGGGGAGGCCGTCGACTGGGCTTGGGGCGGGGGCGAATGGAGCAAGTGGGTCGGGTGGAACAGGTGCTGGGCAGGATGAGAGGAGAGAAGCGAGGAAGCAGGGGTTATCGGCGATGAGCTTCTTGGCGCTGGATGAGATGTACCTCAGCCAGAGTCTGGCGATGGCGCAGGCTCCCGCGCCGGCTTTGCCCACGGCTGGGGCAAGTGGGTCGGCTGGGAAGGCGAGCAAGGCGAGGGGTCTCGGTGCGATGCGCCAGGGGTCTGGCAGTATAGGCCAAAGCGGCCCGACGTCGGCGGCGGATATGATCACCCCCCCACGCCGCCGCGCCACCTCGTTCGGCTCTATCACCTCCGCCCGTTCCTCCCAACTCCCCCCTACCACCGCTTCCCGCGCCCCCTCCCCGCAAGCGGTGCACATCATCCCCCCCTCTGAGCGGTCCAAGATCGGTACGGACGAGCGCGCGGAGAGGAGGAGGAAGAGGAGGGGGTCGTGCTCGAGTTTGAGTAGTGTGGCGGGGAGTGAGAGTTCTGCTGGCGGTGGTGGGGGCGAGGGTGGTGGTGGGGGATACAGTGTGGAGGGAGGAGGGTCGAGCCATGGTCATTCGACTTTGGGGCATGTCGGCCCCGACTCCGGGGCCGGGGGTGTGGTTGTCGGGCAAGACGCCGCCAACCCCATTTCGGCTGGCGATGACACCCCCGACGGACTGGTCGTCGAGGGCGACTGGCGCACCGCCAAAGAGTACGAACAAGCCAAACACCAAAGCTGGCAGCGCGCCGTCTCCCGCCGCGAGAAAGCCTCTTCCTTCGGCCTCGCCCATTCTCCTGGCGACGCCTACCCCAGCCCGCTGAGCCCGCTGCCTCGCCCGGGGCACGTCGGAGCCGGGCAGGGGGGCAAGAGGGCGCCGCCCCCGCCGATTGATTTGGCGGCGAGCCGGTGGGGAGGGGATGGGTTTGGTGGGGTGTATTCGTTTGGGTATGGAGATAAAAGGGAGGATGGGGAGGAAGAGAGGGAGGGGGGCAGGACGCCGGGGTTGTTGCCGCCGCCGAGGCCGAGGAGGAGTACCACGGCTGCGGGGGTGGTTGCTTCTACCTCTGGCAGCGGGGTCAGTGCGGGACAAGGTGCCACCCCAGGTGGGACAGGCGGGCAGAGGTCCGAGTCAAGGATGGACCGAATCCCACTCCCTCCATCACCTACCTCCAAGCCAAGAGACCCCCGCCCACGCGACGCGCGCGATACCTTCCTGGACCTTTCTTCACCGACGTCGTCGATGTCTCCCAGCACGCCGTCGCCGTTCTACTTCTCGCAGCAGACCCCGCCTAGACGTGGGAGCGAGCCAGAGAGGAGCCCGGCGGGAGTATCGTCTGTTACCCCGCATGCTACGCATCATCACCACCCTTCTACACCTTTGCCTACACCCCCACCCATCCCTTCCTCTCAGTCCCACTCCCACCCACCCCAAACTCCCGCGCCTGCACAGACAGTGCCCACCACCCCCTCCTCCCGCAAACCCTCGGCATCATCCACATCCGCCTCCCTCCACTCCTCGGGCACATACGAATCCTCCACCGCCGAGCGGGAGCGGGAGCGCGAGCGAGAACGCAAGATGCTCTTGGGCGTTTGGCTGGCGAGCAAGCCGATAAGGAGGAGCGAGCAGGAGTCGAAGAGTGTGCCTGTTGGGGGGATAGCGGGGATGGGGGGTCTGGTGTGTCCTACTGGCCCGGGAGGGCTGAGTGCGTTTGGGCAAGGTGGGGGAGGGGGGAAGGGGAGGCCGGGGTCGAGTGCGGGGGTGGGGAGTAGGACGGGGATGGGAGGGCAGGGAGTGGGAGCGGCGGTGGGGGTTGGATATGGGTATCGGCGGGCGAGCTTGGATGGGCGGGTTTGAGGGTGGCGCGAGGGTGAGGGCGAAGGGGTGTGTTTGTATGTGGTCTTGCAAGGGGGTACGTGCGTGAAAGAAGTGAAGAGGGTAATGGGCAGTTCAGCCAATAATCACGCCCGTTCAGATGGGATGTTAGGTAGAGACAAGAAGTGATAGAAGACAGGACGAATTAAGTAGTGCGGAATGCAGGGGGCTGTATGTTGGGTCTTGGGTGTCAGCTTGCAGCCGCGGCCGCATGTCAGGTGGAAGTCATCTGAGACCAAGCGATCAAGATGCTTCTCTCAACGTTTACTATAGCTACAGTTTCGCCTCCCACCCCACTGACCCACCCCAAACTCTCACCCAACCACCCTATACCTTCGGCCCATTATACACCGCGTAGCCCTCATCCGCCAGCCCCCTAATCGCCTGCGCAATCTTCTGTTGCCGCTCATCATCCACTTTCCCCTCGCTGATCTGCTTGTAAGCCAGGTCCATGTCCTTTGTCGGGGAGATGACAATCTTGGCGTCGCAGAGGTATTGCGAGTCGAGGGAGGGGGAGAAGTTGAGGGTGATGGATTTGGAGAGGAGGGAGCGGGTGTATTTATGGGAGTGGAGGGTTTCCTGGGGGAGTGAAGGAAGTGGGTCAGTGAAGGGCGGTGAGCCGTGGAGGATGCGCGGAGTGCATCGGCCTGCACTCTTTGTGGTGTCGAGTGCGACTCACATAGCTGAGGTCGATAGTGTTGATAGGCATCCCCGGCGTGTCATCATCAAACTCAACCTGCACGTCTGCCACAAACGTGACCTGCATAGCCCCATCATCAACACCACGCCTTTTTCGCCTGACCCCCTTACTCTCGAAACACGCCGCCGACTCACCCCCCATGGTGGCAGATAGATCTTGCCCTTCACCGTCTCGCACTTGACATGATTAGGCTTGAGGAGGGTGAGCGTAAGCTTGACGGGGTAGATGGGGTAGTCGTCCTCTGCGAGCGGCCGTCGTCCCTCGAGATCAGCTGGTGATGGCCGACGAGGTAAAGAAGGAGGGGGGAGGAAGAGACGCACCTGGGTTGTGGTAGTTTGGTCTGCCGTCTGAAGTGAGGGGGAGCTGGTTGAGGGACATTGCTGCTGTGGGGATAGAGGCAACAGAGACATACAGAGCATGGCCAGTATATATACCCCTTCTGCTGCACTGCCTCTAATGATAGCCCTCCTCTCCTGCTGTGGCTTGCCAAGACCCGCGCTAAACACAATCTCGTGCCGTGCCGAACCGCCTTCCGATCCGGAGCAGGAACGGTGATTACGTAAATAGGTTATCGCTCATGACGAGGGGCGGAAGCCCCCTTCTATGGGAGGTGGGCAAAAAGGTGTGAGCCACAAGTGGCAAGCTTGGAGAGCCTGGCACCAAGAACGATAAACTAATCATACGCTATGACATATACTACACACACAGTGGTACACCTCTACAAGCAATGCTAGCCCCTCATGCAATCGACGTCGAAAGACCATCATCACCCAACCTTCGCTCTCTTCCTCCTGATGGTCACTCCCTCCCCAGCCCCCCCGTTCGACCCTTCCCCAGTAACAGCCCCAGCTCCCCTCTTATCCCCCGCCGTAACCCCCTTCTCCTTCTCTTTCTCTGCCGCCCGAGCCGCTCTAGCCCGGCTAGCAGCTGTACTAGCGGGTTTTTCCACGCCCACCCCGTTCGGGTCGGGCTTGACCACGCGTGGTGGTTTTGGGGCGGGTTTGGTGCGGGTAGTGGGGGGTTTGGTGGGTATGGCAGGGATAGGAGGTAGGGAGGGAAGGCCGCGTGAGCGGGACGGGAGGGTGGTGGACCGGGGGAGAGCGCGGGAGGGGGGTTGTTTGAGGGGGTTGGTAGAGGTAGATGTGGGTGCGAGTGCTGAGGTGGAGGTCGATGGAGGTAGTCTGGGTTGCAGTGTTTCCCGAGAGCCAGACACCACACTTCGTGCTGGCACAGTCCCAGACGGCCCACGTACCGCCGCGAGATTGGAGGTCGTGGCGCCCCGAGGTAGCTTCTGCAGCGGTGCAACACCGCCACTCAGCGCGTCCTGCTTTTCCTTGCCTTTCCCTTTCACGCTGGCTGCTGTCCCCACAGCCAGATGCGCACTGGTACGCGACCTTGCTGGTGCACCCAGATTCCGCCTCCCTTCACCCCCACCGGCTGTGTCCTCAACCTCCACCGCTGCTCGCTTTGCCCCCCGCTTGTCTTGCTTCTTCTCCACCAGGCCCTCCTCCGCATCCTGGCCTGCACTCCTCCCACCCAGCTCGCTCAGAGCATCTCCCATCCTCACCCCCTTATTCCGCCTCGGCGATCGCCGTACCTCCATCTCCCGCTCCACATCAAGCATGCCCTTCTTGACGGTCGAGATGTCCGGGTAAAGCCCCTGCCCTGGAGCACGAGAGGGCGTGCTTGGTCCGGCTTCTGCGTTTTGGCTCCGGGACGGACCCGCGCGGGAGAGTATGCTGGGTGGAGAAGGAGGAGGAGATGGAGAGGGGGAAGGTGGTATGATGACGGGGTTGATCAACGTGCTGGGTAGTGTCGGGAAGGTGGGGAAGGGCGGTGCGAGTTGTGAAGCAGCCACTGCCGCCACTGCTGGCCTGGGCTGAGGTTTGGCTTTGGCACGGACGGGTTGGATAGTTGAAAGAGGACGGCGGGGGAGGAGAGCTCCGGGGATGGGTGGTCCAGGGGAGAAGAGTGTCGAAGGGTCGGCGTTGGCGGAGGGAGCAGCGAGCGTTTTCTTGCCCTTGCCTGTTCCCAGCACTGGGCCTCCTGGCTTCCCCGGCGTGAGCCACCCCTTCCTCTTCCCTTCTGTAGCCTCCACATTCTCCACGCTCCCCTCGTCCCCACCCCACCTGACCACCCCCCTCCCCAACCGCCAACTCCACCCCACCGCATTCCCTACCGGCCCCAGACACACCGCCCGCAGAGGCAAGGCCACCCCGTAATGCAGCACCAGCTGTGCCAGGGCCTCGACGAGCTGAACGGTGAGGTCGATGGGGGTCTCGTACGGCTTGATGAATGGAGTGATGAGGTTGTATAGGGATGTTGACGACTTTGAGAGGATACAGGTTAGCAGAGGTCGGGGCTGGCGGGTGATGGGGAGAGGGAGGGGGCTTACGGAGAGACGAGTGAGGAGGAAACATGTGCAGACTACCGCCTTGACGGTGGCGAAGAGCGGTAGCCAGCCGAACAGAGTAGTCATAAATGGACTGGCGGTTGTCCCCAGCACCTATGGTGTCACTCGCCGTCAGCTTTGCCTGCATCGCTCATCCACCGATACGTCTCTTCAGCTGTTGAGCAAGGTCCCGCGACTCACATAGATAACCCAGCACACAAGTGAGCTCCGCATGGCTTTTCTCCTGGTCTGCACCCCCATACGTCTGCCGTTGGGGCGTACAGCCCGCAAAGCGCGATACGTATCGAGCACGTTGACGGCGAGCCTGCGGGATGTCTGTCAGCTGGACGGCTGGGTGAACCGTGGAGAGCTGAGGGAGCACGAACCAGATGGAGCGGGTGGCTGTATGTTGCCATGCGAGGTATAGGAGGATCCCTCCTACCGCTAAGAGTGGCAGAGGGGAAGTCATTCTCTTTGACTGCTTTGCCCACAGCTCATGAACCAAATCAACAGACTCGATGTCGGTCGCGTTGAAGCAAGTCGCGTCTTTGGTGCACGAAATAAAATACCGCATTTTCCCGACTTTCTCCCGAAACGGCGTGGGTGAGGGATGACACGACCCAACCTCCATCTCTCTCTCTTCCTTCTCTCATCTTCCTTCCTATCCAGCATCCACCCCCTCCCCTCTCCCCACCCATCACCATGGCATTCGACTACGAAGCTTTCAAGGGGTACGCTTTTCCCTCTTCCCTTCGACTCGAGCAAAAGCCTACGCACAGAGAAGGGACCCAGACTGACCCCTCCTAGAAAGCCCTTCCAGGTGATCTCCAAGCTCGGCGTCCGGTACACTGGGATATTCGACCATACCAACCAGGAGGACCAGACGGTGTGTCTTGCGCAGGGTGAGTCGGGTCTCCTACTAGATAGTACGGCCAGTGCGGTACAAGAAGGAGAGGCTGACGCGATGCGGGGCGGGGCAGTGTACAACCATGGGACGGAGGACCGACCTAGCGCGAGGAAACTCCCGGGGTCGACCAAGTGTCTTGGATGGGTCAGGTTCCAGTGAGTTGCCATGTCGATGCTCTGGTGAATCCGCCCAGGACGCTGGGAGCTGACGCCACGCGGCCCGCAGCACCGAGTCAATAGAGTCGCTCTCGCTCGTGCAGAACTATGTCCCTCCAGGAGGCGAGGATGTCCAAGACCCGATCCTTGCGTCTGTTGTGAGTCTCGTTCCTTCCCCCCACTCTCCCACACTCGCCTCGAGCACAGCTCGACTGTATGATGAAGTATCTTTCGGATGTAAAGTGCCTTCGGGCCGATGTCCGAGAGCGCAAAACCCATGTGGACACCTCCGTTGCCTTCCTTCTGATCCCCTTCTCCCATCGTCACTGTTATCGATTCGAGTGACACGGTGAAGCTGACGAGTGGAACGAACTACAGAGCCAGACCGCACCGCAAGGGACGCAAGCCGGGCCCTCGGCTCAGCAGGGGCACTACCAGCCCGGCCCTTCGCAGCGCTACGACCTCCCGCCCAAACCCTCTGCCCCCGCCATATCCGCCGCCACCGCTCTCTCCCGCGTCGAGCGTTCCCTCTCGGAGCTCTCTGTCGACGAGCAGCAAAACACCCGCCCGCCACGTAGGAACTATGCGCCGCGTGACCCGCCGGCGCGCCCGCCTCCGGTCCCGGACGCGGAGTTTGACTTTGAGAAGGCGAATGCCAAGTTTGAGCAGGAGCGCGAGGCGTTCAAGTCGACCGCGACTGCTGGGGCGAACGGGAGCGGTGCGGCGGAGGGCCAGGAGGTCGGCGAGCTCGCGCAGCCTCCTCACCCTAGTGCGATCGTCTCCCCCCCCGGAGGAGCCAAGCCTAGCGTGTTTGACTCTCCCGCTGGTGCCGGCGAGGGTGACAAGAAGCCCGCGGCTACGACGTACAACAAGTCGAGCTTTTTCGACGGGCTGAGCAACTCGAGCTCCCGCGTGAGCAGGAATGAGGAGAGGCACCGGAATCTGGATACCTTTGGGGAGGCAGGCGGGCTGAATCAGGGGCAGGGGCCCGGGCAGGGGTCGCGTGGAGGGTATGGCGGCGGGCATGGCGGGAGGGGCCGTGGGCGAGGAGGTTACGGGGGTTATAATAACGGAGGGGATGGGGGTGGGTACTATGGCGGGGGAGGAGGGTACCAAGGGCAAAGGAGTCAGCCGGGCGGACAGGGCGGTGGGTGGAGAGGGAGGGGTAGGGGCGGGTATGGTGGGGGCGATGGGTTGTAGACGGGTATCGTAAGAAGTAGTTGTACAAATTAGTGAAAAAGTACCATGTTATGAAAGTATGACCTCCATCCTATCCCTATCGTTGGAAGACATCCATTCATGAGATCACGACCACCATCTATCACTCTACCCGAACACCGTCCTCCAGACATGATCGATCACCCCCTGTAACCCCTCCCCCAGTCCCGGATACCTCTCCCAAACGCCCCTCCACCCCACCGCCAGCCCCACCCCCCAGGCCGCCCCGCCCAGCACCTGCTCCCACGTATGATACCCCAACGCCTTCCTACTCCAAAGACCCGCCGCCCAGTATCCCATCACCCCGACCCCCGCGGCGCCTCGCCAGAAGGGCGAGAGGGGGAGGGTAGGGATGAGCGGGAGGAGGTAGGCGAGGTAGAATGTGAGGGCGGAGGAGTGGGTGCTGGGCATGCCGTAGGTGCGTTTGGGGCGGCGGCGGGAGGGCTCGGAGGAGGGAGGGGGTGGCGGGCGGGGGTGGCGGATGAATTCTTTCAAGACCTTTGCTGTGGGCCGGTGGCGGGGTCAGCACAAATGGTTCACTTGGTCATGGGGGACGGCTCAAGGGTGTCTGTCAGTTGTGGAGCGAGAGCAGCGACGCACCGGATAAGCTGGAGGTCAGAGCCCCGATGGCGAACCATACCACGTGAGCGCTACGGGTGTAGAGGATAGCCAGGGCGGTGGAGAGGGTTACTGTTATATGTGTCTGGGCCAGGTGTCAGCTGTCCTGCGAGGATGACGGCCTGGAGGAGTGGAGGGGCGAAGGGCAGGGACACACCTCGTCGAGGACGTAGAGGAGGAGGGAGGGGTAGTCTGAGGGGCGGTGGGGCTTGAGCATTTTGTACAGCTGGGCGATCTAATGGGCTCTATAGGAGATGGGAGATGGTACAACGAAGAAGACGAAAAGAACCAAGAAGAAGAGCGTCCACCATTAAAAGCCAGGGCTCATGAAGGCTCTCCTCCTCACCATCGTCATCTCTCGGCTCGACGCGAAACGGATCTCTCGAATCTTTTGCCTCCACTCTTGCAACCCACACCGTACGCATCAATCAAACCAAACACCCCTCGCCCGCCCCTCAAAACTACACCAAATCACCCACCAGAATAACGAGACGCAAAGATGGCCCCCGCTGCATGCCAGGTCGCAAGGGAAGATCTCGTAGCGTGCTTACTACGAACAGATTGGTACGTCCCCCTTCCTACGCCTCCGAGGTCCCCCGTGGTCTCCCTCGACTCGCTATGTCTTTCCTCCTGGTACAGGAACCACATGAACACGTAGCTGATCAGGATAAATGGGAAATGTAGTGTCTTGAAGAGTGGGAAGACGCCCATGGAGTGCTTGCATAGCCCCAAGGAGCTGCCGGAGCAGTGCCAGCACTTGATCGTGCGGTTTGCGGACTGTAAGAAGGGGATGGTACGTCTCTCCGCCCTACCTCTTCCCTCCCAACCAGGCCATAAATATTATGGCCTGTTACCGGCGTCCCAATCCTTTGGAAATTATGAAACTTGACTGATGAAGCTCGACTATCAACAGCTCGACATGCGCCGCCGTTTTCGCGGGAACCACCTCTCAGACGAAGCAAAGGACCACGCGCGGGACTCGGTGTTGAGTGCGGGGACGGTAGAGCTCGGAAAGGAGAGTGGAGAGTACGAGGAGGGGCAGAGGCGGGTATAGCGCTGGTCTGGGGGCTGGGGGTGGGGAGAGGGTATGGACGGAGGTGAGGGAGGGCGGAGCAGTCGTGGTCTGCTGGATGGCGGGGGCATGTGGCATAGGAGGAGGCCGCTGTGCGTCGATGGGAGAGGACATATCGCATATGTTTAGCCTTGAGGATAGACATGTTGGTTCTGCGGCTACGGTACTTCATGCAATTTGTAAAGTATAATTGCCTGGGAGCTTGCGATATGTGGCCAATCAAGGCCTGTCCATTCCAGTCCGGTAACCGTCGCTCATCCAGTGGTGATCTAGCAGCCATTGTTTTGTAGCCAGTATCAGCAAATGCATAAATGTAGATCGCCATGCCATATATGTACAACACATTGTTCGTCTTCTACAATCATCCAGCATCCAGCACACCCCAATCAGCAGATCAATCGTCGTCCACCGCCTTCCCCGGGATATAAAACGTCAGCACCCCCTGTGCATCGTCAAGCGGTCCTATGTGTCCACCCCACGTTAGTCATTTACTGACATTGGTTGGCATAGAGCTATGTGGTGAAAAATCACTCACCGATGTAGACGTAAACGATGATACAATGTCCTTCGCATATACCTATCCTACCTCGTCAACTCATGCCCCCGGCTCTCTCCCGAGGTCGCCCAGACGGGGAAGCAGCCATTGTCTCATCCCCAGCTGGATCAAAGACTCACACATGATCGCCTCCCCACTGATATGATGGCTCGTCAAGAAATTGAGGAACCCCTTGATGGTGACGGTCGTGGAGAACATCTGGGAAGGGTCGGGTTTCGGGAGGGGTACGCCTTGGGAGTCGGTTTCGGGGTTGGTGTCGTCGGCTGGTGGTGTCGGGGGTCAGCGGGGAGATCATGAGGGTAGAGGGCGGGGTGGTAGGAGTGGGCGAAGTAGATGGGAGTTGGAGACTCACGAGGGGTGGGCCGGGGCAGGTTCTTCCACGTCGAAGTCATCTCCACCATCGGGCCCTTCACCGCCAGCTCCATCGTCGCTTTCGCTTCCTATTCGAACCACATCACAGTCAGATATCTCTCTGAATTCAGGGGAGAGATCATATCTGATATAAAGCGAGAGGTGGGGCATAGAGAGAGAGGAGACGTACGCCGTTGGCTGAGACGGCGATGTCGTCTGCGAGGGGCGCGAGGCGGCTGACCATTTGTTGCAGGTCTCGTAAAGGCGGGAGGACGACGTGCACCTGGTGAGCGGAGATCAATGATGATATCAGCTCTCCTCTTGGCATTATTGACGGATGATTTAGCAAGAGGAGAAAGATAGGAGACTCACTTCAGGCTGGGGACAAAGTGGCTCCTGCAGCTCTTCCTGTCTCTTCGTGGTAAGAATCTTGACGTTGACCTCGTGCGTGATGCACATCTGCTTCCCTTGGGCCTGATCACCATCCACCGAATTATTATCGTCGGTTTATCCTCGATGGCTTGACAATGAAGCAGCGGGCTGGACGCACGGTGTACCCCCGGATCTCGAACGACCAGATAGGCTGTTTCCCCTTCTTGTTCAGCTTGAGAATCACCTCCGTGTCTGACAGTACACCGGACCTGCGCTCATTTACGCTTCCCACTGTTCAACCTCATTAACGTTAGCTACCAGTGTAGCTTCATGGAAGCAGCGAGGAAGGATAACTCACCGGATTGGTCTGCGCTGCGAAGCACCTTATTGAGCGACTCGACGGTGATCTCCACCCAGATCTCGTTGTTTGAGTTGCTTTCGATTCGGTACGCCGTAAAGAGCGTGTCCTATAGTATCGTGTCAGATCCCTTCCAGGCATCATCTGGTCGGTCTAAAGGCATCTTACAATGGCGACAGTCCTACAACAGAGGGTGTTTCGTCAGCCGGCTGAATCATGACTTCCAGGTAGGAGCGAAAGAATCCAGCAGGAGAGACTCACGACCACACTTGTACGCCCGTAGAGCTCTCATTACCCGGTACGATGAACGACATCTTGTCCGGGCCGAGGCGGATGACGCACTGCTTCGCGATAGCGCCTAGGGAGCGGGTGATGCCTGCGAGCGAGGAGAGTGTGTCAGTAGGAGGCTCATTGGTCTTCTGGGAGGCGACACTGACGGTACAAAAGGCCGACGTTGGAGATGGCTGTTCTGAAGCGCATCTTCTGTCTTGCACCTCGCTCTCTCGGGTATAGGCTGCAGTGTAATCGCTATAGATGCAGTCCCTCATATGGGCGAGATCAACAGAAGAGTCGCCTGGCACGTCGCGTGAGCTGTAAAGTATGGTGAGATTTGATCCCGTCGAGTTACGTAAGTGGTTGAGGGCGGCTCACCGCCTTGTGCAGTCGTCATGCACCGCACACACCTTGAACATTGTTTTGTCTGCATTTCCCACAGCGACTTTACTCGGATTCTCTAACTGACCTACTCTCACGAACTACACTGCAGACATGTGAGTGCTAGACATGGAGAGCGAGAAGAGAGAGGAGAAGCAGAGGCAAGAGCGACTTTGCTGACGCGACAACAATCCCATCAGGTCTTCCGAGCCTTACGACCCCTACATCCCTTCGGGCTCTACCCCCGCCGCCCCCGGCGGTGCTGGTCCCAGCGGCGGCGGCGCTCAGAACAAGAAGGTGTGTCCTCTTTTCTCTACCCACCTCGTCTCTCCAGAAAGGCCTTCCCGCGGGCGACATCGCAGCCCGCGGAAATCTCCCACGCCGCCGGCCTCTCGGGGAGACGTCAACCCCCACGCATGCTGCATCGCTGACTCGCTTGGGTGATGGGTGCAGATCGCTGCTATCCAGACGCAGATTGACGAGACGATTGACACGATGCACGACAACATCACCAAGGTTGCGGAGCGTGGGGAGAGGCTGGATGCCCTGCAGGACAAGACGGGTGAGTTGCTGGTCGCCGCGCTGGCTTGGCACCGGTCTAGATGGTGGTGTACCCCATCAATTGGGTGGACATGCTGTGGACACTGTGAGAGCTCAAGATAGCTGACGTTGGTATGGTAAACAGACACTCTCGCGGTCTCTGCGCAAGGATTCCGCCGCGGCGCGAACCGCGTGCGCAAGCAGATGTGGTGGAAGGACATGAAGATGCGCATCATCATTGGTGTCGGTATCGCCGTGTTGATAATCATCATCGTCGTGCCCATCGTCAAGGCGTGAGTTACCGCCTGCTTTGCGGTCAAGCTGTCATGCTAGACGGTAAAGCAACGCCATCACAACTGACGCCTTTTCGTTGCGCAGTGTCCAAAAGTAAATCGCTCAGATCTCGACGAACGCGTGAACGAGTTGGGGTCAACGAATGCAGTGGCGATGGACGGCGGGACGGGCGCGGCAGAGGACGTGAGGTGTGGTATACCCTTTGGACTGTACATGTATTCCAGGTTTCCAGCTGAGGCTCGGCCACGGGAGGGGAGACGCGGTGGCTGTGCTGCCGGGCGACGGCGGGGGCGGGGGCCGAGACCGAGAGAGGTGTTTACCTATGGACTGGACGGTTTGTGTATGAACGCTTTATGAATGGTTATGACTGGGAGGTTGAATGGGGTTCTGATGAATCACTGGCATACTCAGATGGGCCGCTTGCAATGGGACTCTGGGAACGACCCAACGCCGAGACAACCGGCGACCGCGCACCAGCGCACCACACATCGGCCCGTCGGCGAGCTGTTGATCAGCGAAGACAGCGATGACGGCTGCTTGACTGGGGGCTGACACCATGATGTAGGCAGGCAGCTGCACTGTCCGCCTGTCTGCCGGTATGAATTTCCTGACCCCCAATGCATGACTTCCACTGCTGTACTTCTGAGTTCTATCCGCCAGTAGTGAAGCTCGCCGTCTAGGTTTGCGGGCAACAAAGGTGCTCGAGTGACGCGGCCAATTCCTCCTCGCACTTCCTCCCTCTTCATCATAAATCACCTTTGTCCTCTCCACAAGACTTCATCTCTCTCGCCCGCCCGCCCTCCCCACCTCCCCCTGTCGTCCCCTGTCCCCTGTCGATTCCTCTCCCGACTCAGAAGGCGTAGAAGTACGACGAAGAGGGCTCGCCGCTCCGCTCTCGATCTCCACGCCAGGGGCCTGGAGACTCGTCGACTTGCTCAAACACCTTCCGCCTTCGCCGGTCGTCAGTCAAACGGGTCGATAAAGTCACTTGTGGTATAGCCGGGCTGTCTCATAAGACCGCACTGCGTGTATCTTCGACAAAATGTCCCGTCTTCCCGTTTGGACAGATACCCCTTCATCACCCCATTCCTCCGCCCACTCCAATCCCCCGCACCATGCCCCCTCCCACCGCCCTTCTGCCTCTTCCTCATCCCACCGGCATCAACCACCCCACGACCCCACCCAATACACCTCCCAATCAACTCACACAAACCCCTCTGTCTCCTCCATCAGCGCTTCCACTGCGCGCACCATTATCCCCGGGTACCTCCCTTCGCGGCATCGATATGAGCCTATAGCTCTTACAGAGGACTCTCTCGCCCGGCTGTCTCTCGGAGAGGGCTCGTCCTCCCGCCATCCAACTTCCTCCCCACCACATCCTGCGGCAATCATAAGCCACCAACGGCGCTCCTCGCGCCGCCAAGACATCCACACCCACAACAATGTCTACAACCCCTCGGCTTTTCTTTCACCCGTGGGCATGTCGAGGGTCCCGAGTGGGACGCCGAGTGTGCTCAGTGAGGAAGAGGATGTGGAAGGCGGGGAGAGGGTGGGGGTGAATGAGGAGGCGAAGAGTTGGTTGGATCTGGGAGAGAGTGGGAGGGGAAGACGGAGGGAGGGGAAGGGGGGTGCTAGGAACGGCAAGGGGAATGGGAAGGGGAAGGGAAGAGAGGAAGAGGAGGAGGGGATGGCTGGGAGGTTGCCGCCTGAGATACTTATACATGTAAGCTGCGTGCGTTAAGTAGTACATTCACAAGCTGACTTTCCGAGTAGATCCTAAAACTCCTACCAGAGACCAAAGACCTCCTCTCATCCCTCCTAGTCTCCCGCGCATGGTGTCTCTGCGCCTTCTCTCTCCTATGGTACAAACCCCACCTCCCCAACCCCCAATCCCTCGCCTCCCTCATCCGCGTACTCAACTCACCCAACCGCTCCCTCCCATACGCCAACGCCGTCCGCCGGCTCCACCTCACCCAGCTAGCGAGCACACTCACAGACGAGCTCCTCCTCGGGCTCGCGAGCTGTACCAAGCTGGAGAGGCTGAATGTGACGGGTGCAGAGAGGCTGAGCGCGGCGGCGCTTAGTGCGGTGCTGGTGGGCATGCCGGGGTTGACGAGTGCGGATCTGACGGGGGTGGAGAGTGTGGATGATAAAGTGGTGGACAAGCTTGCGAGGACGTGTGCGAAGCTCCAGGCGGTGAATTTGACGGATTGCAGTTTGGTAGGGGATGAGGGGGTGCTGAGCCTGGCGAAAAACACCAAGCTGCTCCGGAGGGTGCGTTAACTGTTGCATATTGGCCTCAACAGTATGAGAAACGAAACTAACGCAGCAATACACAGGTAAAGTTCTCGGGGTGCCACCGCATTACCGAGCGCTCCCTCATCCCCCTCATCCGAGACTGCCCCCACATACTCGAATACGACTTCCAAGACGTCTTCCCCGTCACCAACGCCGTCATCCACACCATCTTCCTCCACTCGCAGCACCTCCGCGAGCTCCGCACGCACGGATGCCTCGAGCTCGCCGAAGACTGTATCCCCTCTCTCCCCGCGCTGGACGCGCAGAACGACGACGAGCTCGTAGCGCTCTCTCGCGGGGTGGGGCTGAAGTTTGATATGGAGGATCCGGAGAGGGATATGGCGTGGTTGAGGCCGAGGGTGACGTCGTTTGAGTCGCTGAGGATGGTGGATATGACGGGGTGTACGAATTTGGGCGATAAGGCGGTGGATAATCTGGTGACGAACGCGCCAAAGTTGAGGGTGTTGACGTTTACGAAGTGCTTGGCGTTGACGGACCGGAGTCTGGAGAGCATCGGGAGGTTGGGGAAGCATCTGCATCATCTTCACCTCGGGCACTGCCAGCTGTGAGTTAGCTGCTCTTCCTTTCTGGACCCCCGCGGTATTCCGAGATCCAGAGCAGGAAATCTGACGACGAGAGCAGTATCACAGACGAAGGGGTGATTGCGCTGTCGCGCGTGTGCACTCGCTTGCGGTATATCGACCTGGCGTGCTGCGATCTCCTTACCGATGCTTGTGTCGCGGAGATCGGAGCAAATATGCCCAAGCTCCGGAGGATAGGGCTCGTCAAGGTCAGTCGTTCCTTCATCTCATCTCTACTGCTGATTCTGATACCTGCAAACCCCTCCCGCAGGTCGTCAAGATAACAGACGAAGCTCTCCTCTCGCTCGTCGGCAAGTACGCCTCGCTCGAGCGCCTCCACTTGTCGTACTGTGACAACCTCACCGTCAAAGGGATAGCTGCGCTCCTGAACCGACTTGGGCAGATCAAGCATCTGAGCTTGACGGGCGTGAGCTCGTTCAAGGTGCCGGAGCTGCAGGCGTTCTGCCGCGCCCCGCCTGAGGTATGTCCATCATCCACGAGCCGTTACCAGCACTACGATTGCCGGACTTGAAGCTGACGGATTGATGACGCGCTCTCTAGTCCTTTAACGAGCACCAGCGCTCCGCGTTCTGCGTCTTCTCAGGGCACTCTGTCGATGACCTCCGCGAATACCTCAACAAGCGGTACCTCCCTCGCCTGGAGAACGACACCTCAGAGGACTCGATACACGGCGGGTCAGAGACGAGCACCTCGTCTCTGACCATCCCTGTGCCTTCGCCGAACCTTGCCGGAGCGGGGGGCAGTGATGACATCAGGGGTCTGGTATGGCCGCCGGCGACTGTCAACTATTCCTGGGGTGGCGTCGCGGACGCAGGGGACCCGGCAGACGAGTTGGCTTATAGGCGGGGGGTGCAAACTTACACCTCAGGCTCGAGCAGGCAGGGTTACAGCTCCAGAGGGACGGGAGGTATACTCCCCGGTATCCCGGGGGAAGCGTTCATGCACCCCATCTTGGGTGACTATGCCGGTTTGGGGCTGCCTGCGCCCGGGCCTGGGCAGAATGGAGCGGGGAGCGGGGAGAGCTCGAGGGCGGGGAGTAGGAGTGCGAGTCGGAGCGGTGGGGCGGCAGGAACGCGGGGAGGGCTGGACGCACATGCGTTCTTTGGGAGCCCCTCGCGTGTGGGACAATTCAGTCCCCCGCGCCATGGGGGCGATACCGGCGCCGGAGGGGTCTCCCCTTGGCGGCCATCCCACGCCCACGCACCGTCTGCGCCCCCCGTCAACGCCGCTTACGCCAACGCGAACAGCAACACCCACCGCTACTCGGTCGCCCAGGCTGCCAACCCCCTGGGCCTGCCTTACATGCGCAGCCCGATAAGCGGAGAGACAGCTGACAGCTCGCGTTCGAGCAGCTCGAGCTCGCTCGGCGACCGAAGGACTTTGGGTGCTATTGGGAGTGGTCGACCGGGGCGAGATGAGCTGGCGGCGCAGAGGTCGCCTGTGGATACTCGAGAGAGGCCGCTGGGTCCTCGTGCGCCGTCGAACTCGCATGCCTCGCAGTCCAACATCAACTCACACCCGCATGCCCATCACCACGCCCACCAGGCTCCGGCTACAGCTCCGCTGGGCGGGACCTTCGACAACACCTCTCCGATGAACGGGTACCGGCCATCATCAGCGGCCTACCCGGCTTCAGCATACCAACACCCCGCACGTGCGTACCACGGGCCTCGTCCCGCCGGGACGGCGGGCCAGAGCGGATCGGGGACGTTCCATGTTCACCGAGGCCAGCGTAGCCAGATGTCGCCGTCGGCGAGCGGGGTGACGATGGTGGAATCGGCAGGGGATATAGGGCCTTGGGTGCATGTCACGCGTGGTAGAGAAGGTTGGGAAGGCAGTGACGCTGTTGGTGGCAGTAGTGGAAGTAGGAATGCCGCCGTGGGACCGTCGGTCGATTCCAGCGATGGAGGTAGCGGGAGTGGGAGCAGAGATGCGGGCAAGCGGAGGAGGTGGATACCGCGCTTGGGGGGTAGCCAGGGAGGGCGTGATGGGTCGAGCGAGCGTTAGTGCGAGAGCGCGGGAGTATCATGTAGGGGAGGGGGGAGCCATGTTGTGAATACGGAGAGGTGGTTGTTGTGGCCAGGCATTTCATCATTCTCTCTCGGCGCTGCCGACCTCATCGTTGTTTTTTATGTCTTTCTCTGTAGTCAATGTACACATGTCTGCATCAATGAGTCTACCCTCGTGTGAGCCGGAGTCAGGTATGCTAGAAGCATGATGGACACATGCCGGACGAGGCTGCGTGATGATCCTCAAAAATAATTCATCCCACTATAGCAACATCCTATCTAATCACAAGCCCCCTGTTCTACACACACCTCTATCACTGCATTTTTCTCACACACCCGCTAGTTCCCGAGGGACACAACCCCGCACACTCGACTCAGAGAAGAAGAGCGCCACCGACAACAGCACCCATGCCGATCATAGCAGCGCCGACCTTGCCAGCGGAAGCGACGACGGCACCGGCACCAGAGCTGGCACCAGAGGCCGAGGCGGTGGAGGCCGCGGAGGAGGTAGCAGCCGCGGCGGTCTCGGAGCCGGAACCGGAAGCGGCGGCGGAGGAGGAAGAGGAGTTCTTGCCAGACCAGCCAGAACCGGAGGAGCTGGAGGAGGAAGAGGTGACGTTGCAGACAGGGTCGACGGTGTTGTACCAGGTGGGGACGTCGGAGGAGCAGCTCGACCTTTGATGGATAAGTCGTCAGCTTTGAGCCTCAGATCAAGATGCGGGGGTGTACTCACTGGTAAAGACAGTTCTTGACCTGAGTGATGAAGGTGGTGTTACAAAGACAAGAGGTGTCGTTGCTAATGTTCGAGCACACGTAAGTCTCTATCGGTCCCTCTTGTGGACAACCTGGGAAGCGGGGCGAAGACTCACTAGCTAGAGACGCTGGACGGGCAGTAGTCGGACACCTTCTCAGACATGCAGGTGAGCATACAGGAGGTGTACCTGTCGATGGGTACACAATCGTCAGTCCGTTGGCCGTCACCGGGGAAGATAGACAAGAAGAAGGTGACTCACGCGTTAACCGCGACAGCGGGGATAAGGGCGGCGGCGAGAAGAAGCTTCATGGTGTCGAGATGAGGACTGTGGATTGCTGTGAAGGTACTGCGAGTCTGGTGAGATGAGATGGCTGTGGATTAAAGATACTCTTGGCTTATATATGGCCCGTCTGTCTTCTCTATCTTTCTCGCTGCTCGCCCCTTCTTACGGAAACAGTCGAGACGGTCGGCCGATGCGCTCTCCTGCCTATCTGCTCAACACCCGGTGAGCTTTACATTCCCACTGCGTAGGATCTTTGACCGATCTATCAGTACACAGGTACAGCCACGTATCAGATTACAGGCTCTGAGTTGATGAGGACCGAGACGGGTCAGACTGTCGCACCGAGACGGGTGGGCACCGAGATGTGGAAGGGCTTGTTGCGATATCGACTCTCGTACTCACGGTGGCATACGTTGGCTGTATCAATCTCGCTGTATCAATCTCGGTGGCTTGGCATTTTACTCACCTTTGCATGTCTTTCGTGGCTCTAAACATCGGCCGACATGGAAAGAATCGTCTTCAAGAGAGGAGTGGCCTTCGCGAACGTCGCAAAGAGTTAGTCCTCGGTGAAAGTCCTCGGTGGAAGGCACGGGCGAACGCGTTCATCTTCTTGCTGAAGCCGGAGGGCTGGCTGTTCTCGTGAAGCGAAAGCCCTGTTAGAGGTTACGACAATAACGACACTGCTGGGTGCATACGGGAGGCTTGGCATGTATCTGAGCCGTATCGGACAGGAGAAAAGACACTACTGGCAGGGAAAGATGACCGCCACCGCGTCGGCGGCGCCTTTACCTACGATCATCGTTCGAACACAGGCATGAGACGGCCGGCGGATTCGGCAGCAAAGCAGCTGCGGACTCGTCCGTTATCAGCAGGGCGGTATCAGATAGGGGAGATACCATTTGATGGACCAGCCATCCTTGCCGCCCTCTCGGCCGCTCTACGGAGACGCGGGCGGGGTCCTCGGTGAACCTGGTGCGACATGGAAAAGAAGAACGATGGCTGCAGCTCCCTGCACTGCTAATGTGCGGAAACACCCAGAGCCCTTTCCTCGGTCTGTACATATGTATGGTGCTTGCCAGCAATATCGTCACAACCGTCTGGCCACGGACGACGGCTGGTGTGCCTTCGCTCCTCATTGTTCGGAGCGCTAAAGGCTATGTCCATACGATCCAGAAAACCACTATTGAGGCAGCTGAGGATGGCGATTCCAGTGAGGCTGCGAGGTGATTTGTGCAGAAGTTCCTGGTGTCTTTAGTGAAGTGAACACAGCCCAAATGCATAGCTAGAAGCCACTAGAAGACAATCTTGCCGCAAGGAACTGCTGGCTGTCGTGTGCGTGCAATGATCGTCACCGTCTACTTTAAGGTTAGCGGCGATCTTCTGCACTGCGGCGATCCTCATAAAATCCTTCATGTTCCGTTGTATACAGGATCAGTGGGCAATAGTTATCGCCCACCATCCCCCTCCTCAGCAACCACTGCCTCTCGTCCCGGGGACTCGGCCGTAACATGACATGCACTTCAAGCGGTCAAGCGGTCACTTCGGACCACCTCTTGACCCTCCTCCTCCACTTTTACGAGGCCAGTCAAATAACTCATGCTGAACAACATGTGGTCAGGGTTTATCCGTCTGATCGACCGGCAGCCTTCGGCACAAAAACGTGTCGTATGTACTGAAGAAGCAACACCGACAGCTCTTCTCTCTTCCGCGGCGTCGTCCGTGCAAGGAACGAAGAGAAGGGAACACCGAAGCACCGAGCTCCTTATCAGATATGAACTGCTGTTCCCTAGATTCGGCATGTTCGTACACCAGGTGGCTTGCCTCATCCGTCTCGTGCTTTTCTACCCTGACTTACACCCGGTAGGGCTCGGAGAAAGTCAAGACTGCCGGCCCTCGGTGCGTGTATTGCCGCGTAGGCGCGCCACCCTCCGTTAAGCATTACCATTCACATCGTCATTCGCCCGACGCCGCGAGTCATACATCGTGAGAAGATCATAATGTCTGACATGTGATAGCCTGGTTTAGCATGCTATCTTTCGGTCTTTGCTTGGCATGCAAATCGGCCGTCGGTGCCGAGCGCGCGCAGTCATGTGAACCTCGACCTCGTGAATTGCAGGCATATTCGTTCGCCTCTTCGGGCGGCCTAATGTTCGTGATTCATTCGGTGTTCGGTAGGGAAGACTTGAGGACGACGAGAAAAGGCTGGCGTCCGGAACTGAATCATGGTATAAATCTTATGGTCATAGGCAGGTAACGCACCTTGGAGCATCGGCTTTCTCAACATCATCCTTCCTATCCTCCTTTAACGCCTCTCACCTCCTACGACACTTCCGACATCGTTATCTTTCCAGATGCTCGCACGTGTCTCTCAGATCATCCCGGCGGCGCTGGTTGCCGCCACTGTGGCCAGCGCTGCCGCATTAGAGCCTACTCTGACCAAGCGTGCCGTTGCTTCGCCTGGTGTCCTTGGCTTCCTTGTGAGTTGCCTTCCCCAGCATCGCACGTTCTGGGTACATATCGAGTGTCTGATTATCGGCCTACTCAGGAACCGCCTGCCCGTGGATGGGACTACTCGTCAGCCACCCAATCTCCTTGCGGTGGTATCAGCGGGGTCAATCGATCTGCTTACGGTCTCAGTGAGTGTTATGCCACAGTCCACTTCTGGCCATTCTGATCTCCATCACGCCAGGTACTGGTCTCGAGTTCCAAGTGGAGAACGATGTGTCCAACGTCGTCATCTCATACGCTAGCTCTTCTGACCTTTCTGGCTCGGTTGTTCTGGCGACGGTGGACTCTGTCACAGCTGGCATCATGTGTCTCGAAGGAGAGAATGTCTTTGGTGAGCTGTTCTCCACTGAGTCTCTCGCCGATTTCATTAGGAGGGTTGTTGCTGACATCAGTGATGACCGTACGTAGAGGGCGAGGGCTTCGGCTTTGGGGACAACATCACACTGCAGATCAGCTTCCACGATGATGTGACAGGTCAGCTGCGTTCTTCTCCAAGGCCGTTGATGGAGCTGAATGTGTCAAACCAGAAACCGATCAGTACCAGTGTGCCGACCTCCAGTTCACCTCTGACCATGTCATGTCCGTGACCTGCTCCAACACGAGTACCAGTATGTCATCAGTAGCTCTCCATCTCATGAACACACAGATCGCTGACACGACCTTCGCCCTATAGTCATCACCGCCAGCGGCTCCTCCACCACCACCGGCACCTCCTCCACCGTGACAGTCACCGCCTCCTCCTCCTCCGGCCTCACCGCTCTCCAAGCCGGCTGGCTCGGCGCCTGTGTGACCTTTGCCGTCCTCGGGCTCGCCCTCATCGCGAGCTGGTACTTCGGGCTGGTGTTCTTCTCTCGCAGGTCGCACAAGTTGAACCAGCTTCATGTTGGGAGCCAGAGGATGGCCGACCGGTCGGCGGACGATATATCCGTGAGTGCAAAACCGTACAGGTCAGTGACTGGTGAGAAGAGTCGCTGACGTAGATTGAGAGCAGCTTCAGCGAAGGACCACGGTCGACCACAAGATGGCGCTCTAAGAGCATCAGCTTTCGACCCGGGTTTTGAGAACCCGACGATTCTGGGAGATCGGCAGAGCCTTCTGTCAGTACATAGAGCTAAGGGTATAATCAGGAGAGCATAGGGAAGGGCAGAGTACATACTTTTATAGTGTCAGTGACAGTGACGAGTAATGCAACGTTTGAACACACCCCTCCAGTCTTGAGTATGTATGGCAGTCTTGGCGGATTACCAGGCAAACGGGTCAAAGAAGTCGCTAAAAGTAAGGTCATGCTGCATGATAAGTCACCATCTACGTACAGTATCGCCCCTCTCTCTCTCTATGCCCCTGCATCAGGTGTGCTTTGGGCACCACAACTCGCTCTTATAGCCCGGCCACCTTGGTGTATGCCGCAGGGTTGAATCTCTGGTGAGCCG
The DNA here is from genome assembly GCA_036427605.1 of Cryptococcus sp. DSM 104549. NCBI lineage: Eukaryota > Fungi > Basidiomycota > Tremellomycetes > Tremellales > Cryptococcaceae > Cryptococcus > Cryptococcus jaspeensis. The sequence continues at coordinate 887,559 of CP144049.1, forward strand.
CCTTGATGACGTACAGCGGGAAGCTCGAGACGGCGACAATCACCGCGACCTTGTAAGCGAACGTCTTCGACAAAACGAATCCAAGATCTACCGCGCACCGGTCAGCTGCTTGTTGGACGTATCATGGCGCACAGTGAAGATTGTTCGCGTGGACTCACCAAAGTACTCAGGCAACACCGCCATACTCCCAAAGTACACTAACGCCGTCCCCAGCTCTGACAAGACCATGTAGCTGTGCCACGTCGTGACCTCGAGCGCGACCATGATGAGCTCGTTGATGACGAGCGCCGTGAACGAGATGGCGACGATGTGAAGGAACTCCGATTCGAACAGGAGGAGGGAGAGGAGCATGATGATACCGCCTGAGTGCAGAAAGGGGAGGCGTCAGCTCGGTTTCACCCCATATCCCAGTGCAGAGAATCGCACCTTGATACACGCTGATGGTAAGCCAAGTGAAGAACGTCTTGTAGCTCAACGACCGTCCCTGCCAAACCAGCAATACGTCAGCTACTCTGTCGGCGTATGAGTGAACATCAAAGCTCACCTTGGTCAGCTCCTTGTAAAGCTCTGGATACAGAAGGGCCAGGTCCTCGTTCACATCCCTGTCCAGAACAAGCGAGAATACCGGCGCCATGGTGTACAGCGTCGCGTACCCGACTTGCAGCCACCCTTGATACAGAGCAATCGCTATCATCACAGATCAGCTCTCTGCATTACCTCTCACAATGGATACAGAGACTTACGCGCAAAGAAGAAGATTGAGCTGAACACAGCTTGGATCACCGCGATGATCAGTCCGCGATGAATAACAAACTGAGAGAGCTTGGCCGAGCGTTTGTACGAGTTTCGGCCGTGCCACAGCAGGAGCTTGGTGAGGTAGGAGAACTGGTTGATGCTGAAGTCGGCTGCCAGGGATGCTTGCTTTCCTTCTTTGCCAACGATACCAACGCCTGCGAGAGGACAAATCAGCTTTATGGTCTGCTGTTGATGCAACAACTGAGGCTGGACAGCGAACGTACCGACATCCGCAGCCTGGATCATGCTAACGTCGTTACCCCCATCACCGATGCAGCACACCGTCTTCTTCGTGTACTCTCTGATCAGGTACGCCACATCGGCCTTCTGAGTCGGGGAGCAGCGGCAGGCTACGACGACAGGAAGTTGGGTGGCCAGGATGATGAATTCGGTGCGGAAGCGGTCGAGGCAAAGCTGAAATCAGATGTCTGTGTCAGTGCAAAGACGAACCCTAGAGACCTAGACATATGGCATACCTGCAGAGACTCGCCGTCGATAACGAGGCAGCAGTCCAGCTTGTTCTGTAGGAAATCCAGCATATCTCGCACTTGATCCGGGGTTTTCACTGTCACTTCGTTTCAGCCTGCGTCCTAGTGGCGTGTTGCGATACGAAGCCCAACCGAGACTCACATTTGGCCACCTGGTGGATGTACTGCCCCCTAGCGACAAGCTTGCTCGACACCGCGATGTTCGTCGCCGTCTCAATCTTGTCCCCCGTTAACATCCAGATCCTCAGCCCCGCATTCCTCAGCAGCTCCAGCGTGCTCTTCACGTCCTCTTGCAGTTTGTCCTCCACACCCGTCAGCGCCAGGAGCTCGATATCAACCTCGAGGCACTCGGACACGACTCGCGTCATCTCGGAAGCACGCTCATCGCCGGGAAGAAGCTGCGCTGCGCGGTACCGCTTGTCAAAGGTAGCGTACGCATCGTCCGAGAGACGTTTCCGCCCGAGGACGAGCGTCCTCAATCCCTCTCGCGCCATATTCCCGCACTCCTCCTCCAGCCAGTCATTCTTCTGCACAATCCGGCTCATGATCACATCCGCGCCCTTCTGGACGAAAGTGATACCCCCCGAAGCGCGGTCGCGCACGATGATGCCCATGCGTTTGGACTCGGAGGTGAAGGGGAAGACGGCGAGGATGTCGAAGGTGTAGGTGGTGCCTTGGGCGGAGCGGACAGACATGCTGGTGCGGTCCCGCGCGGTGAGGGTGAGCCCAACTGATTCGGTCCATTGGACGATGGCGACTTCGTCGGGGGAGGAGGCTTGGTAGGTGACAGAGCCGTCGTCGTTGGCGACCGGGGTGACCTATCGGAGTGGTGTCAGCTCGGCGGACATGCGTGGGGCCAAATGCGGTGAGCCCTATGAGTGTTACCTACATTGTGACATGTGGCCAGCGCCATCACGGCATCGCGGACCCTCCCAGACATATCTCTCCTCCCTCGGATGTTGGCGCTGGGAACTGAGCTTTGTCTCCTTTCGTCTGCGCAAGACTGGCGTCAGCTGGACTTTCAGGCGATGGAAAAAAACTGTGCAGCTCACGTCCAAGTTCTTTCTCCCCTAGAGCCTGCACCAAAAGATGCGCCACCTCGTCCATCGAGTCCCATCCAAACACCAGCGTTCCCATATGCAGTTTCTTGAGCTCCATCTCTACCGGCGAGCGAGTCGTCAGCTTTCTGGTCTTACTCCGCGACACATTGAACCCAGCTGACCATTCCTCGTCAAAGTCCCGGTCTTATCGCTCAAGAGATACTCGACACGCCCAAGCTCCTCGGGGAGCGTGCTGGTGCGCACGATCGTTTCGGGGATCTCCTTGTCCGTCTGGATCTGATGCGCGTAGACGGTCTTGCCCATGTCTAGGTTGACTCGCAGACTGGCGATGGTTGTCAGCTCATAGTCGTCCGCGGGTTAGGGATGACATTGAGCGCACCTGATGGGAATGATGGACGAAAACAGGATTAGGAACCGGAAGACGTAGATGTACCACTGTCCCCTAAACCCGTTGAGGGCGACTAGGAAGACGGAGAGTGCAAAAGTCACCGTGCACAAGATCTACCCACAGATCAGCACCCGCCTAGGAGGGCTTACCCATCTGACGGTCAGGAAAACTCACCTTGGCCATCCTGTTGACCTCTTTCTCAAGCGTCCCCATCTTCGTCTCCGGTTCGCTCGTATTAAGCACTGCTCGTGTCTCCTTGCCCGTGTAGACCACCAGCCCGACCGCGGAGCCTGCCGCCAGGACGGTGTTTGCCCAGAGTACGTTCTCAACATTGAGAGGGATGGAGGTTTCCGTCTGGGCGCCGGGTGCGAGGGATCGGAGGGTGAGGACGGCGTAGAATGTGTGAATGTCTTTGATGGGAGGGTCGGCTGTTTGTCTGGGTTAGTTGATTACTCCAATGTGAGAGGAATCGTTAACTCACCATACAAGCTGCCCTCGGCGCTTCCAACCCCTGCCTCCCCCATCGCCTGCGTCTCCCCGACCGCCACCTTCAACTTCCAATCCGTCTCCCCATCCAGCTGGTCCGTCCGCACAAAACACGTCCCTTCCTCTTCGCTGGTGGTGAGAAGCACCATGTCGGCCGGCACACGCTGGCTCTTCTCCAGGAGCACCATGTCGCCGACTTTGATGGATGATGCCGGGGTGGAGCGGGTTTGAGGCCTTGGGAGGGAGGGGGTGGATGGGTCTGGAGAGGGAGATGGGGAAGCCGGTTGGGGGAGTAGGATGAGGTAGCGTGTGGAATTGGACTCGCGGTCACGGAGGTATCGCGAGTAGTCGTCGTAGGCTTCTTTGCCCATGGTCACGGCGAGAACAAAGGCGAGGGGCGCGACGTAGGTGACGATGTAGCCTGTTGTGGGACACAGTCGGCATCAACCTCATCCCTTTGGCACTTCCTGATTGTTGATACGTACCGATCTTCAACGCAGGGATGAATTGACTCAGCGCCACCACGAGAAAGTAGAAGTTGAAGAAGAATTTGAACTGCTCGTAGAAGACGAGGGGGAGGAAGGAGGCGACAGAGTATTTCTGATTGCGAACAACATTCGCGGGGTACGGGGATTTGGAGGCTGAAGTTTTGTCAGCAAATGACCCCACGTCGTATGCAATGTGATGCTCACAAGTAGGCTGTAGTGGGATTGTCCGTGATTTGTTCTTACCCGCAGGCTTCACTACTGGCACCTGACCGTCCATCATTTCCTCCTCCTCTAACCGATCTTCGAAACCGCCTTGGTCTCCAGAACGATCTCCCAAACCGCCTAGCAGTGAAGCCTCCTCCTCCGTGACATCGCTGACCCGCTTCTTCTTCGCGCCCTTCCCAAAGCCGCTTGCCAGCGACCTACGCGACGAGGACGGCGCATCGGTTGGCAACTGGGGCATCGCGCTAAATGTCGTGGGGCTGGCAGCAGGGCGCTGGGAGAGGGTACGGAGGGGATAGCTCGATTTGACGGGGGTATATGAGGGCATCGAGAGGGTGGGCGATCATGAGACGGGGGAGAGGCGCATGACGGGGAGGCGAGGGTGGAGGAAGGGTGGAGGCGATGGGCCGAGCGTTTGGCCGAGCGTTTGAGGCTGATTTTTGCGCGGACTGGAAGCTTGAAAAGCTGGTACGCGATGGTCTCCTAATCTGTTCTTCTCCTCTGTGCTGTCTTGAGGGTGTTTCATGAGTAACAACTGCCAAAACAACAGCGAATTGTTGTTGTCGATGCGAGGTGCGTGGGGTGGTTGCCGCGCTGGCTGTGTTTCGGTGACGTCACGTGATATTTGATCCCGTCGTTGTTTAGGCGGCGCCGGCAATTTGCTCTCGCTGTATCCGACCCGTTTTCTTCTTCATCTCGTCCATCCTATAGCATCCCCCGCATTACCACCCCCCTCTTCACTCCCACAATGTACCCCGGGGACGAGCCAGGACCCAGCAGCGCGACAATTACAGCCTCGACGAAGGGCAAGGAGCGCGCCAGAGCCCCTTTCCCCGCGGGGGCGGGGGCCGGCTCGGTCAATACGCCGCTCGAGGAGCACATGTGGCCACCGGCGAGGGAGAGCGAGCGGTGGACCGCCACAGGAGCTTGGAGGAAGAGCAGAGAGAGGGCAAAGGCCGACAAGTCGAGCTGGGATGCAGGTGAGGTTGCCGATATATATTCAGGAGGGCTCTATGCTGACCAATGTTTCAGTTATCAGCCGAGGAGCAGCGGGGGGTATAGCCGGGTGCATCGTGAGTCGCTCCGCCGCCCTGTTTTGGGTGCTTCACTAACGTCTCCATGCAGGCCAAAACAGCGATCGCACCACTAGACCGGGTCAAGATCCTCTTCCAGACATCCAACGCCGAGTTCCGTCAATACGCAGGTTCGGCCATCTCTCTCCATGGCCCGGCCATCGCCGACCCATTCGGCCACACCTCTCAACAGCCTCCGCTGACACGTACTCTCTTCTATAGGTACCCCCATGGGCCTCCTGCACGCCACACGACTCATCTACCAGACGTCTGGTATCAGAGGACTGTTCCAGGGTCACTCGGTGACCCTCTTGCGCATCTTTCCTTATGCCGGCATCAAGTACATGCTGTACGATGTGATGGAGAGGGTAGGTCGTGTGAGCACTGGCATCGGTGGGGAGGTGAAAGCTGACAACGGCGATGTGTAGGTGTTGATCAAGACGCCTGATCAGCGTACTCCTGCCCGGTTCTTTGTCGCTGGTGCCGTCTCTGGTGTGTATATGATAAGAGAAGTCCGCAGGCTCCTTTGTCCTCTGCTCACTCCTCCACCCATCTCCAGGCGTCTCATCAGTCCTCTTCACCTACCCCCTCGAGCTCATCCGCGTTCGCCTCGCCTACCAGACCAAAACCTCCGAACGCACCTCCCTCGCCCAAGTTGTCCGCTCCATCTACCACGAATCCGACGTCGTCCACTCCCGGAAACACAACGTCTCCCCCTTCATCCGCTCCCTCCCCCTCTACCCCTTCTACCGCGGCTTCTCCATGACCATCATCGGCATGGTCCCCTACGCCGGCGTCTCGTTCCTCACGTACGGTACGCTCAAGCGGCACGCCGCAGAGTACATCCCGTACTTCCGCGACCGGCCTACGGCGCGGGACCTCGTGTGCGGAGCGGTGGCAGGCGCGGTCAGCCAGACGTCGAGTTACCCGTTCGAGGTGATCAGGCGGCGGATGCAGGTTGGAGGGGCGGAGCCGGGAGGGGGCGTGTCGTGGAGGGAGGCGGTGAGCAGGATATACAGCGCCAAGGGGTGGAAGGGGTTCTATGTGGGGTTGAGTATCGGGTATGTCAAGGTGGTCCCCATGACTGCGTGAGTACAATTTCCGTTGCTCCTTCTGAGTGTAGCAGCGCCCGGTACAGGCTGACTTTAGACGCGGGGGTGAAGGATCTCATTCGCATCATGGCAACTCCTCATCCGCCTGATGGACCTGTAGACGATGTATTAGACGTAGACGGAAGGAGAGGGAACGGACGATCAGCATTGTCACGCGCCGAGACGCATAAATCATGGACCAGCATTTGCATCATGCATCTCTCCAATCTTGTATCGCTCACATCATGGTTCTGTATTGAAGGTTGTGGAGGAGTAGATGGAGAGCGGGGACCAGGTGAGCACAACGCGAGCAGAAGGGCGATGGTCCTCGAACCTGACAAATAGCGCAGGTATCCCACAAGCTGCATGCGAAGCGTAGTACTGAACCATAACAACTCAAGACCTCCCGTCTCAATACTACACTCGCACCCATCAGCTCCCCCTCCACCGCAGCCTTACCCCGACACCCCAAACCATCACGTACGATATTGAACCACTCCGACGCCCCCCTCCGAAGGAACGTCGACCGCAGATCCCCACCGGGACTATCCTCGTTAGGTGCTTGTCAGATCGGAGCTCGGCGTCAGGGAGGAAACAGTACTTGTAAGCTCACATTACTGTAGGGTCGACGAGGTGCACCCAGAGGCGAAATGAACCGGCGGGGACGACCCCGACTACCATCGGGCTATCGGGTGGAGGGCCGTTAGTGCTGACGCCCGCGACCTTTGTCTAAGTAGTTCCCCGAGCCATGCCCGCCCTACTCCATCCTCTCCCACACCGTCTCCTCGTCCTCCGCACCACCCTCGCACACCATGCCCACACCACCAACTCACCAAAGGTCGGCCTCTCCTCTCCACAACCCGAATCGCAGCTCTGCCCGCACCGGCAGCAAAGGCGCCACCTGCGGCTGGCTATACGGCGATGTTGATTCGAGCTCGAGGTAGATGAGGAGGTTTTGGAATGCGCGGGGGCTGCTTGATAGGGTGGAAGGATCATGGTTAAGCAGTGTGGAGTGTGGAAGAGGAAGAGGGGCGAGAGGAGGGTGTCAGAGTCAGCGTGAGATATGCGAAGAGAAGTGCCCCGGAAGCGTACCTTGTGGGACGAACTCTTCCTCCAGACAGGACCGAGATGGTCACCCTCGCCTCAGGTGGGAACTGCACCAGTCCGATCCCCGACCCAGCATCTAAGTACGGGCTCACATCAGCACCTTTCAGCTCTAAGCGCGCAGCTGGGGAAGGCGATATCACTGACCTGTCCCGAGGTACCGCAGATAAGAAGGCATCCCTTCGAAAGAGACGTTATACTCGCTGGTCGTTAGCGTCAGCTGACCGTTGTAAGCCTAGGCGGAGGTTGATAGCAACTCACAGATCGTCGTCGTCAAATGCACCGGAGTAGGCCATTATAATACTGTGAGTGTTGACGGGAGAAGGTGGGATGGGATGAGGCTGGGACGACGGCGCGACGGCGTTATGAAGAAGGAAGATTAGAGGAACTAACCAGTATGGAGAGAGAGCGGTAAAAGCGACAACACGGGGGCAAGGAAATGCATGCCATTCTGCTATATATGCCCCGAGACTCGAATGGGGCTTATCAGACGTTCAGATCAGACTGATCACGGCCATAAAGCCGTCGCGTGGCGCGAGGCGAGCGCCCTTCCTCGTCGTTCCTCGGGTCTTTCCTCCATGACTCACCGCCTTTCCTGGCTTTCCTTCTCTCTCGTGGTCGTGCACGGAACGAGGAAGCCTCATTTAGACCTCCATGCATACGCTGGGTACTCACCAAGCTATGCATAAATCGCCTGTGGCGGAAAGAACGTGCTTTTCTGGCTTGTTGTGTGAGTGGAAGAGTCAGTCAAAGGAGGACCGGAAGGAAGACGCGTCAACGCCGTCAATAACGCCTCTTTCCTCTCCCTTCGCGTTCTATCTGGGTGTGTGCTGATCTGCTGGACATCGAAGGGGGATGCAAAGATGATCATCGCACACGTAGCCGTCATGCGTGAGCGTGTATCATACATCCGAAGCTTAGAGTACCATGCCTCAACAGCGACGATACTGATGGACTATTTGCAAGTTATATTGTTAGGCTGAGCTTTGAAAAGCAAGCCCCATCCATTTAAAATCCCTACTAAAAGCCGCCTACCCTCTTCTTCGCCGTCTTCTTCTTCTTCTCCAGCCGTCCACCAAACGGTCCCCTCTCTACCTGGGTGCTAGCCCACATCAGTCCCTGGCTTTCGTCTGCCACCCCAGGCATGCTAGGTGGCGGAGAAGACCTCTGGTGAGGACGAGGCCGCGGTGTCTCGGCAGGTGTGGCCGATACACCGAGAGTAGGGGGTACAAGGTGGCTGAAGGATTGGGGTTGGGTCGCACTGGGGGTGGGGCGCGGTGTGGGCAGTGTGTGAGAGAATGATGGTTGGGTGCTCTGGATGGTCGGTAGACCTGGCGCCTTTGGGCGCAGGGACGAAGATCTCCCCAGCTCTTCTTCCTCTGGTCCCCTCCACGTACTCCATGACCACGCCGCCGGATCTTCCCCGACCTTCCAGTCCGCCATCAGTCCCCTAGCCGTCAACCCCTGCAGCCTATCTTCCGCCTGAGCGCCAGCTCCCTCGCCCATATCCAGGTCATCCAGCTCGCCAGCTTTTGGCAACAACACCTTCAGCTCTATCTTGGGCGGCTCCTTGTCGTTGAGGCTCAGCTGCCCAGCCGCACGCGCAAAGAGGTCATCTGGCTCCGGTGCGGGCTCGTTGCCAGGCTGCACAGACCGGCCTCGCTGGGGTGGAAGCGGTGGGAGGAGGTTGTCAGACGCAAAGACAGTCTGGGATAAGGCCAGATCGAGCGCAAGTTGCGCCGTGTCTAGTCGGCTGTTGGTGTTAGACTGGTTGGGGTGGATGTCCAGGAGATCGAAGAAGACGGAGGTGGCGGCAAGGGGACCGTCACCTTGCGACAGGGGGGCGGTACAGTCGGCCAGGACAGGATTGGTCGGTAAGAGGGTGGTGGCGATGGGAAGGTATTTGGAGAGGTTCAAGGAGTCGAACCTCTCAAGTGTTGACCTCACCGCGAGAGGGTCAATGGGGAGTGGGGATAAGAGGTGGGAGTGCCGTTTTCTGAGGTTCCAGTCAAGAGAGTCTCTTGCGATGTCGCCTCTGTTGTCAATATTATGTCAGTGTTCATGCGCGCTCGCATCGTTGATGACGACTCACGCAGTCACCAGGTGATCCATAGTAGCCTCCATTTCTCGCATGTACCTCTCAAATTCGTTCGGGACGAACCATCCCTCCCGATCCGCCTCCTCCCCCAGCTTGTTGATTTCAAGCCACGCCCACCGCAGGTTCAACTCCTTCCATTTGACTCCGCTCTGCACCTCTCCGTCTGCGCCCACCCCGGAGGACTGAAGGTCCTTCCCAACCAGAGTCTCCACATCGTCATCCCAGATGGCCTTCAGATCCCATTTCTTCTGCTTCCCGGCCTTCCCAGCTCCATCTGCTTGCGCATCGTCTATTGCATCCTCTTCTTGAGCATCGGGTAGCAGTGAGACACACCACATGGCACTGTCCGGAGCCAGGCCAATGATGGAGGTGGGATGGCGCATCGAGTCGACGGAAAGGTAGGCGATGTTTGTGAGGTGCTGAGGGACAGAGAGAGCGTAGGGTTGGGTGAGAAGGCGCAGAGGTGAGGAGTTGCTGAAACTCAATCCCATGGCAAGCTGTTGAGAGCCAGAGTAGATGACCATTGATGTGCCTATTACGAAGTCAGTGACAATCTGGCAATCACAGTCGTCACAGTCGGAAAGGGACCATACCTTTGCCCAGAGAAGGGACTAACGCGGCGTCCAGATCGTGTGCCGCCCCGCCCATGTTGTGCTTCCAGCTTAGTGCTGGAACCCCCCGCCCAATTTCATTGACCCAAATGACCTCGTGTGTCGTGATCAAGACGGTGTGCCCGGAGTTGCGCTGCAGAGCAGTCTTTTCAAGCGATACGAAAGATCGCCCTTGACCGCGCAGGCTCATGAGAGAGGTGGTGGGGTGGGCCGGATCCTAACCAGAAACATCAGAAAATATGTTGGGCAAGAAGGGTGTACTCACGTCTATGTCAATTACCACTGCCTCGGAGGATGAGACCACCAGCGCTGTCCCAGGACGAGTTCCAAACGCTACTCTAAAGAACTGATTTCGATCCTCAGTGACCTTGTCACGAATCTTCCGACTGATTTCATTGGATCAGCTTGATATGAAGCGACCGACCAGGCAGACTATCAAACTCACAGGTTCATGACTTTGTTGACGGTCCTCCCCTTGGTTTCCTTTTCGTCCCACCACATCCATACCCCTCCTCCCTCATCCACGACTAGAACCCGCGACCAGACTTCGGGATCCAGCGCCACGTCAACATGACGCCGATTCTCGGTGTCTTCGTACGACAACTGCCCCGTGCAAAGGGATGTGACTGGTGGCGAGGCGCTGGGAGGCAGGTAGCCGTAGGATGGGATGACGTTGATCATGTGGGTGACTGTACGAACGCGTACCACAAGGCATGTGGCGTCACCTGCAATAGATCGAGTCAGTTAGTTGTATGCACCGCTCAGCTAGCAATATTACTTACGATCTATACGAGCCGTCGAGACCACCGGCGAGCTGACGATCTGCAGAATGGGTGTCGGGAAGCACTCAATCGGTTTAGCGGCTGGCGCGAAGCGAAACTTGTTCCGTCTGTCAATGTGCAGGACATTGGCCGGAAGCAGAGGAGATATGTCTAGATAGAGATGACAATAGTCAGCAGGCGCATCTATACTCATGAGTCCAGGAAGCTTACTCAGATCATGCCCCACTTCGCCCACCGGGAAAGCCACCAGCGTCCGTGCTATCCTCGCCTTTGGGTTGTGTATCACAGCCACTGTCTGTCCTCGGTACACCTGCCAGTCTCCGTCCCACTCGTCCATGCTCTGGGATGCAGCACCCGCAGGCTGCTTTGACGTTCCGGATGGCCCCGCAACGCCGTGCTCCTCCAACAATATCGATGTGACGATATCCCGTAGCCCGTCCCGTTCATATGGGAGGCAGAGCTCTTCGGCATATTTGACCTGAGAAACTGTCAATGAGTCTGACAGCCAATAAGCATATAGTCTGGTCGAAGACACACTGATGAAGTTATGACCTCTTTGAGGGGTCGAGTCTCTCGGGGGGGATCAGGCAGTCGTGTCGGGGGGAAAAAGCAGGTTGCGTTGCTGCCGAGCTTGTATTTGAGCTCTACACACAGCGTCAATCTCGACAGTACCTTTTCCATCCACTTCTAAGAGAAGTTTTCTCACCGTTCCTGTTCTCTGTAGCCCATCTCCAATTCCACCGACCTCGTCTTCGTTCCAGTCCCACCCCTCCTGCCCTCCCAAAGTCAAGCTCTACGCCTCCTGTCCCTACACGCACATCGACACCATCCTTGCTTGTCTCCCCGATGTTGTCTCCGGCTTCTTGAGATTCTGTCCGAGTGTGCTTCCTTTGCCCTCGTTTGGTTCGCGAGAGTATAAGGTACTCGACCGAGGGCGGGCATGCCATGGTGGTGGCTTAGATTTGTTGATGGGCAGATGCCGAGGCCGCGAAGGGTGAAGCCATGGGCGTTCGGGCACTTGAAGCTGTGTGGTGACGACGAGTCGAGCGTCCTAATAGCGGCGCAGTCGAGGTGCCCGGGGAGAAGGAGATGCTGGGCTACTTTGGTGCTGTCTACGAGGACCATGGATAGGAGAAAGCGGCGGCGGCGAAAAGCTACGCGTGAACTCGCGGCTGCTTGGGAGGTGGTGCCTGGTCACCACCCGGCGATTCAAGATACTTTCTGGTCTCAGTAGTGGTCTGCCGCCGGCGGGGCCGCGGGGTTCCCGAAGCTTGGTGGGGACTCGGGTCCTGCGACGCAAGCAAGTATAACTGATGCATACACATCAGCGCCTTGCAAAACGGTACGGAAAGCGCACTCATCAGCGAGAGGCGAGAAGGTAGTAGACATGCAGCAAGTGGTAGAGCTGACTGTAGCTAATGGAGCCACAAAGGGCGGACCGGAGCTATTGCAAAACGGCGGAAGGTTGGGAACAGGGGGTAGCAAGATGTATGGAGAAGAACGCTTTACCACATAGAGGGAGGATAGAGTCAGGTCAGAGTGGCATTACTTACACGGGGGCGCTGCGACCACTTAGACTGAATGAGCCTCGCAATCGCACGTATGTGCCATTGCATCCGGCAGCAAAAAGGTATTGTGCTCTCCCAACCTAGGCTCTACATCTTATCGATTATAGCCCTACATTGTTTGTGCCAGTACCTTCCGGTGAGCTGTCAGTCGGGCTGCCGCTTTAGTGATTTCCATCACCTTACTCCGCCTACCGTTAATAATTGGGTAATTAACGTGGGTCTTTTGCTTTCGATTTGTTTACGTAACTCTACTTGTAGACTGAAGACCGACAGCTTCCGCACAAAGCCGCCATCCGTCTGCAAAGCGAGTAAGTACGGTGTTGCACGCTATCGTTTCGGGAAGAAGGAAGATTGGATCGAGCGTGGTGGGTGGCCGACCAGCAGCGAGCCTTTGCTCACCCTCTGGTGGAGGTAGCCACAGCAGCATCGTAGTGAGCACTAAAATACTACTGCAAGTCACAGTCATGGTCTAAGTGGACTGAGCCTAAACTTCTATGGTCGACGCCCCCGCCGTTTCTCGTGTCCTAGATCCAGACACTGAGCGTCTTCACCTCGAAGCACCCGAAGTCCATGTAGACCGTCGTGATGTCGCCCTCAGTGATGTATTCAGCTGCCCCCTCGGTCTCTTCCTCCAGGGCATTCACCCAAGCCATCTTGGTAGGCTTCAGACCGGTGCTGCGCGAAGATTATCAACCTCGACTCCACCGTCCACCCTCTCTTGACAGGACTTACATCTTCAGCGGACACTTCGTACGTCCACCCAGGCTGTCGTACAGTCTAAGAATGAGCGATTTTGAGGAAGACCCAGAGGTAAAGTCGTTCTCGCCGCGCTTGATCGTCTCGAGGATGACGCTCTTGCTGTCGACGTCGAAGGTGGCCGGAAGAACGGCTTTGTCTGCGTGCACAGAGTACACTGCTTTGTCAGCTCTGGTACTGATACGTCTGGACTTACCATGTACGTTGTTCACGTATCGCAAAGCATCCTTCACTACCCCACTTTCAAGCAAGCGTCCCGCGTGCGGCATCAAGGCGAACGTGAACTCATGTTCACCCTGATCTTGCTCGGGGTCGGGAGCAGTGGCGGATCGCAACAGCGAAATCCTACTCCTCTATCAGCTTGTCATAACTTCTTGCACGAATGACACCTAATCTTACCTCATGGCATTCCCCTCCACAGCATAGCCATACTTGTAATCGCTGACGATCGTCATCCCGTACCCCGCCTCGCTCAAGTCGGCAAACATGTGGGCGCAGACCTCGAATTTGGCTTGGTCGATCTGCGTGTTTCGGTGGGTCGGGCGCTCAATCACGCCAAACTGGGTGCCGTAGGTGGCTTGAGATGAGTGGATATCGACGGGTAGAGCGACTGTAGGTCAAGCATCAGTTGCTACGTCTACAGTAGCGAAAACGTAACAGTTGACGTACACTTGAGTATCTTGTGCTTCTCGTGCCAATCGACCTTGGCCGCTACATCAATATAGGACCTTTGTCCAGGAGCCCTAGCATTGATTGATATCTGACTTGGACGTCAGCCTCTGGCCTTGATCATTGACGACTCACCTCCAGCACAACGACGCTCTGCCCAAATCTCGACGTGGTTTTGATCGTCGACCTCAACGGCCCATCTGCAAGCACCTCCACCTCATCAAACGGGACCTCCCGACCACAGTCAAGATGGTAGATCTCGGCGTCCCACGCGTCGTACGAGAGAGGGTAATCCTCGTACAGCATGAGGCCGGCGGTGTCGGTGCCAGGGCCAGAGAGGATGAGCTCTCGGTCGAGGGTGAGGTCCACGAGAGAGGTGATCCGCCCGTTGGCGATGATGAGCTGGAGCTGGGAGTTGGAGAGGACGAATGATCCTCCCGACTGGACTGCACTTGGGCAGTCCAGCGCGTCGGTGCTCGCAGGAAAGGCTCCCAAGCCGGTCTCGTCGGCATTCATGAACGCCAGAGCACAGCCGTCCTCCGTAGGCTGGGTAGGCTTCTCCCCAAGCTGACCTGCCAAGTCCGCCGGCAGCTTGATCACCTCAGCTCGCGGCAGACGAAGCGAGTCCAAGGTCACCAGCTCGGACTGAGAGTGCCCGTTGGCTTGCCCCTTGCTGAACAGAGCGTTCAACGCCTGGTCCAGCAGCTCACGGGTCTGGCCCAGACGAAGACGGTAGATCTCTCGAGCATCGTCGTTGCACATCTTGATGGAGGTGCCGGGGAGGACGTCGTGGAACTGGTTGAGCATGATGTCGTGCCAGATCTCGTCGAGCTGCGGCCTGTGAGAACAGTCAGCGGCTGCATTGGTCTTGACAAACAGAAAACACCGACTCACTTGGGATATGTGTAGCTGGGGTTGGAGATGCTCGCCAGAATAGCAAAGTACTCAACATCACGAAGGAGCTTCTCCATGCTCTTGTTGCCCGATTTGATAGCAGCTTGGCTCGTGAATGTCTGTTTGTAGCACTTGGTCAGTACGGTTGCTGAGTACATTCGCGATCCTACGCCAAATCAGACTCACACCTCGGTGCAGCTCAAAGTACAGCTCTCCTCGCCAGGTCGGCAGCTTCTTCCCGCCTTTGCTCTTGCGGCAGAGATGCTCAAAGAAACGCTCAGGACTGGCCACCTGCACGGAGGGCACTTCCCGATCGCGATGGGCAAGCGACCCCAAGCGTCGGAGCTGTAGATTTGTCAGCTTCGACTGTTCGTATGGAAGGTGGCTACGACGTAACTGACCTTCTCGAGCATCAGAGCCGTAGGCCCACCACCTCCATCACCGTTCCCGAACAGCAGAAGACACTCGTCGGTGACTTCGAGGTTCTTGTTCTTCTCGATGCCCTGCAGAAGCTCGCCGCTGACATGGTCAACTATGACCACAGAACTGATAGACTTACTAGTTGGCTTGGGCGTTGTAGGTGTTGGTCGGGGTCATGTGGGCCAGAACCTGGCTGCCGTCGAGACCGCACCAGTTGAACGTTGAATTGGGGAAGACGTTGATGTTGTTCCACGACAGCTGTTGTTGATTAGCTCTTGCCTCCCGCCCACGGTTGATCTCGAGCTCACCTTTTGCGTGAAAAAGTAATCAATTCCTGCCAGCCTCAGGATCTGGGGGAGCTGCGGGGCATACCCAAAAGTGTCCGGCAACCACGCAACCCTTGACCTCACGCCAAACTTCTCCTGGAAGTACCTCTGACCATAGAGGTACTGCCTTATCAACGATTCACCCGACGGCAGCACGCAGTCGTGCTCCAGCCACGAGCCACCGATTGGGTGGAACTTGCCCGCCTTGGTCGCGGCAATGACTTTGTCGAACAAGGCGGGGTACAGCTGCTCGAGCCACACGAACTGCTGGGCGGAGGACGCGGTGAATTGGTGCTCCGGGTAGCGCGCCATGAGGTCGATTTGAGTGCTCCAGCTACGGGCCACCTTTTGCTGGGTGTGGAGGTAGCGCCAAAGCCAGCCAGTGTCGATGTGGCTGTGTATCAGGGGCTGTCAGCTAGCTTTTGTGGTGATAACGTAGCTGGACGCGTACCAATGGCCGATGGCCCATATCTGTAGCTTGTCCTCATCCTCCTCCAGCGCCTTGGACGAGTCCCCAATGACCTCAGCAGCGATAGCTCTGCCCTCTTTGACTGTTGTATCGATGAGCTCAGGAGTGTCGGACCTGAAAGCGTTCATGATGTCGTTGGCAGCCTTGAGAGCGCGGCGCGAGAGGGACGACTGTGCACCGTTGGGATGGCGGACGAGCTGGTGGAGGATTTGGAAGTCGGTCCGAAGAGCTGCTGCCTCGGAGCGCTGGAGGATGAGGTCTGCGATGTCGATTGTGTAGTCCATGTTCATCTGAGAGGTTCATGGTCAGACATGTCTCAAACACCGACACCATAGCACTGAAGCCACTCACGTCCGGGGGGTGGTGACGGAGCCCGTTGATGCCAATCCCGAAGATGCCGTTGCAGGCGACTTCGATCCAGCACTCGTACCTCCCGGCCTTGACCGCGTCACGAGGGATGATGTGCTCCACGCGCCGGTCCTCTACGTACCCCGGGTACGCTTGAATGGTGGAATTGGGGCCTCCCGTGATGCCTAACGAGCGAGTATATGTCAGCTCATCAGATCTGTCTGTCCAGCAGGCTGAACATACCGTGGATTGGGTTGCCCTCAAGATCGAATATCATCCCTTCGCACCCGGGGTCAAACTCGACTGGAATGCCTGTCAGCTCGTACTTCATCATCGCACATAACATGACTCACAGATGACAGGCTCCTTTGAATCCTGAAACTCTTTTGGGATGGTCAGGTTGGCGTGTACCCAGTGTTGAGACCAGCTCTTCCCGAGAAAGTCGCCCTTCTTGAGTGGCCGCCCTGCGCCAGACTGAAACTGCTGCTTGGCCTGCTGGAAGGTCGCCTTGTCGGTGCCAGGACACGACCAGACGGTCATGTCGACAGTCTGATCAT
Organism: Cryptococcus sp. DSM 104549; assembly: GCA_036427605.1. Taxonomy (NCBI): domain Eukaryota; kingdom Fungi; phylum Basidiomycota; class Tremellomycetes; order Tremellales; family Cryptococcaceae; genus Cryptococcus; species Cryptococcus jaspeensis. The sequence goes on from CP144049.1 coordinate 904,253, forward strand.
CGCTTCGTCGAGCTCGATCGAGCGCAGAGGTGAGGTTGAACTCGTCGAATGGACCGTGAAGGAACAAGTCTAAACGTTTTGTCGCCTGCCATCCATGAAGTGCATCAGCGAGCGTCTTGGGTAACTCGTCATCGCTATGAGATATACTTACGATCCCCGGCAAGAGCGAGTGAATGGCTTCCTCAGAATGCCTGGCATAAGCGTGCTGCTGCTGCTTCTGTCTAGAGGCTGCCATGCTGTAAGCTAGCGGGTTGCCCTCAGCGGTCTGAAGATGGAGAAGGTGGTCGAGATGAAACGCAAGCAATCTGATATGTGCATACCTACCCGTATGTGGGCCGGGCGGCAAGCTGTCGGCCCGTCGAAGAGGCGCGATCAGTCGGACGTCCAAAGCTCACTCCGCGTCGTCTCTCCCATGTCACCCTCTGCCTCCGTGTCGGGCATCGAACCGGAGAAACGTCCGGGTGAGCAGCGAGCACCGCTGAAGGCAACAGAGCTCAGTGAGAGACAGAAGGACCGGGAACCACGTCCGACATGTCGAGCTAGCTCACAAGATGGACAACAAAGATGCACCGAATAAAACCCGAAGAGCTTTGCGGCCCGCCCATTTTCAGGATCCGTTGCGATTGGTGGCTGGCGGCCCGGGGAAGTCCGGGGTATCCCAAATCCCCGGGTGGGGGGCGTGGGGCCCAAGCCCTATTGTCATCTGCCGCCCGCCACACTGTCCGCAGCCGCCTCAGCCCTTCTTCGCCCTTCTATTTACAGCGTTCTCCCAGGCCCTGCCACCTTGCTCGCCCACTCCCACGGCACGACCATTACACTTTCCTCATCGGGCCCGACATGGAGGCTCTCTGCCCCTCGCTCAGCTGTCCTCTCCAGTTGTTCAAGATGATCTCGTTCCGTGCCGGCTTCTTGGCACGAAAACATTGCCATTTTTGGACGTCCGTTGTCTCCGTTTCATGCGCAAAAGGCGCCCAACCAATGGCCTCGGAGACAACTGACGAGCAGAGAGTGGGGTGCCTGTCCTTCATCAACGGCTCATCAACGGCCCGTCCGGCAAACTCGCTCTGACGAACGGTGACCAATGTCAACCGCAGGGTGTCAAGAACAATAATGGCCAGGATCCTTTGAGGTGGGGTATAAAGAAGCCCCGTGGAGTCTCCAACCTTTCCCCCTGACATCCCCACAACGCCCTGCAAGCTTTCACCCACGATGAACGACATCAAGAGGGACCAAGACGAGAAGATCGCTCCCGACCACCTGGAGCAGGTCATAAGCCCCGACTCTGACCACCACAAGACCCGCAAGGTCAACAACCAGCTTGACGAGGCCGCCGAGTTTTTGGCTCAGGCTGGGCCAGTCGAGTATACCGCTCAGGAGAGGCGACGGGTCATTCGCAAGATTGACCTGTTCGTCTGTGTGCCCATGTGTATCACCTACTTCCTCCAGCAGGTGAGCAGTGCTTCTCCTACTCCCTGGCTACTGCGCTAACCGAGTTGATAGCTTGACAAATCCTCCCTCTCCTATGCTGCTGTATTCGACCTCCAGGCCGAGACTGGTCTTGTCGGCTCCCAGTACTCCTGGCTCACGTCGTGTGTGTACATCGCCCAGCTGTGCCTCCAGCCCGTCTCCTCCTATGCCCTCATCGTCTTTCCCTTCAAGCTGTGGATCACGTTCAACATGGCTGCCTGGACAATTGTCACTATCTGCACTGCTGCGGCCAAGAACTTCACCGGTCTTGTCATCTGCCGAGTCCTTCTTGGGTGAGTGACGCTTCTACAGGTGTTGTGGGGTCAAACGCTGACTCCTGCTCGTCTCTCAGTATCTTCGAAGCCACCATCTTGCCGAGTTTCATCTTCTTGACTCAGATGTGGTACACGAGGCGAGAGCAGTCGTTCAGGACCATTGCGTACCAGGTGCGTATGGACGGCTGGGATGACATGTCAGGCGCCACACTTGTTAATGACGCATGGCATGGCTGTTCAACAGGTGGCAAATTCCTTCGCGGCTGTCTTCGGTGAGCCTCTCTTTCACATATGTCTATCCACCCCCGCCAGCCAACTAACATGATCCACAGGTCCCATCATGGCCTTCGGCATCGGGCACGCCACAAGTGGCAACATCAAGGCCTACCAGGGCATCTTCCTCTTCATCGGTTGCATCTCCTTCGCCTTCGTTCCCGTCATATACTTCATGGTCCCCAACTCCCCTGTCACTGCCAGGTTCCTTCGCAAGGGGAACGACCGAGTCATCGCTGTTGACAGGCTCAAGGAAAACCAGACTGGAACCAAGGTGAGCTCATCTGCTACACCCAGGCCGCAAGTGCCATGCCGCAGGTGGTCATCAGCTGACGAAAACCTTGCAGTCATCCAAGTGGAAGTGGGACCAGGTGTGGGAGACCTACCGCGACCCCAAGACGTACATCTGGTCAGCCATGTACCTCTGCACTGCCACGCCGTCTGGTGGATTCGGTGCTTTCGGGGGTCTTGTCGTGAAGGGTCTTGGGTTCACATCTTTCAAGGTGAGCCATCGTCGCCCATGTGATTCAATGAATCAGCTAACCCGAAGCGTCGTTTACAAGGCTATTCTCATGCAAGCACCCACCGGAGCTATCGCCATCTGCACTCTCTTGGTGACCATCTACTTCACCAACAAGTTCAAGGCCCGCTGGATTGTCGTCGCGTGAGTCTATCGCGCAGGCTACGTCCTGCACATCGCTGATGGCGATCTCTTCGCAGGTGCTGTGTTATCCCTCCCATCGGCGGCGCTGTCGGTCTGTGCCGTGTCGACCGTGGTGACCCCTACACCCTCCTCGCGTGCTACTACGTCGCCCAGACCCTTGCTGGTATCCAACCGCTCCTGTTCTCTTGGGCCAATACGAACGCTGGTGGATCTACCAAGGTGAGCTATCGCTAGACCGACAAAGCCACGAGCGAAGCTGACAGATTCTCACGTAGCGTGTGGTGGTATTCGCTACTATGTTCGTGGCTCAGTGCACTGGGAACGTTATCGGTAAGCTGTCACTTTCTATGTACGCATCCTCTTCAAGATCTCCCGCTCACCACATCATTCAACAGGCCCCCAAGTCTACCTCGCTAGGGAGGCTCCTTACTACCACACCGGTCTCTATGTCAACATCGGCTGCTGGTCCGTGCTCTTCTGCCTCATCTGCGGCATGCGCCTCTACCTCGGCTACCTCAACCGCAAGCAAGAGAAGCGCCGTGTCGCCCTTGGCCTGCCTGCTGGCTTGAAGGATATCTCCATCATGGGCTTCGAGGAGGCCGAGGCGTACAAGCGAGAGTTGACCGAGACGATGAAGGCGGCGGGGATCGACCAGGCCAAGATGTACGAGAATGCGTTCGACGACATGACCGACTTCGAGTGAGTAGTTGTTGAACAGTGCGGTGGGATCTAAACTTACTCTGGTTTGCAGGAATCCGTACTTCATCTACGTCACATAAGCGTGACTACACTTTCTCAGGTCTGGTGGTGTGTGGATGATTGGTGGGCGGCGATTTCAAGGTTTACACAACGGGAAGACTCTCGGCTGAGGTCTTCATACTGCTTCAAATACTACTGGATAAATAATCATTTCCTCTCATCATGATAGTCTCGTGAAATTGGCGAGCTCTGGGCCATGTCCTCTTGAAGCTGCGTGGTATCCTGGCAGTTCGTTCTCCATTGGGTCAGTCTATTTGCCGTTGATGAGAGGAAGCAACCGCGCTAAGGGAAGAGAACATGCAAATGCATGGAGATCACAGTATAGAACGAGTACGTGAGAAACAGAATAAAGATCAGAGATCGCACAACGCGCAAAGACATGTATCCCGGATATGATACAACGTTAATCAGACAATGGGAAAGTCTCTCCGCCCCTTTTCCCCAAGAGCTTTTTTCTCCCGCACCTTTCCCTCCCCCAAGAGCCCTCACTCTTCGCCCCACCAGCCACCTAGACCAGCGCCATCCTCCTCTTCCCCGCGCCCGCCTTGAAGTTGCCCATCCCTCCAACCCGGTTCGCCGCCTGCGTCCTCTGGATCTGCGCGAACGCCTCCAAGATATGACAGGGCTGTAGGGGCTGACGGGCGCTAGGCGGGGGCGCGAAGAGGGAGGTGGGGTTAGCGTTGGTTGGAGGAGCGGGTTTGGGGTCTTCCGCCTCTGGGGAGAGGCGGGGGCGCTTGGTAGGAGAAGCACCAGCACCGCCACCAGTGTTGCGGCGCTGCATCTCGACACCGCCAGTCCCCGTCGTCGCCGCCCCACCTGCCGCTCCACCCGCCGGGCCGGTCGACGTCGGCTTGGTCTTCTCGAGCCGCTCCCTCAGATCCAGCGCGGTGACACACAGACTGCGCACCATCTCAAACGCCAAGAACCCCAGGATATCGACGATGTCGTCGTTGGGCCGGACGTCGAGGTAGGCGCCAAAGTTGATGAACTCGCGGAAGCGGCGGCCGCGGCGGTACGTGAAGGAGGCCTGACGACATTCAGAGTACTGGGCGTACTCGTTCTTGGTCATCTTTTTGGTGATCTCGTCGGCTTCCTGTGAGGGGGATCAGCGACAGGTCACAACGAGAGGTCATTGAAGTAGAAAGGGGACTTACACGTAGCCGCTGCATACTGTCCTCATGCGCTTGCAGCTCATCATCATCCTCGTCATCTTCCTCCCCATCGACTCTCTTGTTCGGGAGTCCACGGAGGAACCCCGAGAAGGGAGTGAGCAGCTCCCAGGGCAGCTTCACCATCTGCTTCCTCCCCTTCAAAGCCTTGTCCTCATCCACATCCAGATCTATATCCTCCCCGCCCTTCTCTGACTCGTCCTTGGCCTTTTTGCGCACGTCTTTCCACGACAGATAGGTGCGCAGGCGGTTGACTTTGCCGCGGTCGTCGCGTATCAGGAAGATGAGGTCTTCGGGGGAGAGGAACCGGTTGGAGCGGAGGTGTGTGAGAAGACGGGCGCGGGTCACCTATGAAAAAGTCGAGAATTAGCATACGAAGAGAGGCAAGAAGAGTCCAGGTGTCGATGTGCCAGACATGATGGGGAAGGTGTACATACAATCTCAATGATCTGCCCGCGTACAATATCCTCTACCAGCTTGACAGTCTCTGGTAGTGGCATTTGTACTTCGCCAAACACAAACATCTAGAGGTCACCGATCAGCTTTCCGTACGCGGTCGACGAAGCAAGGGAAGCAGACTCACCATCTGACGGATCTCCATCAAATACTTGTAATCCCCCACATCATCCCACCCCAGGCCCGCCTGGTTATTCCCGCCCTTCTTCTTGTTCCCACCGCCTCTCCGCTTCTCCTCCTCTTCCTCCTCATCCGACTCCTCCTCTAGCAGCGGCGAAGACCGCTTTCGCGATCTTTGCTGTTGCTGCTGGAGTGCGGGGTTGGAGGGCTGCTGTTGTGAGGAAGCGGGATGGGGTGATGGGGTGGGGGTGCCGCCTGATGTGGTGGGGATCGGGCGCATAGGAGGGAGGGCGAGAGAGGACATGGCGAAGGGTGTGGTGTGGGTGGTAGGGTGAGGGCGAAAGCGGAGTGGAATAATGGGAGGGGCGAGTGGTTGTAGGGCTGCAAGACCGGGCGCCAGGCAAAGCCGATGCTCAGATCAGATTGCTTGATGCTCGTGCGCTCCCTCAGATACGTCGACCGGCAATGGCAAGATTGCACGTTCTAGCAACGATGGATGACGCTCTTCTACCGAGTACAGACCTGGAGCTGCGCTGCGGCTCGTCTCGCTCCTTTCTGTGCCCAAAAGCAAAAGCACCTCCAGATCAACGCGGTTGCGCGTGTCCCCTATCCTCTCTCCTGGGTGTCCAGCCAGTTACACCGTTTGGTACACTCTTTGTGAGCGTAGATGATAACGCAAAGCTGGCGCTGGGGAGGGCGGTGACGATTTGATTGTAGAAGGGGATGTCGCCGGCGTGTTTTATCTGCCCACAAAGGTCGCGTACGTTTCGTGAAGTTGTCGGCGCAATCGGCGAGAGGCGACGCGGCTGGTCCGGCTGGGTGCTTTGGTGGGTGGCAGTCGAGAAGGTGTTTGAGAAATGGCGATACAACGTTCCCCGTTGTTGTTGTTCTGTGCGATGCAACGACAAGATGAATGGAGAGAGCAGATGTCGACGGCAAGAGGGGGGCATCGGCGAGCGCATGCTCGGGCTGGTGAATAATAAGCATACCGGACTTTGGTAATGCTCTAAGCGCGCACAGGGTCAACCCCTGGCTTCGGATCCACTTTCCCGCCAGTCCTTCGGCCTCTGGGAGCCACTCTCTTCGCTTCGTCGCTTGCAGCTGCGCCGTGTGGGTGGGGTCCGTACATGCGTATCCGGCCAGGGGAGAACGAAGAAGGTTGATCACGTTTTCACAGGAGAGCGACGACGAGGACAAGCATGCTTTCTGTCCGACAACAGTCGCCACACGGGCACAGAAGTCGAACTGAAGTATGCACGGTACGTACGTAAATACGAAGCGCGCTCTCTCACCGAGCGTCAAGCCCCAGAGACAGACGGCAAGGCGAAGAGGATGACGAGGAGCCCTCCACACCTTCACCTCCTCGGGCCCTCGGCACAAAGCCGCCGTTCGCCACCTCCACACTTCGTTCCCTTCGTTTACCAGGCGCCAACGGACCCACCAGCTGAGCTCGCTGCTGTGTGTGAGCTTTGCACGCCCGTCTCGTTCTCATGCACACCTTCCCTTGTCTTCGCCGTCTTCGGTTGGTATATCCGGAGCATTCGCCCGTTTTCCAACACCCTTTCTAAGCGGCTCTTCAGGCGTCAATACAAGTACATCGACCGTCAGATCACACCATCATCGCGTCGTCCTCCTTTCAACCGTCCAAGCGACAGACCGAGAAGGACGACCGACGACCCTTCTTCGTGTTCGCCTGCAGATATTCACAGATGAACCACGAGCTGCGAGCATCACCTCGTCTGGACGTCGTCGGTCTTGAAGGCGTGCTAAACTGCTCGGCATGCTGCAAACATTCACTCATTCGCTAGGAACCTTTCGGCACCCCCACGTCATGATGATCGTCCTCGTGAACCTCGCGGTGCGGGGCAACACCAACAGGGCAGAATGTCTACATATCGCCACTTGACGTTTGCTTCACTCTTGATGCAGCATGCTAAACGGTGGCCGTATGGTTCTGGCACTTCCTGCAATCATTGTTGACGACTGCCACGGTTGCCACCTGCTGGAAGCTGCACTGGCGGCACCCGTCCACGATGCGAGGAAGGGCGCCATCGGCAGGTCCGTCACTCAGCAGAGTCATCTCAATTCTCATCGCTCTCCTCCTTTCCCAACTTTTGGCGAGATATCATAACGGCAGCGAGGGCGCGTGGGGGATGGGGCTGAATGTTCGTGTAATCTCCCCCCACCTGCAAAATGCATCGGCAGCACAAGATGCGCGGCAAGCTCGCCGAGCCTTCCCCGCCTGACGGCCTCGACGTCGGCGGAGCTGGGCACAGGGTCACAGAAGGCAAACGGAGCCGCGTGCAGCTCCTGCCCGCGGGGAAGAGCCTGGATTGCGGAGACCAGATAAGCGGGCTCCACGCAAGCGACGCGGCAGCTCGCGGCAACGCCTCACGCGAGAACGAAAAAAGAAGCTCGCTCTCGTTATCGTCGAGCCCTTTTCCGCCTTTCACAGCCATGGTCACAGCTTCACCGCTTGACGAAGCAGCATGCGTGTGCATGTGCGTGCATGTGTGACGCCGCCTCCTGCTCCCGCCACCGAAAACTGGGAGATTCGGTTGCAACAACATTCTGGCGAGATGGCTCAAAGATAAGACGCGAGGCGGGCGGCGATTTTCAGTTCATTCACGGCGCTTGGCTCTTCAGCCAACAGGAGGCGTCCAATCCCATCGCCTGTCTTTTCTCTTTGTCACATGATCATCATGTCTGCTCCATAAAATCTCGCCGTTCACATCGGACCAAATCAATTCATCGACAAGTGTTTGCGGACTCCAGATGGATGTGGATGATGTCCTCTCTCGGTTCAGAGGCAGAGAAGTTCTGTCTGGCCTTCTGGGTTTGGCGATATCGCACGTCAATGCCTTGTGGGCAGTCACCACGCTGTCGGTATCAGCCGACGGGGATCATCCTATCTCGGTCTGCCGAGCAGCCTTCTTGCTGTCCGAAGAGCGGACCGAAGCTCACCAGAGTCACTCCACGGTTCACGCACCGTGCACACTTCATGAAAGTCCAGTACACATTTTTGGCTGAGTGAGGATCTTGGCGTTTGCATCTCTTGCTCTGCTCGCACTGTTCTTATGTAACACCCAGATACATGCGTAGACACCATGATTCCGAAAGCCACATGACACAACCAGTCAAAGAAGGTGGCTGTATGTCTCAAATAATCCCGAGCCACGCACCACAAACCGGACATTAAAGCCGAGACCAACATCGAGCACGTCGCTCTTCTTGTTCGCGTCAGTCGTCTATACTCGTGCGCCCCACCTGATTGACTGCCTTTCTGTTGACTTGCAGCATATGAAGCCACCGCCTTTCTGACAGCTTGCCATATCTGAGCTCTGAGCCTCTGAACGCTTCTTTTTTCTTGGATTTTGACTCTTGCCAGACCAGCAATTTACCCTGTACGTGATAATACTGCTCTCCTCACGTCGCGACATTCCATGCCCCAAACACTCAAGACATACTTAGTGCATGACTGATAATACTGGACACAGGCGGTTTCCTCTCCTCTCGGAATGCCTCCATCTGCAAACTGGTTCCTCGATTTCCAGGGCGGAGAGCACCTTGCAGGCAATGCCTCCTGGCTCGTCGACATCGTCCCCCTCCCCACCTCCGTCACCTTCACGTCGGCCTCTGAGCTCCTTCAGGCCACGCACAAGGGCCGGGTCCATTTCGCCAACCCACCCCTCACCATTGATGGTATTCTCATCGTCGAGGGGCATACGGAGAACAGGCTGTCAATCTCGAAGCTCCTGTCTCTGGGGTTCGAGCTGCACCTGACCAAGGAGGTTGCGCAATTGGAGCAAAATGGGGGGCTGTGCTTGGGGGCGGAGCCGGTAGGGCTTGGCGAGACGAGATGGAAGCTGGAGGTGGTGAGAGGGGAGGCGCCCACCTCTGAGGCCGTCTCTTTATCTCCCGCCCTACAGCCAGCCACGGCCGACAATTCCTCAGCGCCGATCAATTCCTCCGTCACCCCCGTCACCCCGGTGACATCTACCATCTCCAACAACACCAGACCGGCTTCACCCCAACCCACCCCCTCATCCATCAACCTTCCACTTCTATAGCACCCACCCCATCTACTGTCTCCAAACCCGCTGTCTCCTAGGCCTCATCCCGGCCCGCTTCCATCCTCTCGACCCTCGTCCCCCTCCCTCACAACCTTCCCACGACCATCACCGCCGATGCCATCCCAAGCGTCATCAAGGTCGCACAAGCGACGGGCGTGAAGGAGCAATGGCACTTCCGCCTCGGGCATCTCTCCTTTCCGATGATAGATCGGCTCCTCGAGGGATATGCCTCGGGAATCACCGTGTCTGGTCACAGCAGCACGACCCCGTCTCAGTGCGCTGTCTGCGAAGGCAAGAGGGCGCCAGTACCTCAGGATGCCATGGACTTCGCGTCGTCTTCCGTGTCTTCTGTCATGGCTTCACTGATAAACGTCAGTCTTGCTCCTGGAGAAGGCGGGGTGCAGTACGCGTTCGTGATCATCGACGATCGTACGCGGCACACGTGGGTATGCTTCTTGGAGAAGCCGCGCGACGTTTTGAAGGCGTTTACCCGGTGGTTCAAGGAAGTTGACCGGTACGGAGGCCTCCTGGATATCCTGGTGGCTGGTCCTGGGCTGGTTGTCGTCCAGGATGAGCTCAGACGTCATCTGGAGAATTTCGGTATCTCGTACTTCCCCGCAGAGGAGAAGAAGCTTTCCAAACACGCTGTCGTCCTTCTGGAGACGTTGTGCACAGACACGGCGAGGATCATGTACCTCATGTCTCTTCCCCCGGCCCTCTGGCCAGAGATACTCCGCGCCTGCGTCTATATCGTCAACGTCTCTCCTCAGATTCGCGATCCACCGGACGTGCACGCCCCGGACCGCAAGTATGTCACCCCAGCCGAGCTGTGGAACGGCTTCACCCCTTCCGTCGCGCACCTTCGCGCTCTCGGCTCCACTGTCTGGGCTCCCGTGTACGGTACCCCCTCTGGGGAGCTGGAGATCGGTATCCTGGTGGGGCACGGAACCACAAAAGAAGGAGAGGACGCGTATCGTGTGTGGGGTGAGAAGCGCGGTATACGAGTCGTGCAAGCGAGCAAGGCGGTAGTGGACGAGTCGACTACGTTCAAGTGGCCGGGGGATCACCAAGACCTGTACGGGATCACGAACTCGTTCGTTGTCAGGAATTAAGGTACGCTCATGCCTTTGCCTTTGGCGAATGAGTCTGGAGGGCGAGGGGCCGACGGCATAGGAAGGAAAGAGGGGGGCAAGCGAGCTGTAAGTCATCTTATGTGAGTAGTAAGGTCTATGAACTCTCTCAATACAGCTCGATCCGAATAAAGCTGACAAGTGGGTTTACTCCTTCAGGTGGGTAAACAGACGACGAGCGTCTTGATGGAGGGTGTTCACTGGAGGAGCTGAGCGAGGTGTGCCAGAACAATGGACCACAGGGCATGTCTGGAAAGCACGGAGAGCAACTCGAGGCATCGCAGTACGTCGACTTATAACGCTGTAAAAGAGCGGATGAGCTGACAAAGATGTTCGCCCCTTTGCAGAGGTCAGATGCGCTGTTCGGAGCCCTATTGCGGCTGCCACGCCTACTGCGCTCGAATGGGCTGGGGAGAAGCGGTCGAGGGAGCGTATTGGGGGGGCGGGAGCAAGGAGAAGGGAGACCCCCGAGAGCGATTGGATGTGGTGGATGCGGCCCAGACGACGGAGCAGGTAATGTGGCAGTGTTCGCTACCGTGACTGGCAGTGAGTAGATCCTTCCTATCAACATCAACGAGATCTGAAAGCTGACCAAGGTTTGGATCCACCTCCCTAGACATCAAGACAGTCTGTGTGAGGGGACACTCGGACAGTATAGTCATACGATGCGACAGTAATGCATATATGCACATCCCCCCGACACAATCCCCCAAAATGCTCCCCGTGATATATGTGCCCCAAGATCGCCTCTACGTTGTTTTGATCAGCCGTAGTGCAACTCCCCAAGCAGGCGTCATACACTCACCATGCCAATCAGCAATTGCATAATCTCGTAATTGACTGTGTAGACTGCTGACTCGCGAAAAGCACTGGATATCTCGTTAGCGACTTCCATAGGCCGAGGTTACAAGACAGAAGACTCACCGCTACTCGCTAGACGTGCACTGGAGCTGCGTGACTGAGTGGATCATCGGTTCGTGCTGCCTGCACCAACTTTTCTGATCCCAAACACTTCTGCCACTTGTCCTTGCTGGGCGCGTCTGTTCGCGGCAACGACTTCGACTCGTCCACCACCACCTTGCTCATCGACACGATCCGCACCCCGCGCTTCTCATCCCACACACGGTACGTCTCTTCTCCATCTCTGGAGGGGCCGTACCCCACTAGTGTCCCAATCACGAGTGCAGATGGGTCTTCCCCATACACCGGAGCCCATGCGGCGGAACCGAGGACGCGGAGGTGCGAGACGTCGGGCACATTCGAATACATGAGCTGGGTAGGGGTGACGTGGCTGCGAGGCAAGGGGGTTTTGTTGCTGGGTTCGCCCGAGTAGTAGTGCTTGCCAGGAGCACGGGCTGGTGTGGGAGAGATGTTGATGAGGTAGACGCATGCGCGCATGATCTCTGGCCAAAGGGTGAGGGGAAGCGACTGGGAGTGCAGTATCTCCACGACGTTCGGCAGCATGAGCATCAGCTGGTTGGAGGCGTGGACAAACTGCCCTGGGAACCCATGGACCAGGTACCCGATAGAGAACTGCTGCAGGTGGCTCGTGAACACATCCTCGTCGATGGCCGACATCCCCGCCCCAGCCACCACATCCAGGATGGTGTGCCCCTCCGCCTTACGCTCCTTGTGCCACCGCGTGAAGATCTTGAGGACCTCCTGGGGCTTCTTCACAAAGTACACCCAGGTGTACCGCGAGTAGTCGTCCAACAACATGAAGACGTAACGCACCCCACCTTCACCCGGTGCGAACATCTGGCGCAGCTCGGCGTGAACCACGGTGAGAGGCCCCTCCGTCCAGTCGAAGATGCCCACAGGATCCGCCTGAAACTCCTCGTCGCACTTCCCACAATTGAGCGTCCAGCCTTGAGGCATACCGCGGACGTCCGACATATCAATACCCGTGGCGTAAGCGGCCATCAGGCGGCCGATGTCCGGGCGTGAGAGGTGCCCCAGGCGCAGATGTAACCGCAGCCTCGTGGTCGTCGTTTTGGAGACCTCGATGTCGGAGGGGATGGAGGTGGCAGAGATGACCGCGGGGAGCCCCGGGGTGGCGACAGGAGGAAGTGTGGAGGTGCAGGGTAGAGGCGACGTGAATTTGGGTGTGGCGGGTTTGGGGGCGGCCGGCTTGGGCGTAACTGCCTTGGGTACGGCAGGTTTGAACGAGTTGGGCATGAAGAGGGGTGATGTGAAGGCGAAAGCGGTCTGGGGCGAGGTGGTGGGAGCCGGAGTCTGCAGGGTGGATGAGGACGAGGCTTCAGCTGCCCCAGAGACGGGGGCGACTGGCGGCACACTCGTGGGGACGACCGCCGGTGCGACTGGCTCTGACGCAACCGGAGGAGTGCCGGGTGGCTGAGAGCAGGGGTGCTCGAGGTCGAGCCCACCACTTGCTCAGCCGTCCCCCTCATCACCTCCAGCTTCCACCTCGTATGCCCTATCCCCACCGGGTCCGCCCAGAACCACTCCTCCCCGTTCTTCACCAAGCTGGCTCCCTCCGCTGCCATCTCCAGCTCAAAGCCCTGGGGCAAAAGCTTTGGTAAGGCTAGACGGTTGTCTGGGTACCCTGTCGCGAGAAGGACATCGTCGATGGGGACGGTGCGTCCCAGAGACGGAGAGGCAAGCAGGGCGCGGCCCTTCTGGGTGCACTCATAGATCTGGGAGGTGGAAGGGTCGGTGAAGGTGGTGGTGGAGGGGGTAAGGTCGGTGAGCCAAGAGGCGTCGCCGGCGACATGGTCTGCCCGCTGAAAGTCTAGAACCCAAGACAGGGGGGGCGCCAAATTGCGTGAAGTATGCACTGCAAGGATCCAGAGAAAAAGTTGTTAGGGGTGCACGTCGACGAACCGGCCCAGAACACTCACGGATACGTCCACCGTCACCGCCAAAAAAACGGAAGTCGTTTCGAGTCGAGCTGGGGCGGAAAGAAAGACCTCAATGATAGCTGTCGGAATAGGTCACAGGCCGAGCTGCCAATGAAGACTCGAGCCTGATAGCTTGGAGACACCTTGACGAGTGGTTGCGCGGAATGTTCAAGAGACAAGTTCTTCGTCGGCTTCTTGTTGTCAAGACTGAAGCCCATGCCAAAAGTAGCTCGGGGCCGCAGCTCATGGCTCGGGATTTAATCGCGCGATAGGTGGAGGGTTGACAAGGGTCGTTGAGGGAGTTGGCCGCTTCTTGCAGAGGAGTTTTTGCTTGAGGTCATGCCCACGCACCTAAGCCTCGCAAGCATGGGCCATCGTCATATCTCAGAAATACATGAAAGAAATAGTGGCGCAAAATGGGAATGTAATACTATGTGGTGCTTTTAGAGGTCAGGTTTCGCGATGTTGCTCTCTGCTACTCGACAAACTCGGCGTTCTGATTGTTCACTCCTCCACCGCCTCAATCTCCACATCCTCCTCTCCCTCCCCGTCGTCCTCCCCCTCAGCCCCCTTCCCCTGCTTATGTTCCTGGTCCTCTCCGCGCATCGTCCTTCCCCTCTGGAACCAGCTACTCGTCTCCTCCCTCGTGATCTCCCGCAACACCATCGTGGCGTAGGTGCTTGCACCCAGGCTCAAGTCCACCTTGACCGCGCGGAACTTGCCCTCCGAGTTGTTGGGTGCAGGCGGGTTGAGGCCGAGTATGGCGTCTTCGTCCGACTGAACGAGGGGAAGGTCGGGGTCGGTGTACTGAAGGTGCGTCCACCTGAGGGACAACGGGCGAAGGAGTATCAGGCGGTACGACCCGGGAAGGGAGTACTCTCTGTATGTTCATGACTGCGATTAGCGCCCAATACACATATGCAATGTCACACCCTGACTTACCTCTGCTCTCGCCTCATACGGTTCATATCAAGGCCATCCGCCGTCAACACCTTCTCGTACAGCTCCCCTACTTCCCCGCCCGGGTAGTCCACATCGAACCCGGGGAGCGGCACCACAACGTCAAATATCGTGTGCGTCTTGTTGGCGATATCCTCGGCGGTGAGTTGGCGGACGTTGGCGGACGACCCCGTCTCCCATTTGCGCATACGGCCGTGGCGGTCCTTGAAGTGCGCAGGGACATTGTCCGGGTCTATAGGTTACAGGTCACCCTGTCAGCTTGTATGTCTAGGCAACACGACCTTCCGAAACTTTGAGGACGTACCTATGGCAGGATCCTTCTTCCCCGTGAACACCAGGTCACCCACGATCGGCGAAGTGGCAGACAACTTGATACGCTCCGACACCACCAAGTTCCACACGTAGCTTTGGTACGCGTGAACGTACATGGTACGGAGGTTCCTCGGGATCTACATTGTTGCAATCTGTCAGTATCTTCCTATGCGACGATAGATGGATATCACTCACACATCCTAGTGCCCCAAGCTTGTCATCCTTGTTCCCGCCCCTCTTGTAGAACTCCCAGATAGATCGCTCGGCCACAGCCCTTCGCGGCATGAGCTGCAGCGCCTTGTTGACATCGTTGTCCTCGAGCCAGGCGAGACGGCCGGACACACAATCGGGGTGTTCGCCCTCGCGCAGGGAGAGCAGCGACTCGATGGCCTCGGTCCACTTGGACCGAAGTATGAGGAGGCCGGTGATGTGGGTGGGCATGGAGGAGGTGCCGAAGCGCTGCATCCCTACGAACATGAGGAGTTAGCTGTAATTGCACAGTGGAGGCAAAGCGGAAGGGACACATACCGTAGAAGTTGATGAACCCGTTATCCCTTACCGACGCCATGGTCCTGTCGATCTCTTCCACGCTTTCCGCCTCCACATTCCTCAAAGTGATGAGGAACCTGTTGCCCTTCAACATCCCCAGCTCGAGGTACTTTTCGCTGTACGCCAAGTCCCCAATCCTCACGCCCCTGTCTCCCCTATCCTCGAGCGCCTGCTCCTCGGACCGCCAGCCTTGCTTAATGCCGTTGACGGCACGCCACACGGTGGAGAGAGTTCGCCCGCCGCGCTTGAGGCAAACACGTTGGACAGTGACGGCACGCTTGTCCTTGGTGCCGCACACAGTCAGGTCTTTAGCGGGAACCCCGATGAGACGTTGGAGACTCTGCAGAGCGTCCATGGTCTCACGGTTGGATTTGTGGAGGGTGAAGTGGATGTACTGGGGGAGGCGAGGCTGGGCTATGGTTGACAAGCGTTGTCAGCTCACGGAAGCTCTGGTTGAGATGATAGCATTGAGCTCACCAGGATCCCTCCGTTGCCCCTTGGACCCAACCCCGACCTGGTTTCCACCGCTACCCCATTTGATGACGATCCTCTGACCCGTCTCGCCCTTGATCTCTCTGCTGGAGCTCTCAAACATGCCAGGGAAAACTTCGCGCAAAATCTTATGCGTGCTGGTACGTTCCTCCTTGGACGACATGGGCTTGTGAAATCGTCTTAGCTCATTTCCCTACAGTGTGAACGACTGGTCAAACGAGACTCACCTGAGAGAGAACTTCACGATTATCCTCGGAAGTCCCCGCCCACCAGCCATCTGCACCTCCACGGCCACCTCCACGGCCACCTCTGCCTCCTCGACCACCACGCCCGCCTCGCCCCCGAGCATTGCCCCTCCCCTGGTTTTGCCCAGCGCTCGTGCTCGTCTCAGCAGCCGCATTCATAGCCGCCTCTTCCTCCGTCTCTTCCACCTTGACATCCCCTTCTCTCTCAGACTTGGGCTTCATCCCCGCCCACCCAGAGTCCCCCTTCTGCGGGGCGTTTTTCCCAGCCACCAGGAACTCGTGCAGCTTGATGATGGTCTCGTCGGACAAGTGGTGGCGGAGCTTGTTGGTAGCAGAGCTCGGCCACTGAGGGTGAGGCTCAAAACGCAAGTTCTCGGGGAGATCTGCTTGGGCCTCACGCTCTTTCTCCTTCTCTGCCTCGGCAGGGTCGACGCCGTTGGCAGCCTCTTCCTCCGTGAGCTCGACCACCGGCGCAGGCGCAGCGGGCTTCTCCTTGCCCTTACCCTTGACGGGAGCAGGCGCATCGTCTTTGGGCTTGGAGATGTCCTTGAGATGCAGGACTTCACCATCCTGGCCGATTTCGTTGACCAGGAAATCCGTAAATCTGTCCGGATGTAAAGCATCAGCACCTTGCAGATTATTACTCTCCCTCCCAATGACCAACGTGCCGCAAAGCGAAATACTCACGCACCGCTGCTTTATCACACCTCTCACACCCTTCCCCCCACCCACGAACCCCCTGATTCCAACTTCCTCCTCTCCTACAAAGCCCTTGCGAGCCGCCATATCCGGATCCAGCCCGGTCACCAACTTGAGCGACGGGGGAAGTACGGGCACCTGAGCAACGAGGCCAAGGCGAGACACGGGAGTGGGGAGGACACGGTGCGCCGCGTGGAGGTGGTCGTTCAATTGAGGTTGGTTGGAAGGGATAGGCGCAGGGGTAGAAGTAGAGGTGGCGGGCACAGGGGTGGGGATGGCTGTGGTGTCAACAGCCATAGGCTCAGAGACCTCAGGCTCAGCGGGCGCGGCGCGGTCGCTGCGAGAGCGTTTGGATTCGCTCTGCCCGTCCACCATCTCGATATCTTCGGCGGGGCGCTTCTGGATGTTGTCAGATCCAGACATCTTGAGCTCCGTCGGTTTGGAAGAAAGCAGATGGCAAAGAGGAAGGTGAAGACGAAGAATGCGATCGATACAATGGACTGAAATTTCAATCAACCGACCAGGCACCAACAACGAACGAACGATAACGCGTGAACTCGAGCGACGACGATCGACGACCGACCATACTGTCTCTTCGAGTTTGTCTTCTATGATATTAGTTTGTTATACCTGCTCTGATCTGCAATCTATGCTGTTATCCTCTACACCCATTTACGTCAACCACGCATGTCCCAATCACCGGCTTCGCCCCAAGCTCAAGCCGGCGGAGGTTCGACCACGGCTACCCAAGCGCCGCGCGTTCCCACGCTCCCGTCCGACGTGCTGTCTCTCGTGTTTCGAATAGCCTTACAGGAAGAAGGAGGCCACAAGACGCTGGCGAGTGCCCTCCGAGTGCACTCTGTACGTTCTACATACTCGCCTCAAGACACCTTGCTTTGAAAGCCAGACGCTGATGTACAAGGAATCTCCCCCACAGTCATTCTACCTCGCTGCCGCCCCCGTCCTCTACCGCCGACCGTCAGTCGGTGACCTGGGTAGCTTCTTCCTCGGCGCCAATACCCCCATCCCTCCCCACATCTTGCAGATGTCGCCAGGTGTCACCACCGACATGCTTTATATCAAGCATGGCAACACCAAACTCCCTCTCCTACGGCACCTCCGGCAGCTCCGCATCCACTTCATTCTACCCACCTCGATGACTGCGAGGTTCTACAACGACATGCCCACTGCCATGGGCAGTCTCTGTGCCTCCGTGGAGCAAGCGCAGTATATCCTCCAAAACATCCGTGAATCCCCCAGTTCCCTCGCACCCACTCCCTTCCTTCCTCTCCTCACCTCCATCGTCTTGGAAACCACCACTCTCTCCCAAATCGTCAAGCCAGAGGGTGGCAAAAATGGCTATGATCAACTGCAAACTGCTTGCAATTCGTTCCTCCCAGTGCTCATCAGCCTGGGCCCAAATCACAAGGTGGTATGTCATGACGATGGGCACAGCTACCCCATGTTGCGCGCCGCGGACTGGCTCCGTCGTGCACAGGGCACGCTCCCCGAGACTATCTGCCGCCACACCAACCTCATTGCTGAGGAGGACGGCGTGACCGAGCTGGTGTGGGGGTCAACGACGCGGCTGTACGTCGACTGGGGGTTCCATCGGCGCCAGGGAAACGCCATCACCTCTTTCTATGTGAGGGAGAACGGCGAGGGCATCCCGAGGGGCTGCATGCCTCAGATCCGTGCGTTGAGGATGCTCGCCTGTGCCCTCGCAAACAGTCGCCCCTCGTGA